>JAWZYV010003794.1:0-600000 GCA_038373885.1 Cheiracanthium punctorium | reverse complement strand
TTCGTAAAAAATCTCCTAATTTATATTTGTCCCCATTTTACTTTTAAAAGACAGCAAAATGTATGCTCCTTCAGTTGTCAAAATATCAAAAAATTATGACGGATAGAATTAAAAGATGCAAACAGTTTTATAAAAAAGTTCTTAAAAATCTGCAAAGTATGTTACATTGTCAGAACAAATTGTTTTTAAAAGAAAAATTTCTCCTGTATCCGATGATGCAAACATCGTTTTACTGCGAGCGTAATTACCGGCGTTATTACGTATTATGCGAGAAAAAATGCAAAAAATTGCATAAAACATAAAGTAAAAGAAACTTCTAATTCGAATTTTGAAAAAATCACTTCGAGGTGTGTTAGCACCTGTCCTAGTGAAGCCGTATACAAAGTTCGGTGGGTCTGCGACCACCCGTCTAGGCTCTATGCTATCGAAAGGCACTAAGGCACACGCATAAGAAGATCAGTTTCCAGCTGCTCCGGAATAGAGCCAGCCACTTTTTTCAAAGAGAAATTTTTGACTTCAATTATGGCAAAAAGTCACAAATCAAAAAGCTGGGTTCATTTACTTTATTCATACACAATCTAGAATGTAGCCACCATCTGCTTTCGTTGTGAACGTGAAATAACCAATCAGGGAAGGCAGGTGGCAGCACATTGCAGTGGAGTGTATATAAAGGATATTCTAGGGCAGTGGTTCCCAACCGGGGGGTCGCGACCCCCAAGTGGGTCGCCATGCCTTTTTTCGGGGGTCGCCGCAGACCGCTTTTGTAGGAAATTAATAGTAAACTATTTTCACGTTTTTTTGCCATGAGACACCATTTCTCTCTTTTCCTTTGGAAAGAAAAAATCCCAATTCTCGTCAGGGCTTTTGTATCAAATCTGCAAAAACTGACGTCGGTGAATTTAGGAGTGTTAACTAATGCTTGAGAACCCATGTGTTAAGACAGAAGAGTCGGAAATAGGAATTGCAATTAATTTAAAGGGGGTAATTAGTAGCCCCCCTCAAGTCCTTCAATCTGAATCGTGCGAAATCCATTTCACACATCTTTAGATGTCGCCGATCTTCCTGATGAAGTGCAGGGTGAATTTTCGAATTTGCAAAATGACTCCTCCGCAAGTGATTTATACCAAGAAAAACCATTAACTCAATTTTGGTGTGCTGTGCGTTGCTTATATCCGATAATTTTTCGTGTCAAATGTTAACGCCATTTGCATCCACACTTATCTGCGAAAATTAAAAAAAAAAGAGAGAAAGAACTAGCTTAATATTTAAGGGGTTCCGGAACACGATTAAATCTATTGATTTAAACTAACATTCCTTTATTGATTAAATTTCTTATCAGCTGATTTAAATCCTTTTACGCTAAAAATTTCCGAAAAATACTCCTTAAAGACAATAATTTGTAATCTCCTCCATTCGCCTCAATGCTCCCAAATCGCTAGATTCTATTTAACTCCATTTTCACTAAAATCTTGTCTATTTGAAAATTCTGACTCTCCCCCACGAAAAGATGCCTGTAAGATATCCTATTACTATCACTTGACCAACGCTCTTCAACGGAAAACGGTATATAGTCACAACGCGGGAATCGTGGCTTGCGGCGGGCATCGAAGAACAAACATGTCGTTATCAAAAATATGAATTAAAAGAGTTTCTAAAGAGGATACCGGATGTACTTAAGTCCTTTTGCTGTGGGTGATATTACTTATTGATGTATTCGCTAGTGATAATTTTATGTTATATCCGAATACCAAATGCATCTTTTTCATATTCAGAGCTGTGAAATAAATTCAACCTAAATGTGGAGAGGATGCTTTCGGTAAAAATTTTGTTTTAATGGACATAGTTTATTACGATTGGATTATAAAAATCTCGTCGCTGTTGTACAAATGAAATTATGATATCTTCAGTGAAACTATTTTACCTTTTTCATGTAAATTAATTTGGTTGCTGCTTTAATTAAATCTCACAGCTGGTTTAAACATGATTGCAATTCTGTATTCTGACTGTACTGTAAATTCGTTTTATAATAGAGACTATAGTGAAATTATATTCTATTTATTAAAAATATACTTTTTTATAGTGTATTAAGATATATGTATTTACCTTGATTTAAAATTTATTTTTTCGGGCTTACAATCATAGATTACAGCTCTGGTAATAAAAAATGAAGAAAACGAATAATTCAATATATTAATAAAAAACAGCAAATTTTCATAAAACACCCTTTTTCTAGCTTAAAATAATAATCTTATTGAGTACAGATATATTAATTAAAAAAGGACTGATTTTGTAAAAATGCTCATTCTATAGCTTAAATAATAATCATAATTGAGTACAGTTATAGTAATAAAAAACGGACAGACACCTTTTTTATTACCTTTTTTGATTATTATTTAGCCTAAATGGAACTGTTGTATAATGCCCAAAAATTGAGAATTTTTCGCTCCATTAATTTTTGTCGATTAATGGAGCAAATTTTACTCAATCGGGAGAATGGCTGTTTGAAGTCAAAAATTGAGTAAAAATATACTCCGTTTGATTATTATTTTACTCAGTAGATTTAAGCGTGTAAATACGAATTTGTTAACGAACGATTTAAAGGTGATATTCAAAGCTAATCAGTATTTAAATTTTAATTAATTAGCTTTAGTTTTGCCTGTTGTAGAATTTCAAATGCAAACAATATTAACCTTTTAGTTTTTTAAAAATTGCTTTAGATTTTTCTTATCGTTAATAAAAAATAAAGATTGTCTTTCTTCTTAGAATGAGACACATTGCCCAATGTATACGTTGAATATTTCTGCGATTACACTTAGCAAAGAAATACCCTCTATTTGAGCGTGTAACAATACTTTTTCTTCACATTGACGAAATTTGTGGTATTCCAAACAATGACATTAATTCCTTTTTATTGCGCGAATTTCTCGAAAAGTGGAGGGGCAAAATTTTTCGACGTTGTCTTGTATGCAACCCAAAAATAATCTTTGCATTTCTGAATTAAACTTGTTTGTTTTCTTTGGTTAAAACAAAAAGACGATGAAATTAAAATTATTCTGTAAAACCAGAAAAAATTAAATGTATTTTAAATTTCTTCATAAGAAGCACTGGAAAGTTTAAAAGTTTATAGCATTGAGTCAAAATTAGAAAATAATTTAATGCACAAGTTTGAAATGGTAAATAAAATTTGGGGAGAACACACATTTTTTGACTCATAATGTAAACGAGGTAAAATTATCTTTAAAATAAAATAAAATATTTTAAAATTTTCAATCTCTTAACACCCACCGAAAATTGCCGATAGTAAGCTAAATATATGTATATCAGTAATATAAAAAAATATTTACATGTAAAGTAAACTTCTGATCATCCGCGGTCTTCCTCGCAATTTTTCTTTTTCTTTCTTTCTTTTTTTTTTTTCGACGACGATTATTTATGGAATGTAGAGAAATAAGCGCACGCCTTTCATGATCAACAAATGCAAAATCTGTTTTTAATGTAAAATTCGTATCCTATTTCTTTCTACCAGTTCTCCCCACAAGGTCACCGAAACCTATACGATGGACGAACATGACGTTTGTATAGTTTCGGTGACTAGACTAAAGCCGGCCATTGATTGACCAAGGTCATTTTCCGTACCTCCACATTGTTATGCTTCAGTCAGTATTTCTAGTCAGATTTTATCTGATTATGGCAACGCTACGCTAGGGCGATCTGCCAAGGATAGGGGGTGACTTTGCAGGAGGACTTTCTAAGGGGCTCTAACGCGTATTCATATTACATCTGGAGAAAATCTACCAAGACTCCAGACCGTTAGATCGACAGCCGCGTGATGGCACCCGAACCCGGGACCTTCATACTTCGGTCCTTTACAATTTTCAATGACATAACCACCTATTTCAGGTCAGAATTGACACCACATCACTTAGCAGGATAATTCATCACTTGCGGCAAGATGCAGTTAAAACAACTTCAATAGCAAATTAAGAAGAGGAGCTTCGAAACGAAAAAACGAAAACAATTAACTGACTTTTTTGTAAAAAAAAATATTTAAAAAAATGAGAACACCGTTTATGAAGTCACTACTCTGTGTGTGTAAGCATGTGCTATTACTATTATGATTCTTAAAAATGGTTTAAATGCATTTTCTGTTGATTTTTGTCCTTTTCACAGATTTTGATGATTATCTGCAAAGTTCGTTTATCCGTGGTTATCAGGTCAGCCTATTTCGTCGATAATACGGAATTTACTGGAATTATTTTGTACACATCTTTTGTAGCTATTTAGCACCAGAAATATAAAAGAGAAAACCTTTATTAAGAAGTAGAAATAGCTGCATGTTACTAGTATTATAGTATAATATGTTCAAGCAAGTCAGGCGAGCTAAATCGCCTGATCGTAATAGAGATGGGTGGTTCGACTCATTTTACTGATTCGAATCTCAACTCACTCACTACTTCGAATCAGTGATTCGGATCTTGAATCAATAAAACAACTAAAGAAATTTTCCCTCTCTCTGCGCCGAAAGCCGTACTATTTAAACACCCTTCACCCATTCATCGGGTTTCTACTCCGCTGAATTCTCTGGCAGCAAGCATCTCTCTCTCCTTGCTCGGTCGAATTCAACACTGACACACACCGTTTTGCGCAAATGAGTTCGTTCTCTTAACTTCCAAGCTCGCGCACTGTGTATAAGCAAGTAGTAATTTGTCGGCGGAAGGGGGGGAAGGGATAAGACAAATACGAAACGTGAAAACTTTACCGTTTTCAAGATTTCGATAAAATGAAAAGAGGAAAATCGAATTTATTATGCCGGAATAAATCAGATAGTTCGGTAAATATTGATTTTTGGCCCAGCCCTATGCCAGCATGTGGAAATTTGCTCTGGGACGGTTTGTAGGCTTTGGAGATGCCGTCGTAGGGCGGTTCAAGTAAAACTAGTGTTTAAACTGCCCGGAATGAAAATATAGGGGAGCTTCGTATGACCCCCTGGGCCTGTAAGATTAAAAGGTTAAGTTTGGTGTCAAAGCATTCGAAATTTTAAGTATCGGTGGGATCTTGAGCCTATGGGGGGTCGAGAATCAATAAAAACGCGCTCCGGTGGATAGTTTCCGAGATATACGTTAATTAATTATGGTAATTAGACTAATAAACCATGGAGCTGTTTTTTCCGCGATCCGGCATCGTCATCAATGGAGAGAAAGCAGTAGCAAAAGCATCACAAGCTGGTATTGATCTCAGGATTTTCTTTTCGCCGGCCTGTATTTTTGACCTTTAGCGAATTCGAGATTTCACTGAAATGAAAATGGGAATATCGGATATTTGATGTTGAAATAAAACCGATATGTCGATATTTATCGATTTTTAGCCCAGTCCTACTGATGGGCTGCTGCTCCCCCCCAAAATGGGACCCTTTACTTAGCTTACAATTGAACTTTATCTTTAAATTTGATACCCAACCCACCCCGAAATAATATCCTGGCTACGCCACTGCTTTAGACCCTATTTTGTATTTCTCTGAATTACGAAAGAAAATAAAATCATTCCCCTTAAACGACAAACAAGGTAAAAAAATATCTTAAACGAAATCTGCCGCAATAAAGCGAAATGTTATTTGTCTTACTACAAAGTCCTTTTGTGGGAGCGCTTAATACCGCCCCTGTATCCTTCATTAAAAGTGACAAGCACAATCCTAACTTTATTTCATTCTATTTCCCTTCACATGAAAACGCGCCAACCATGTAAACTTAACGTGTCTTTTTTTTTTTTTTTTTGAGGGTGGGGGCAGGGGGACATATATTGAAGTTAAAAGTAGAAAAGGGATGTTTCATTAAATTTTAAACAAATATTAAACCAGCCAGACAAGTGTGAAGGATGGAGTCCCCCCGAGGGAAAAAGGTTTAAACAACTTTGAGACACCCCCCGCACTTCCACGAGCATTGGCGTAAATTGGCATGTAATATTTGGATGGGGTGACAAAATGTTTCCGATTGTATAAAATATCATTATTATAAATAGCTCTGATACTTGAATTTTCTTAATTTTTTTTTTCGGGTGGGGGATTGACCCCTCTTGCCCTTAGGAATTAACGCCTATGCCCCCCGCCAAAAGCAAACGATGTTCGACCCACTCCACACCCACAGACAGATAAAACTTTAAATTCGACCACCAACCATGAAATGAAACACCAAAGATTCGAAAAAGAAAAAACTCCAATTAAATGAAACATCCTTTCAACTCTTTTCGACTCCTTTCGACTCTGAGTCGACAGAATATTCGAAAAACTAAGGAATCTCAACGATCTCATACAATCACTGAAACATTTGAGATTCTACTGAGTTGAGATTCATCGTATACAATCACCGAAACAGAGCGAAACACTGAATCAGTAAAGATTCGTTGCTGCACCAACTCAGTGACCAACTCACCCACACCCACTCATTTGCTGTTTCAAATCATCTATCGACTCAGAGTCGTAAAGAGTCGAAAAGAGTCGTAAAGGATCGAAAAGAGTTGAAAGAGTAAGGGAAAATCTCTGGGAACGGCAAAGGGAAAATAAGTTTTCCTTTCCTTCGCACTTGGAATGTATTTCCTCACAGTTGAGGGCTTGAGATTCGAATCAGTAGACTGTGAGTGTAAAGACTGAGCCACTCAGTACCAAGATTCGAATCACTGATTCGACTCATCAAATCATTGGCTATCTCTAGATCGTAATATAAGGATGCAAATGCCAGTTGAATGGAGCTGTACGCGCAATCGCTCAGCTGCTCGATTGCATCAACCGTTGTCTGAGCAGTAAAACTAAGAAGTTACGTTACGGTTCAAAGTACTCTCAAAAATATGGAAATCATACACTGTACTAATCTCCTCTATACTGATAAAATTCGGAGGTAAACAAGCGCGTGTATGTACGTGTCTATGTATATATGTATGTGCCCCTCTTCTCCGGAACGGCGGAGAGTGTAGATTCGACCAAGGTGTCCACGGATTCAGAAAAATCTGAGGAAGGTCTTCCGCTAACTCGAAAATCGAACTGTTTTAGAAGATATTGATAAAAAAATATGTTAAAAAGGCTAATTTTTGCTCTCCGTAATTCCGTAATTGTAAGCCCTGTAGTGAAATAAATGTAAAATGAACATCGTGGTTGCCATGTGTGGCGATTTTTCCGAATAAAATGTTTTAAATTCTTAAAGTAAAAATAAAAGAATAATAATGATTTTTATTTGTCAGTTTATATTTGTAAGGCTATTTTTTAAATTATGATATCGTGTGCATGGGAAATCAGAGCAAGAATGAAATGTTTTATACGCAAAATAATAAGGATTGAAGATTTCCGAGACTAATAAGTAAAATTTTTTAGTTTTGCAAAAAAATAAAATGGCTGATATGCCGATTTTGAGAAAGCGAGTTTGCACTTCATTTAAAAGTTAGGGCTGTCGTCATGCTGCTCATGAACATGAACCCGTCGTTGAGTCTTCGTAATCGAACGTGTTTGATGATTCGCACTTTGATGCCCAACGTGATATGCCGAGATCTTGACTGGTCATACCAAGGCGGGCGCGTGTGTTTATTCCTAGATTATCTCTTTTTCCTTCCGACGCCAATCTGCATTTTAAACTTAAGAGACGATAGTTTCCCCTTGGATTGAGTTTTTCGATTACCATAAATAAATCTCAAGGCCAAACTCCTCGTAAAGTTGGGATATATTTGCCACAGCCTGTATTTTCATATGGGATGTTGTTGAACCCTGCTTTCTCCTGAGCAACATCCAAAAGTTGCTCTGGAATTGTGTCCGGCTTAAGGTACTCGATACGCCAAGCCAGGGAAAATTAACAAATTCAAATGGGGGTTTTACAAAGAATGTCGTTTACCTTGAGGTTTTAGTTTGACGGCAGTCTCATTTCAAGTTCGATTTTGTAAATACTTTTTCTTCACATTTTATTTATTAAGCTTGGATTTGAAACTGGATATTATTTGAGACTGGTATATATGGTAACACTGGTTGCATGTCCCCTCTTGCTAGTGGGCGTACCCCGCTAGTTTTATATAAAAAAATCCGAGAATAAACAAAGTCTGTTTTTGGCTGTCTATGTACTTTTGTGTCCTCCGATCTTATGTGTGACTCTCGATCGCATAGCGCCGAGCCAGGTGGTCTCAGACCTACCAAAATTTGTCTACGACTTTACTTGGACTGGTCCTAACACACCTCGAAGCGATTTTTCCGAATTCGATTTTTTAAAAATTTTATGTAATAAATAGTATTTTTTTACTTTAATGTTTTATGCGATTTTGGCATTCTTTATCGCATAATACGCAATAACGTTAGTAATTATACTTGCAGTAAAACAATATTTCTATCATCGGATAAAGGAGAAAATTTTCTTATAAAAACAGTTTGTTCTGACTATTTGTAACACAATTCAGTTTTTTAAGAATTTTTTAAAGAAAGATCACTTTTGACAAAAGGTTTCGTAAAAAAATGTTAATATTGTTGCACTTTTAATTCTATCCGTCATAACATTTTGATATTTTGATAAATTTCGCCCTCTTTTAAAAGAAAAAAGGGGGAAATGTAAATTCGGAGATTTTTTACGAATTTTTAAATAAAGAAGAACTTTGAATTTAATTGCTGAAGCTGAAGAATTTCGCTATCCTATCTTGCAGCTTGGTTGTCTTGGTAACATTCAATAATTCCACGTTGAAAAAAAATAAAAAAACTTCTTTCAAACATGACTCTAAGTTTTCGTAAGCGAGATAGATCTACATTACTTTGATCTAACGAGTTTATAACCCCTTTCGAAAAGCAATCAGAATAACAGACTCTCAAGGAAAAAATACGTGACGCACGAAATAACTGGTATAACTAACATCAGCATATTCTGGTATTTCTGATTACCTAAGGAATAGCGGTAAAAAACACTCAAATTACTGGTGTTAAACGATAAAGTAAATAAAAAACTTTGTAAAAGACACACATAAGAAGTTATAGGTAAGATATTGTTTTGACCGGTCAAAACAATTTTTGACCGAAACGTGCGTATCTTCTTACCTATAACTTCTTATGTGTGTTTTTTACAAAGTTTTTTATTTACTTTACCTAAGGAATAGCCAAAGAAAATTGAAGGTTAGGTATCATTTATGAGTTTTCGTTATCACATCCGGAAATCTATTAGTCAGAATGTTTCGTTTTTTTTTTTTTTTTTTTTTTTAGTTTTATCAAACAATGAATTGAACATTTAGGACTTCCTTCAAAGCTAAACGATAAAGAAATATTAATCAGAGGACTTTTACAAATTTTAAAGTAAAATAACATTTTGAATTCAATTGGCTGATTCGCGAAGGTTTTGATGCCATTACAATTTTTTTTTTTTTTTTTTTTTTTTTTTTTTTGCGTTTACTTAGCAAGGAAAGGATTATGAAATTGAAATTTTGGAAAGGGGTAGGAAGATCGGAACCCCCACCCCTCATATATATATCCTTGGTGATGTTACTGTGATGACAACAATCATAATAAATATGAAATTAGTTTTTACTGTTAATCATTGTTTCATCGTAAGTCAATTTAATGTCAGGAATTTCAAATCAAACAATACCTTAAGACTTTTTTGCATACTAAAGTTTCACCCAAATGCTTAACAGTGTGATTGAAATTAAACTCGCTCAGCTCTGGGTATTCGATAACTAAATCTCAAATGATGGTGAGATAATGTTTGTGTTATCATTTTGCAATATGCCATCGCTGCAACGTTGTATGCCATCACGAGTAACTTGCTGTTGGGAAAATGTCACACGTGAAACAATTTCCCAAATTTTAAAATTTCCTGTTGAAATTAATTTCACTTATTTGAGTAAGAAAAGCATTTGATTCCTGTCGAACGGGTACGCAGCTAGTAACTAATAAAAAAATAAATTTTCCTCTTATGCAACATACCCGTATCGATCGGAAACATAGAAAGAGGGATTTGTTCTCTTAGCCTTCTAAAATTAATATTTCACGCGCACATAAATAAAATTTTGGAACTTTATTTCTTGTTAATTAGTTTAGTTTTCCGGCTAAGGCAAAGCTACTTGAGATCTATCTACCTAAGGAAGGATGTCTTGATTGGAGGTGTTTTTAAGTGGTTTTAATGCGTATATATCTTAAATCTGGAGAAAATCGCCAAAACTATAGACTGTTAGTTCGATAGCTGTGCGGTGATTTTGAGCGGTAATTATTAAATTTGATTTTAGAAAAACATGTAAGTTGAACGTTTAAGTTAGTTACTAATTTAAAAAAAAAATTGAATGAGCTGTTTAAAAAATGGTTACTTGTATACCGTAAATGTTGGCCACTACGCTTGGAGGACATTATTGTTCAAGAATGCTAATATAGTAAAACGCTGTTATATCTTTTTTTGATTTTTGTTGTTCTAAAGGGAAGCATTTTAATGAAATAGTGCGTAGAAGGCTGCGCTAGATTGGCCGCGCTATTTTAGTAACTAACACAGCTGGAACACTTTCGAACTTCAACCAGAAAGGAAAATGTAAACGGTATTTTTTCCGTGGTTGTTGTTTGAAGTTGATAAAAATACTCTATTAATATACCGTTGAAACCTTCCTGATTTTTTTGGGAGATTTTCCACCACAAATTTTTAACAGTCTTATATTACATTAAAATTTTTGCGAAATAAAAGAATAGATTATCAAGTAAGAATTAGTAATAAAAGATCTCCCAAAAAACTTCGGATGGTTGGCACATTGAAGCAATGTCCTTAACAGAAGCTGCGATGAATAATCGTGCTGGAAAATTTCTCAAGCTCAGGAATTTAGAGAGAAACCGAGTAGTAAGTCATTGGTACTATGTTTGTTCTGCTGAAGAAAATTAGTTGTATGATTATAAATAAATAACTCTTTTTACGTTTTGGTAGAACGCATTTACTTATTTTAAAATTAAGTAAACACGTATTAAAAAATTCTATTTGTTATATGATCTGTGTATATTAAAAGAAATAAGTTCAGGTATCATCATGGTTTAGTCAGGTGAAAAAACAATTTGTATTATCAGTATGGCAGGTAAGACATACAGAGGTTTTCCGTCGATAAGGCAGATGGTTTTGACAGATAAAAGATAAACCAAATAGCCCCAAAAATGCTTTGTACAATTAAATTAGTAGTGACGTCGAGCATGTAGCTTAAGAATATCTGTGTTCATTTTCTGTAATCGATTATTACTTAATTTAGGTAAATTTACAGATTAATATCATAAAAATAAATTTTCTTATTTTATTCTCATATTATTTACAAAATCTATTCTTACCTGCAGACTAAATTTATAACTAAGGTTATGACATCTGGTGGTCAAAACCGCATACTGCAAAAAATTTCGGAGTTGGGGTTAAGTTATATGTTTCAGTATGGTATTTTTCATAATGCACTTCTAGAAATAGTAAAATATGTTCCTGAAATTAAAGGGGAGGGGGGAAAGGGTTGGGTTCCCCTAGGTTACGGCTTTGATTATGGTTATTGATACGTTCTGGTATCAAAACTCGACCGCAAATGATGAATTTACTAAAAAAACACTCTGCTAAAACTAATTGTTACCTACTAATATATTTTTGAAGTAAAACTTCATTAGGCGCAACTAGGGGGTAACTCAGATTTTTATTTCTGACGGAAGTAACTCTCAGTAAAGGAAATGACGTATCTTTTTCCCCCTTGCTTCTTCATTCCGCCATGACTGCAAAAACATTGCAATGTCAAGGACAAAAAGCCTGATAATTTCTACACCGTTTGTACGATCCCCTTGAAAATTTCCATAATCATGTTTAAAAATATAGAAAGCAATCTGCGCTACTTTAAAAATCTGAAAATCCACCCGTTCCCTCATTTTTAAGCGATTTTTCGCTATTTTAGGCAACATTTCATATCCGAGAGTCAAAAAAGTTAATCATTTGCGTGACAAAATTAGCTATTGCAAGTGATTTTTACTTCATATTGACGTCACACTTAACAAGCTTTTTCCAGATTTATAAGTTTAATTATTTGCGGAACAGCTCTTGGGCGTTCGTTCCTGAAAACGTCAACTGTGCTCCCTGCGCGTCGACATTACTCCCTACCTGATTTGAAGCAAGATCTTGTCTGATGACCCTGTTCAGTGGATAAGTGGATCGGTTCTTGTCAGAGCCACTGTGTGAAGTCTTTCGCTGAACAGGCGGCGATCCTGCTGACGTGCCTCACTGTTGTTACAGGCGGCGACCCAACCCGTCACCTCCGATAAACAAGGCTTACGCACCGAATACAGAAAGTGGCACTATGGTGCATTCCTTTGCTTTACTCACATGTTTTCAATGGCATTAATACAATATTTAATGGAATTATGAGTAAAAACTTGACATGATTGGTTGCCATGATTCATAAATATTTTTTGTCTGTACTTAAATAATATGTAATCTTTTAATATTGCTCATGTGTTTTTGAGTTGTTTATAATGAGCCAAATGTAAATTTTTAAACAGAATAATACTTCGAGCAAAAACAGCAGAGTAAAACAAATGTTTAAGAACACTGCCATAGAAAAACGCAATAATAGACCCTACGTGCATTCGATACCAACCGACAGAAGAAAACACCAGTTTAGGAAAACAGTTAAAGAAAATACCACAACAAAGACATTCTCTCGGTTCAAACCCTACGGGAAAACATTTTAAGAAAACGGTGAAAGAATAATAGTTCAACACGGACACTTCCTGGATGCTAACCCGATATTCAGACGGAACAACGGTTTAAGAACACGGGTATGTAACACCACAAAGAAACAAACACTGGCTGCAAAGGGTTTAAGATCAAAATAAAAGAATAACAAATGGACACTCCGTGGATTCTAACCCAACCTCAAGACGGAGCAACGGTTTAACACGAGGATGGAACACCACAAAGAAACGGACCCTGGCTGCAATCATTCCCAAACAATAGATAGAACCTGCAGTTTAAAAACACGGATACAGATAAATAATTCGAAACCTACCAGCAGACGAAATCAACGTTTAAGAATACTGTGATAGAAAAACACTAAAAAAAATTTACACTACCTGCATTCGAACCCAACAATCACAGGAAACATCAGTTAGAGTTAAAGTATAATACTAGAAACTAGACTATGGACATTCCTCCCATTCAAACCCAAACTACCGACGGAACAATGTTATAAGAAAACAGTTAAAGAATAATACTACAACATGGACACTTCCTGGATTCTAAATAATTATCATGAATGACCGGTGATTTTTACTGGAGATTTTTATGTTAATTTTCGTTACCAAGAATCTCAGCCGTCAGTTGATTTTTAGAAAGAAAAATTGGATCTAACTATGAATACTTCTCGAATTCAACCAACAACGCGTTTCGGTACAACGATAGATGCTGTATTTTCAAGAAAGTTAGCAAATTTAGAGAGTAAAATTTATGTTTCACAGTATAGTTAACACAAACCTATAATCTCATACATAAAATATTATGATGACATTCAAGTTCCTATTTCCAATGAATAATATGAATATAACATTTATATAATCTTTGTAAAGTACATGAATAATTAATATAATTAAATTATAATATGATATTTATTTTAAGTTAAAGTTTAATAATTTCAGTGATATTTATCGTAAACATCAAAGAAGTTTTACTTCAATCGCGCGTAAAGATTACACGCACACACTTTGTTTTAAAATCCCCCCCCCCCCTCCCCCAAATTTTCACTGTGCTGAACCTGAACTTTATAAATCCTGTTTGCAATTTCTATAATATAAATGGTCGATATACGATTGACCAAACAAGAGACAACGATACGTTTCATACCCAGCCAGAATTTTAGGAGTGTTACCTCGCAGTTTTAGTAGGTCTTAAAATCTGGCTGTATCTTTACTCAGCATCACAGACAACTGCGCAAGCCACTCTTCTAGTATCGTAACATCTGGAGACTGTCGCTGAGAGCCACCAGATAACAAGAAATTAAGGAACGATTTAAAAGTGGTAGGAATTGTTCACTTGCATTTAAACTATAATTTAGTTAGCTCTAGTTTTTACCTGGTGTGGAATTTCAAATATGAATTATATGTTCCTAAGTTTCCCTGTGGATTGCTTTAGATCAGAAACGGACAAATAACGGCTCGTGGGTCACATCCGGTCAGCTAAAAGCTCTTTTACGGGCCAAAAAGATAGTCAGAAAAAATCATCTTGAACTGAGATTTCCGAAAACAAAATTATCACCAAGTTTAAAATATTAATTTAAAATATTTACTTTGAAAAAAAGTACTTCTGTTAAGATTAGGTAATATGTGCAGAGGTTAGAGGACGAGGTCACAAAAAGATTTCAGGAATTTAAGAAAATGTAATACGAATTTAATTTGCTGCTTTATTCTATCAATGTTTATATTGACACAGCAGCTAAGGAGCTGCAACTTGAACTTATCAACACAGATCATACTGTGATTTTTTTCTTTGCTTAAAAAATGAAAGTTAAATTAAAACTATTTCATAAAATGCTGAAAATTTTAAATGTAATTTCAATTTTTGCGCACTGCACTTGTTACTTGTATAACTTGTTAGATTCTATCGCAAAATTTCAAAGTGCGTTCTATGAAGGTTAATTAATTTAAAACATCGACATAGTTCTGAATTTGAATTAAGAAATAAATTTACTCGAAAGTTTAAAAAATGAAATACTGTAAATAGAGAGAATATAATTTTGGTTCATAATATAAGTGAGGTTAAATGATTTTTAAAACACTATTGAAATAGTTATTAAATTTTCACTTTTTTACACCTACAGAAAATTGCTGAACGTAAGTAACGTATCTATATTAATAAAATTTTAAAAAATTATTTCAATGCATAACTTATTTTTATAGTTTACAACCAGAAATATGCAAAAGTAAACTTTTATTTAACTAAAAATTTCCAGTCTGCACTAGAGATGGGCTGTTCGACTCATTTTACTGATTCGAATCTCAATTCACTCACTACTTCGATGATTCGAATCATGCAATAAAACAACTAAACTGCAATAAAACAACTAAGTGCAATAAAACAACTAAAGAAATTTTCCCTCTCTCTACGCCGAAAGCCGTACTATTTAAACACCCTTCACCCATTCATCGGGTTTCTTCTCCGCTGAGTTCTCGGGCAGCTAGCATCTCTCTCTCCTTGCTCTAGTAAAACTAGTGTTTAAACTGCCCGAAATGAAAATACAGGGGAGCTTCGTATGACCCCCTGGGCCTGTAAGATTAAAAGGTTAAGTTTGGTGTCAAAGCATTCGAAATTTTATGTAAGGATGGAAATTCCTAAAGAGGGGTCGAAAATCAATAAAAACACTCTCCGATGGATAGTTTCCGAGATATGCGTTAATTAATTATGGTAATTAGACTAATTAACCATGATTGAGGCTTAAAAGGACTGCAAACATGTAGAAATTGGCTCTGGGATGGTTTCCAGACTTTGGAGATGCCGCCGGAGGAGGCTAGCGTTTAAAATGCCCAAATTGAAAATATAAGGGAGCTTCGTATGACCCCCTGGGCCTGTAAGATTAAAAGGTTAAGTTTGGTGTCAAAGCATTCGAAATTTTAAGTATCGGTGGGGTGTTCAGACAAGGGGGGTCGTGAATCAATAAAAACACGCTCCGGTGGTTAGTTTCCGAGATAAACGTTAATTAATTATGGTAATTAGACTAATAAACCATGGAGCTGTTTTTTCCGCGATCCGGCATTGTCATCAACGGAGAGAAAGCAGTAGCAAAAGCATCACAAGCTGGTATTGATCTCAGGATTTTCTTATCGCCGGCCTCAGAGGCGTAGCCAAGGGGGGGTTAGGGGGGTCATAACCCCCCCCCCATGAGGAATTTTTTGCCATACAAAATGTATATTCTTCACTACATTATCACACACACGTATACATATATATGAGTTGCAGTAGTCATAACCCCTCCCCATGAAAAATTTCTGGCTACGCCCCTGACCGGCCTGTATTTTTGACCTTAATCGAATTCGAGATTTCACTGAAATGAAAATGGGAATATCGGATATTTGATGTTGAAGTAAAACCGATATGTCGATATTTATCGATTTTTGGCCCAGTCCTACTGAGGGGCTGCTGCCCCCCCCAAAAAATGGGACCCTTTACTTAGCTTACAATTGAACTTTATCTTTAAATTTGAGACCCAGCCCACCCCGAAATAAAATCCTGGCTACGCCACTGTCAATAACACTAACTACGCCACTGCTTTAGACCCTATTTTGTATTTCTCTGAATTACGAAAGAAAATAAAATCTTTCCCCTTAAACGAAAAACAAGGTAAAAAAATATCTTAAACGAAATCTGCAGCAATAAAGCGAAATTTTATTTTGCTTACTACAAAGTCCTTTTGTGAGAGCGCTTAATACCGCCCCTGTATCCTTCCTTAAAAGTGACAAGCACAATCCTAACTTTATTTCATTCTGTTTCCCTTCACATGAAAACCCTCCACCATGTAAACTTAACGTTTTTTTTTTTTTTTTTTTTTTTTTTTTTTTTAGGGTGGGGGCAGGGGGCCATATATTGATTGAAGTTAAAAGTAGAAAAGGGATGTTTCATTAAATTTTAAACAAATATTAAATCAGCCAGACATGTTGGAAGGAGGGAGTCCCCCCGAGGGAAAAAGGTTTAAACAACTTTGAGACACCCCCCCCCCGCTCTTCCACGAGCATTGGCGTAAATTGGCATGTAATATTTGGATGGGGTGACAAAATGTTTCCGATTGTATAAAATATCATTATTATAAATAGCTCTGATACTTGAATTTTCTTAATTTTTTTTTTCGGGGGGAGATTGACCCCTCTTGCCCTTAGGAAGTAACGCCTATGCCCCCCTCCAAAAGCAAACGATGTTCGACCCACTCCACACCCACAGACAGATAAAACTTTAAATCCGTCCACCAACCAAGAAATGAAACACCAAAGATTCGAAAAAAAAACTTCAATTAAATGAAACATCCTTTCAACTCTTTTCGGCTCCTTTCGACTCTGAGTCGATAGAAGATTCGAAAAAACCCCCAATTAAATGAAACATCCTTTCAACTCTTTTCGGCTCCTTTCGACTCTGAGTCGATAGAAGATTCGAAAAACTAACGAATCTCAACGATCGTATACAATCACCGAAACAGAGCGAAACACTGAATCAGTAAAGATTCGTTGCTGCACCAACTCAGTGACCAACTCACCCACACCCACTCATTTATTGTTTCAAATCATCTATCGACTCAAAGTCGTAAAGAGTCGAAAAGAGTCGTAAAGAGTCGAAAAGAGTTGAAAGAGTAAGGGAAAATCTCTGGGAATGGCAAAGGGAAAATAAGTTTTCCTTCCCTTCGCACTTGGAATGTATTTCCCTTGAGGGCTTGAGATTCGAATCAGTAGAGAGTGAGTGTAAAGACTGAGCCACTCAGTACCAAGATTCGAATCACTGATTCGACTCATCGAATCATTGGCCATCTCTAATCTGCACCGTGGAGTATCGTTAATGATCAATAACGTCAAGAAAATCCTGTACAGTGAAACCTGTTTTTAAAGACCACCACTGGGACCAAGAAAATGTGGTCTTTAAGGAGGGTCGGTCTTTGAATTCAGGTAATACGATACATTTTTACAAAATTTTAAGCGTACTTAATTTTATCAATAGAATTGGAATTTATTTGATAATTACCTGATTATCACTGAAATGGCTTTTATATAGATATAATTAATAAAAAGCATCTATGTATTTACTTTTTATAAAATGTAGAGAAAGACGGTGAGATTTTTATACATTTTAATAAATGAAATTAGAATATGTTTAAATTTAAAAAAAAATTGAAAAATATAATAAAATTTTGCTTTACATGGTAGGTACTTTATTATTTTTTAAAATATGATGTAATAACAGATTGTTTAATCGCTTCTGTACACATGTCAGATACTTAAACAGTTCATCATCCCCCACCTGCATGGAATAATTAAGCAAGGTGTTAAAGCCTTCTTTTGCTTCATTGAAAGTGATTGCAGTTTTTTGTGATGTGTCTTCATCAGAAGATGATATATTTTCACTGCAAACAGTTTGTCCATTCTTATTTTCAGATTCCGTCACTGATGTACTAAATTGTTCATGAATAGCGTATTCTTTAGTGACACTACACAAAAAGCTCTAATCACAACCATATAATTCATGGGCTAAATTATCATAATTAAGGACATTATTTTATACGATGGAATTCTTGAAATCATTATCCCTCTCATCTTCAGGGCATACAGTGAACGATTCAATGTAATGTCTAAATGCATAAAATTATTTTTTCAATAAATATCCTCCAAGAAGCAGTAACACAAGTAACTGCGTGCATCCCGCAATTGCGTACAGTGACTGCATGAATTATTTAGTGACAGGAAGCTGTGTTACAACTCAACTAAACCAGGCCCGGACTGGGAGGGTAGGAGCCCGCCCGTCTGTTATTATATTAATTAATATGCATCATATGTTCCCCCTGTTGTTATATTAATTAATATGCATCATTCACTAATTAATCCCTTGTTCATTCGGGAACCCTCTCTCAAAAAAGTTTGTGAACTACTTTTAAAATGAAGTGTTTTGAAGCCTTCTGGGGCGCAATTGCAGCTGTAAAAAATTTTGTGTGTCAAACTTCATTCAAGTGCTACCAGTATAGCACTTTTTTTATTTTCTTTCTTTTTTCTGTCAGGGAGGGCCCGCCGAGGGTGAGGGCCCACCCGTCTGCAGACAGTCGGACACCCTGGCCAGACCAGGCCTGAACTAAACAAGTGTCAACTTTCGTTTTTATCATACCGTGTGCAAGGGCGTAGCCAGTATTTTCATTAGGGGGGAGGGGCAGGACATTGAGTCTAACCGGAGAATGCCCGGTTTGTCATAATCAGACCCTATGACTAGCTCATTTTAGGGGGGCCGTTATCTAGAAAATATCCCTTTGCCTCACAGTTGCGTTGCGTCTACTGCAGGATCACTGGCCTTTGCATTTTATTCTCAAGGCCATCATATGTGACCAGATACCAGATAACTTATCGTGGGGCGTAGCGTGGTGCACGTTTAATAGGCAAGTTTTTAATGCGCATTCATCATATCTTCCTTGAAAATCGAATTTTTATTCACCTACATTAATTCATCAATAGATTTTGTTTCATCTACGTAGTCTAGCTTTTACCATTGAACGCAAAAATTGAAAATCGGACATTTAAAAGCCTAGATCATAGGTTCCCAACGTGGGCGATAACGCCCCCTTGTGGGCGTTTGAGGCTTTCAGGGGGGCGGTAAAAGACCCAGAGAAAATTAGGAGGCGTTGATATGGCACGGAGGGGCGTGGGAAGATTAACCAAATACAGTTTAAAAAAGACATAAAAATCACTCTGATAATTCATTTCTATCACGTGTGCGAAAATTCACATATTTCGATATGAGACTTCGCTGTCGAGAGAAAGAGATACCTCTCTAAAACTTTTATTCCTCTTTTTTAAATGAAAGAGAAATTCAGTAGAGTTTCAATTCCAACAATATTCTATCTATTAGTAATTGTTTTTATTTAATTCTTGTTTTCACCATGCATTATGTACGCTTTTATTTCTCTGGTGTGGGAGAGGGGGGCGGTATCACTAGAAAAGGGGGCACCAGTTCAAAAAAGGTTGGGAACCTATGGCCTAGATTGTTCCTTCAAAACGTACTACTTTCAAAAGAATTACTGAAGGCAGAGGCGTAGCCCAGGGACATACCCAGAAAAAAATTTCGGGGTGGGTCCAAATATTTCGGAAGGGGTACAAACAGTAAAAAAGGCAGAATTTTATACAATAAAACTTCATCATTATTATTTTGCTTACTAAAACTGAAATTTCGGAGGGGGTCTGGACCACCCCCCTAGGTACGTCCTTAGCGTAGCCAGAAATGTGGGGGGGGTTACGAATACTTCAACTCATATGTATAGGTGTGTTTGATAAGGGAGTGAAGAATATACATTCTGTATGGCAAAAAATTCCTCATGGGAAGGGGCCTCATGGGAATTCCTCATGACCAGCCTAACACCCCCCCCCTTCGTTGACTACGCCCCTGGCTGAAGGTATGTTTGAATTAATGCAAATAAATTGGCTAAGACGTGTCATTAACCTTTGAAAAGGAAGCATTTTCAGATCAGTATAGATAAAACAACTAGATGTACTATGCAGCGCTGAAAAACTGCAGCAGCTGCAATCGGTCAGTACTAATCAAATCACCAATGGCTTGGCACAGAGCTAAACAGCTTTTTTTGATACAGATAGATGTGTGGATCAAGTCTACAAATAATGGATAATTTTTACTGGAAACTATGTACTAAAAAATAAAGAGTTCTCGCATAACTACGTCACAATTACGTATTTTATTGAGATCAAACTTAATCTTTGTGTGTGAAAACGGAAAACTGAGAAATGCTTGAAAATTTTTACCTCAATTTGAAAATGACAAAGTTTTGCGTCCTCCCATCAAAGACACACACACCCGATTCGCATTAAACGTTCAATCGGAAAAGCAACTAAATTTAACTGAAAAGTAACTGTCTTGACTAATTTATTACTTATCACTTTCATTAAAACGTATAATATTTTAGTATTGCCGTATGCAAGGCCTTAAAACGTGACTATATTATAATAAAAGATATTTACTCTTTGTAAAACGTAGTTAAATATATTTTATGAAAGTCGGCGGCCAGGATAGTATTTCTGCATTAATTTAACACGTAATGCTTGGAGTACATATTATAATATGTATTCTTTAACCAAGGCCTCGTGTGTTCAGCACCCAATTTCTTGAGAAAATATCTACACCTTGTCCTGTATTTGTGTCAATAATTATTTGTTTTATAAATACATACACTTCAACAAAATTTCATCGTTGGATGAAAAAGCCTCGCCCTCTACTTCTTAGATTAAATTTGAAAATTGCAACGAGTTGAATGCATTTGGTTGCATGGGTAACTGACAATTAATCTTCCCAGAACAACCTAATTAAAAGCTTTCAAGCAGCTTCGATTCAGCATTAGTTTGTCTCCCTGAGTTGTACTTGAAATCTGCATTTCCTCCTGTTTAATCTTTGCTTCATAACACTAATTCCTGAAACTCGCAGCATGAAAATTATCTTCAAATTTTATTAACGCCGTAAGCTGAATCTGGAATTATTAATCTCGATTTCGTAGAATATGATGGCTCACATTCTAATGAACGGGGATTATTTTAAAGTTTATTTAATACTCGAAAACGAATAAAGAATAAGTATGTAGTTTAATATATTTGAAACCTCCATTCTAAGCAGATATTTAGAAGAAATTCTTTTATATTTAGAAATATTGCAAGATACACTTAAGACTGGTTCTTTGAAAATTCCTACAAATAATTAGAAATTTAAAAAATAAACAAATTACGTATGATAGTTGAAATTATTCATAATGTATCTTTTCATTTTTTAATTCAGCAAGTTTTCTTGCATTAACTCTTTCACCTGTAGATCAATTTTTCGATAAATTTAGTTTTACTTAAGTTGTAAATGAGAAGCTCGCAAATGAGAAAATACAAATGCTTAAATTTCAAGACTCGTTTCGTGAAATGTCCAATAAATAATGTATTTAATATGCAGTAGAACTTAATATAGCAGCTACACTTTTGAAGAACTTATGAGTAAAAACTCTATTGCTTTATTACTTTAATTTATGCTTTCTGAATTGGATTACGCAAAAAGAGATTGAAGAAAAACATAACTCTAAATTACTAGTTCAGACTTAAGTACTTACTAACTGAAATATCCTATAATTATGTATAAATAATCTTCCAATCTCATTAAACAATATTCTTTTCGTAGCGTTTGAGTAGTGTTTAGATGTTATCTCAAAAAATTAACAGAACAAAATGAAATTAGTATATGAAGCATTTAATAGCGATCTTTATTTCCACTGGCAAATTTTAAACATCGCCATAAAAAATTAAAAAAGAATATTTTATTGTAAAATTATGTTGCACGCATTTTGGCAAAGTCGAATATGCGGAAACAGTTAAATTGTCAAAACGACTGCTACCAGCGGCTAGTGTGTTGTGAAGTGTACTGCAATGCAGTCCCCGTCGGTGTGCAGGTGTATTAGAGATGAGACGGGCTCAGCCCGAACCGGCCTCGGGCCCTGTAATTCACGATTGCGTTCGGACTCGGGCTCGTGAAAAATGTTTCCTTTATTGAGCATACTCCTTGAAACGGATTTTAAAGAGCGATTCATCGGAAAAATAAACGTACTTATGTGATTCTAGGACATGCAACAAAATAATTGGTGGGTAAAAAGCTAGAATTTTCACATAATATACTAAATGGTGTGTTGTGCTATTTCATTTGTATATGTGTGTTAAAATGCTATTAATTCAAAATTTTGGCCTCATTATTTACTGGTCTATCTTAGTTAAATGTATATATTCACATCGTATCATAAAATATTTTAAAAAAGTAATTTTTTTCCTATCAACTAAATTCTTATGCAATTCTATGCAAATATCTTAAATTTATTATGCAAAATCTCTTTTCATGACGTGTTTTAAATATAACATTTTTTAATGTCACTATACGAGATTTATAACTTGTATTTTTCTGTATCTAATATATCTAAGTACATACGAATGTTTAACACTGATGTGAGTACTCAACGAAATTTTAATAAAAATTGAAGCATTATTGTTATTATTTGATAAACATGGATATAAAGAATTAGAAAGTACATTAAGAGTTTGGAACTATATTTGTCTTTAATTTACACAAACGGCAAATTTATCGTAATGTATCTATGAAGTAACTGAGTTTTATTTATCTTTAGCTGAAATTTCAGGCACGGGCGGGCTCGGGCTCCGGCTTCAAAAAATGAGCCCGAACTCATCTCTAAGGTGTATGTCACAAGTAGTATCTCCTTGAAATGTAGCAGTGTGAGACACGGGTAGCGTGGAAGAAAATCGGTAGATAAGTCCCTCGCATACCATTGGCTTATCCATTCTGGAATTTTCGTTTGTGCCTATCTCTTCAGCATGATGTTCTAAGATACCGAATTCGTCGATTAATTTTGGATATTCTCGATTTATAGCGTCTGCTAAAAAAATATCATAGTGTCTGTAAAAATGAAATTAAACGAGACAGAAAATATTAAAAGAATGATTTGGGTTTATAGGATGAGCAGATAAGCAACCCCAACAAAATTGCCTAACTGCTACCAAATAGAGTACAAGATTTTCATAGCAGTTTGCTGAACTGTGTATTCAGAAAACAAAAGAACTCTATGACTTCCATTTCGCAGCAAATAAAACAGAAAGCCATAATGTTCCATAAGCTGTTATTTTGTGGTTTAAAGCAAAACCCCGGTGTTCTGAAGATTGTTAATCGCAAAAAAATATGCCATTGATGTACGAAAGCTCAAAATATGCTTGGAGGGTACATGCGTTATTTGAACAGTTATTTTCGATAATTTTATCCTATTGTTGTGTCTTCTTGTTACTCCTTTTCTTTTCTTCTCGTTGTATTTTTGGTGCGAAAGTGTAGTAATTAAAAACCAACGTTTTTGCTCGATAAAAGAGAAGACATACACTCAAACCAGTTTTTATGTGGTCTTTCTTTTGTGCGATTTTTATGTGTTGTATATGAAAATTTCAGTCAAATTGGAACATAATTGGAACATAAGTTATCCAAAAAAAAAGAAGGTTGGATTGGCCATTTAGTATTTTCAATTTTTGACATGCATTTTATCACCCTACATAAGTATTGCGTCAGCCTGTTACATTACATATGTATTGAATTTTCTAATCGCATAATTTAATGGACTTTTTTATGCGGTCCCTAATCCCCTCATAAAAAGAATACTTTTAGATTGTGTTGCGTAAACTATTTTTTTATAGCTACTATTGAAGTTTTGTGCGATGCGATTTTTGCGTGTCATATGATATTTAATTGAATTTTTATTGAATCAAACGGTTACTTTGTTCAATCTTTATTAGTTAATGTAATAAACAGCCTGATTCTTATTTTAAAGTAAATATGAAATCATCGGCTAAAATAAAGCTGAGTGAAATAAAATATAAATTCCACAAACTTTGATTTGGGAGGGGGGGGGAAGGAAGGTATTTTGAACAACTCATTAACTTTCCTTTAAAGTTCAACACAACATTCTCCGATTTCATTTTTTAACTTTACAAGCGGGTGTGACGTAAAATACCGTCTACTTTATTTCAGTTTTCCCTGAAGTGCATCCACAATTTAAATTATTTATAACACTGAAATATCATAAAATATGTTTTGATATTACGACTTGTAAGTAATTTAGCAGTCTATGTTTTAATAATTACAATCTTCCAATCAATATCTTTTTTTTTTCAATTTAAAAGCAGCACGAAAATTTTACTGTGAAAATCAACTTTACATTATTTGCCCATTTCCAAAACACTCATAAACGTTCCCAATTACATATATTATATTTTCCCTACTGCATAATATAATCAAAGACATTGCTTTTAGGCAAGATTAAAAAGGTTTCAGCAATATATGTATGCAATTTCGCGCATTTTGTCTTAAGAGATTTATATCACTATTATGCATCTTACTATATTATTATTGCCAAATATTTTGAGTAAAATGTCTATTGCCAATCAAGTTCATTCCTTGGCAGAGCGTATATTTTGTTTAATACCATTTCTTTTCCAATTTGTGGTTGTCTCTTACACAATATCAAATGTACATCTAAGACTTCTTTCTTAGCATTTGCATTTAAATACATGATTGAGTATGTGCTGATTCTATTTGATGGATATATTATCTACTTATGCCTTTTTGGATAGTATTTTACTTTCATTGAATATATTAGAATACTATAACTGAAATGTGAATGATTCCTTAATTTGTAAGTTTAGTCATTTTACTATATATATATATATATATATATATATATATATATATATTGGGTTGGAGGGAAAGTTCTGTCGTATTTTAAAGAAAATATTTGAATTCATTTATAAAAATATGTGTTTAATATTAATCAATTATACATGCTCCGTTATTTGTTACAACCTGTTACCATCTTTCAGGTAACCTGTGAATTCCTGTTTTGTAGAAGTTCTCATCCTTGCAGTTAAAATAGTCAGCAACTGCCTTAGACTTTCAAAAGACTTGAATTTTTTTCCCGTTAGATAATTTTGCAGAGATCTGAATAGGTAATAATCACATGGTGCAATGTCAGGTGAATACGGTGGGTGACTAAGGACTTCCCATCCTAACGCATTCAGTTTTTGTTGTGTCATCATTGCAGTATGCGGGCGAGCACTATCGTGGAGGAACACTATTCCTTTTCTGGACGCTAATGCTGCCCTTTTTTCTTTGATAGCTGCATTCAGTTTATCCAGCTGATTGCAGTACAGACCCGCGTTGATGGTTTTTCCCTGTTTCAGCAACTTGTAGTACACTGGACCTTTCCTGTCCCACCACAAACAAAGCAGTACTTTTCGTTGATGGATACTTGGTTTTTTTTACTGTTGCTGATGATATTCCTGGTTTGCAGTAAGATTTTTTTCTATTAATATTCTCATAAAGAATCCACTTTTCATCTCCAGTAACCAGCCTGTCCAAAAACGGCTCCAGATTGAGTCTATTCAGATGTGATGAACACATTCTTACAAGATCAGACACTGCATTTTATCTATGGACGTTTTTCACTTTAAATATCACAAGTAAATGATGAACGGTAAAAAAGGGCACTTTTATATTATACAGCAGCTAAAAAAAAAAAAAAATCCGATCATCTCACTAGCCAGATTTTTTTTTTTTTTTTTTTTTTACAAAAAAAAATCACCTGCCTATTTAAAATACGACAGAACTTTCCCTCCAACCCAATATCATATGGCTTCTTTCTTTGATCGTTTTTTCACGTTAGCAGAGTAGGGAATCACGAAAATACAAATGCACGTTTTAACCGTTCTTTTTTTCACATCAATGTCAATGAGGTGTCTTTTCGTACTAAATCGATAACGCTCTACAACTTTGCTATTCACTTTTTTCCCCCATCTCGTACCGTTTCCAAGATACGAAAGCTAACTCCGCAGTTTTCCACCAGGTAGCACTGTGAGCGGTCTCATTCGGTAGTGCATGTCCAATTTACTATACCTAGATACCACGTTTATAAAAATAGCAACAGCCGTTCCGAAATTAAGAGGGTGACAAGGGACTTTAGTGGGCCTACTGTTTACATATAGTGATAATTTTATACAATTGATTCATCTTCATCTTATTCCTTTTTTTCGTTCTGTATTTCTGGTGATCTAGTATAGTAATTAAAAGGCTACGTTTACGTAATTTCATGCTCCTTTTAAAATGAAAGACTAACATGTAACTGAAACCAAATAAATAAAATTTTGCCTTAAAAAACGAACTCCCAGTCGTCGATATTTTTCTAACCCTTTCGAAAGATTCGTTCAAGAATAAATAAGGCAGTAATTTAATTTAAGATAATATAATTTAAATAAACAGAACAGATTCAGGATATCTTAAGTATAACAAATGTTTCCCCCAGAGTAATCTTTCTTCTCATAACTGATAAGAAACAGCGATGCTAGATTCCCCTCAAATTTATCAATGCAGTATTTGCATATTAAATTATTAATATTTAATCATAAATCTTTACGTGCATGCTTCGTCACGCATTAAAATTGGTAATCTCACGTTGAAAGTAATTAAATTTTGTAAATCTTAAGAATATTTAAGTAAGCACAAGTTCTATCCATTGTTCCGAACATTTTAAAGGCTGTGAAGATAGTTTGATCTGTAGGAATTTAGTACGAGTTGAATAATTAGACATTATTATTTCAAAAATCTCAGTGTACTGAGAAAAGCGATGATGTTCATGTAATACGATAAAATAGTATTTAGATGTACATTTTAAATAGAAATTCTTTTTAGTGTGGATCTGTTAACATTCGCAACTGAAATGAGAAATATCCGCATTACGTGTAAACAAATAATAACAATAAGAGGTATTAAGAAAATAATTCAAAATAAGATTAACTAATTTGCTGTTACAATACTAACCAGAAATTCTAATTTATAAATTTGAAATGTATTTGACTATGTTTCTCGTTCCTTTGTTCTAATTAGTGCTGTAAAAAAATTTCATTTGCTGCGTGAATTCTACTCAGAGACAGCACTATTTAATTAAAATATTTTGCAGTGAGCGTTAATGTACCATGAATTTTGTGAACACAAGAAATTTTAAACTTGGAATGTAATTCCAATTATTCACATATTAAATTACCTCCGATAAACAACAATCAACACATTTAGGTATTCTGATTTTGATAGAAAATCGATTTTCTATCGAAAGATTTTGACACTCTAAATTTTAGATTTTGACACTCTAAAGTTTAGATTTTGACACTCTAAATTTACTTTGACGAATTTCTACGTGACTCATTAACGTACGCATGTACGCAAATTTGTATGAATGTATTTTAATGAACCACATTTTGACTAAATTTTTCGTGACGTTTGTAAACAGTGGCGGAATAAGAAATTTTTAGGAGGGGCTAAATTTTGAAAAAAAACCTATTTCATCCAAACAAGATATGCAGTAAATCAAAATTTTACTTCAAACAAATGTAAAAATTTTTTGGCAGGGGCTAAGTTATGAAAAAGATCATTTTACTTGTTTAAAATGCATATATATATATATAGTAAAAGGCATATATATATATATATATATATATATATATATAGTAAGCATATATATATATATATATATATATATATATATGTATATATATATATATATATATATATATATATATATATATATATATATATATATATATATATATATATATATATTAATTTGCCTTCGATAAATGACAAGCAACACATTTCAGTATTCAGATTTTGACACTCTAAATTTACTTTGACGAATTTCTACGTGACGCATACGTCTATACACAGTGGCAGAATAAGAAATTTTTTAAAAATTTCGGTAGGGACCAAGTTATGAAAAAGATCACTTTACTTCTTTAAAATGTATATATATATATATCAGTGGCGGCCCGTGGTCAAAACTGTTAGTGCAGCCGGAAGCATATGAGCCCCCCCCCCCATTTCCTCCGGACAGGATTGGAAAATCTTTGTTACTGAATTCGAAAGCTGGCGGATTAAGTCCTCGCCGAGGGAAAAAAAAAAAGAAATTACTTAAAATATGTAAGAGATCCTATTTTACTTCCATAAAATGGACATAAATTTCAACCAGCCGCTCTTATCCTCAAAATTGCATTAATCCGTGTCTGATTCGAAGTTTCCTCAGAATTTTCTTTTGTAACGATAACTTGAGAAGAAAAGAAAAAAAAAAAGAAAAAAGAAAACTTACTTATTTTTTATAAGTCAAATCAATCCTCCTTTCTTTTAAACATGCGAATCGGTCAGTGATGTCCCCATAAAAAGACGTTGTTTTAATTCAGATATCAATAATTGTAAAAGCTCTTTAAAATTTCCCATGTTTAACGAATATTCTCGCTCGCCATGTCCTCTAAATGCCAGTTCTTGCTTACTTAAAAACAATACTTCTTTGATGGGTAATTGTCCATTCATAAGCGTCTTACCGTCTTACCTTCTTGATAAATTCATCAATATAAGTCGAGAGTTTTCCGAACATATATTCGCCATAGCCCCTCCCTCACTTCTCGTGCGAGCCAATCAGTTAGTCGAGTTCTCAAGTTCAGCCGCCGTTAGAAAATCGTTCATCGGCTGTATCAGCTGCATACTCCCTTTGCCGGAGAGGCTGCTTACGGCAAAGGGAGTATGCAGCTGGGTCGTTGTCATGTCTGTAGTCGTTGTCATGGCAACGGTGCTGCCAATTTTCTTTTCAGCGCTCTGGGCTGTACCAAAGATTTTCCCAATTGAATTGCGGGAAGATTAAAGTGCTTTTTTTTTCTGAATGAGCGATCCGGCCGCAATACGTTTTTTTTTTGTTTGGTTATTTTCGGAGATTTTTTTAATTTACCGTAGGAATTCCATAATTCTAACCTCAATTTAGGAAAATTAGTAGAATAAATTATTTTAAAGTATGTGCTGATAATTTCAAGTGCAGCCCGGCTGTACTTGCTGTATCCCACGAACCGCCACTGATATATATTCGATAAACGAAAATCAACATATTTCAGTTTTCGACACTCTAAATTTACTTTAGCGATTTTCTACGTGACGGATTAACGTACGCATGTACATCAATTTGTATGAATGCATTTTGACGAATCACAAGTCCATTTTCACAAAATTTTTCGTGCCCTCTGTACACAGTGGATATGTATATATATTTTCCAATTGCGGGTCTCTGCCCCTGGAGGCAGTGGCGACTACTAAGGCCGGAGTTATTGGTCTCTATTATGGGGGTACCTAGTAGGTGGACCAACGTCACCCCCTATGAAGAGACGGACAAGATGACACCCACGCCCAGTCGGGGATCGAGCCCTGACCGTTGACCCGTAGACTCGTAGTTGAACCCGTTACCGTACTACAGTGCTTTATCCACCATACAGGCTGGTTGGCGAAATAGAATTTTTAAACTATGAATTTTAGTCACCTGGTTTCATAGAAAAATGTATTAGCGTTTGACATACAGTAGTCTGAAAGTTCACTATTATTCGAGCATTTGCTCCAAAGTGATTATTAACAGCTACATGAAGACGATGTTCCCGACCCCACTTTGCCATGTGATTCTATATTATGTACCTTACCTCCTCTTATACTTTGGACTAATAGTTATGAAACATCCTGTCTATTTATAGCTATCAATATTTTGTTATGTTTAAGGATAAACTATAAATATTTAGTATGAATAATGCTAACCGAATCAATTAAACATACTTAAAAAAGAGCAGGAAAACACCGAACACCGAAATAATAAGAAGGTATTAATCTCATTTATTTTCACCTACAGGTAAAAATCCCAAGGGCATCTGTGTGAAAAATTTCTGCAAAAAGAAAATCTTTTCATATTCTGTTTTGTTTTCCTTTCATAAAAGTTTTTCAAAAATCTCATTTCCCAAATCTGTTGTACAAAATTCTGTTCATTTTCTCCAATGTGTCTCCAATTTCTTCAATGTGTGTGAGGGGTCAAAATTCTTTTTCCTTTTATTTTGGGGGGGGGGGCGAGAACTGGCAATGAATTGGCCAAATCTGCATGACGCATTACAGAAAATATTGCAAGAATCGAAGCATGAAGAACATTGCAAGAATCGAAGCATGAAGAACATTGCAAGAATCGAAGCATGTTGAAAGTATCAACCGTACGATAACTATCGCACACTTATGTCATCCTGATTCTCGATACAGTACAACATAGAAACTAAATTGTGTGGCATAATTTCTTGAAACTGTACGATAATTTATCAAAATTTCACAATCGGAAGCAAATTCCGTTTTCGTCTATTTCCACATTTACTAATAGTAGGGGGAGCCCATGATGCTAATTGGGGATTTACTCGAGCGTCGTGAGGACCTATTAGAGTTTGTAGTTTAGATAATAAGAAGAATAAAAGGTTATATAACGTTTCCTCTTTCAGTGGTGGAAGAAGCGTCTGCAGACCTTCAAAGATGTAAAAAAAATAACAGTTACATGGAAATACTTGAGCGCGTCAGATATTCATAGTTTAGATGCCCCAACGTGTCTTCGATACCAAAGGTATGTTCATCTGCTGACTTGCGTGTTGGGGGGCGGCAATCCGGAAGGGTAGAAGATAGAAAAGAAAAATGTTTTTCGAGCATGCCAGATATTCAGAGGGTATGTTAACTGAACCCTAAAAATGCTTCCATTCAAAAGACTGACGTTTCGGAAGTGAAGCAAGCTCGTAGCGAATTTTTGAAAATGGCAAAAAAAAAAAAAAAAAAAAAAAAAAAAAATCGCCATATTGAAATACTTGAGCGTGTCAGATTTTTATACAGAAGGATTAGCTTGGTGTTCCAGTCATGGTAGCCTAAAATCTGACGATTATTTTGAGGGGTATCATTAATCTGACTGCTAGAAAAAAATTATGAATTTTTTTCAATAACCATAAAATGTGACGAATAAAACCATGTAAAATTATTTAAATAGTTAGACTAGCCTTTTTAGAAAATATAAAAATAAAGTACATCTGTTGAAAAGATTTGTTTCAATCTTCGTCCTCATCCGAAGAATTACCGTACTCCAAATCTAATAATTTAATTGGCTCTCCAATATTGTCTGCAGTTTTCGTATCTGTAACAAGAAATTGTCATAACTATTAACACAATTTTATTGATTTCATGAAGAACATGTTATCAAAGTATTAAAAAGAAATATACCTAAACCTGAAGTTTCGTCAATAACTGGTGTTATGACAACATCTTCGTATGCATCAGGTAACTGATTGCCAACAACCAAGTCATTTCAAAATTTCCATCGACATTTATCCACCAGTAATCTGTTGGTGACATGTTAATTATAGTTTAACTGTGTCACAGCTGCCAACTATCCAGGATTTTTCGGGAAATTTTCTTCTACTAATTTTCATTTAGCAATTCATACTTAAAATAAGCCCGATATTTTAATCCAAAATAAAACTGTTTAATAATTGTGGTGGGAAATCGCCCGAAAAATCCGGGATATATGGCAGCTATGCTGTGTGCAAGCACGCAATATGCTTCTTTCGTAATAAGTGCTGCCGTAGCTCAGATGGGTAAGGAGGCAAGTAACAATCATCGTAATTACAGACGTTCAATGAGAAGTGCTGCGACGTATCTGACACGTTGTAGATCTTATGAAAGATTTCTATTCTTGCTAGATTGACATCAGCTAATTTTTTCAAGCCATACAAGTGACACATAGAAGATTGTAAAATGTCAAAAGAATCGTCTGTATTATGTTCCTCTGAGCCTACATCTGCAAATGTCTTCCGAAAAACATTTGAACCCATAAAAATTTGCAGTTTTTTTTTCTGCCTCGTCTGTAAAGTGCCGGATTGTAATCACATCCTGTTAGCGAGTATAGAGCTGGTAGCGCTAGCGAAATTATTGGGCCGAGCACAGCATAGAGAGCAGATACGTCAATATAACGGCTTGCATTGTGAACTCCAAGATCCATCCATATTTTAACCGATGCTTGGAGATGTTCCATATTGACCAACATGATGATAACAATATCTGTGTCTGAAGTTGTGATTGTAACTGTGGAATCTCCTTTTATTTGACTTGCCAAAAATACAATTTTTGTATCTGCTTCTTCATGATCAGGACATGAGAGTTCATGGTCGATTGTTCAGGTAACTTTATTATCGGTAACTGAATATACATAACACATATCATGATTAAGATATATTGCTTTGCTACTAATAATAGTAGCCATCTCAATGATGAATTAAAAACTTGACAAAAGCTTCTTTAAATTTGATATTTTTCGATTCTTTCTGAAAATTTGCTGTTCTTGTTTATTGAGGACCAGAGATGTAGAACTCCTTGTCATCTACACCAACTCGAAGAGCCTGCTCGTTATTTTTGATAGAGCTATCGTTGCACACTCTAATCTTCATTGACGATTTTTATTACTTCGGCTCTTAGAAATTGGCAGATTATATTTTTTCCGTGATTCTTGCATTATTTCCTTCAAAATAAAACAAATTCAACTGCGCTCGAGAATTCCAAGACAACGTTTTTTTTTTTTTTTTTTCCAACTTTATTACCCTCCCACTCCCTTACGTTACACTCAAATCGTAAAATTTTCTGAATGTACAACTAGTAATTAACCCACCTTATCTTAATCTGACGCGCTTCAATATTTCTGACGATCAATGTTTTTTCCTAACCTGATGAGCTGTCCTAGACGCAAGGCCCCATGCAAAGGGCTTATATGTGGTGGAGGTACTCAACATGATGCAAAGTTCTTCCCTATGTTCATCTGCGAGTAAATCCCAAAAAACACATTGGGCTGCACTACTATTGCACCTTCTACGCCAGAAGTACTCAACATTTACAGTTTCATTACACCACCTGATTTGCAGTCAGGGTTTAATTATAGAAAAATGTATAATATGGACTGTTCTGGGTGCTAGAAAAAATTTTTTTTTTATATAAAAGTTTCCTTGCTTTATTTTCTGGTTGTAAAGATTTCTTCATTTCTCTTCAAATATATTTTCGTTGATTTTACTAATTTCAATTGTACGAATATTACGTAATTTTTTTTTAACATTTAGAACCATAGTATATTACAAGAACTAAAAGAATCGTTATTAAACATTTTGAGAGAATTTTTTTAACTAAAAAGTGGTATTGGTTTGTACAATAAGTGATACCACACTTTCTCTCTTGATTTAATTCTCCAATAGATTGGGCGCCAGTGGACGCCATATTTTGATTCGAATTATTGCACATGGACGAGGTTCGAACTGAAAATCAGTCTATACATGATTAATATCTCAAAAGAATAGACGGAAATTGCACTTAGGAAACAGACAGAGGGCAACTGAAGAAAAAGTGCAAATATACAGGTACAAAAATTACGCATTTACATCGGAAACTGTTTGAAGTGACCGAAAAAAATAATTATGAAGTTCATTTTACCATTCATAGATCCTAACTTGGTGCCGTGGAAGTATAATCTACATTCAATCCTCCATGGCCTCCTTACACAAAACATTACTCAAGACTATGCGAGTGCTGAGCAAACAGCAAATTCGATCAAATCGGAGGGACTACTTCCGTGATAGCGAGGTGGCCATTTTGTGCATGACTTTCCTTGCTCCTTTCCTTTTTCAATTTTAGCTGCACTTTATTAGCCTTTTAAGAAATCTTTCACATTTTTTTCTATCCTTCCCCTCTTTGGTTTTTCTTTTTCTTTCTTATTAATTTGTACCATTAGCGTACTGGAACAACTGAGACAGCCTTTTGTGGTAAGTCTCGATATTTGTGTATTGTGTATGCCCCATAAAGGGTCACTGGATGTATTTCCAGGCCTTGTTTGCCTTAGCGAAAACCTCAAGAACATTTTAACCAATCAAATCGGAGTGAATTTTCAGTTAAGAGAACGCCTTGCACTGATAGGTGAATTTCGTGCTGTCGCTTTTGTCGCTCAACGGTGGCTTTGGAGAATTAGTAAGTCTACTTGTCCTTACAGTTGGTATTCGTTGTTTAGAAATTCTGTTTTATATTTGATTATGAGTTTCCTTTAAGTCTTTAATTTCTAAATTTAATTTTCAATCTTTTTAACCCATTTATGCCTAGTATCCCTTTCTTGTGACGGCATTTTCGCTATTATTCTGAAACGTTATTTATTTTTCCTAGCCTTTATTCACGAGTATTGAAACCTCAACTACACAAAATATTTTAACTTGACCAAGTATGATGTTGACACTTCAATTTTTATACATACAGATTATAAAAGATATCCCGTGTTCAAGAAATTGGTATCAGAAGTTTATCTATTACTGCTGGAATTAGCAAAAATCGAAGAAAGTGGCAAAAATATCTGGGCACATATGGGTTTAGAGGAAGGTCAGGGCCGGCCCAAGGGGGGTGCGAATGTAGGCGATCGCCTAAGGCCCCGCGCTTATAGAGGCCCCGCTCCTGGGCCATTTCATTGCTATCTCATAAGACATGATAGAGAAAAGGCCCCGCTCTTGCGCTTCGCCTGGCGCCCCGCACGCCCCTTGGGCCGTCTCTGGGAAGGTGACCATCGAAATTAGAGGACAGTCCCCAAATATAGATCTTTTCTTCATTTTGTCCCCAAAAACACTTTGTCCCCCAAATTTAAAAATTTGTACTTTTTCCCCTGAAAGTTTCCGTTTAGTTTATTTCTTTCAAAAAAAAAAAAAAAAAAAAAAAAAACTGAAGAAATAAGAAAAATAAACCAACTAAAAGCGCCATCTACTCAGAGAAACAATGAAATTCGATCTCTGAAAACGCCATTGTAACTAGTCGTTTTCTTTAAGTAGTGGGCTTTAAAAACTAGAGGCAATTTTAATTTCTATCAGTTTCATAGGACCCATAAGAAGATTGTGGTTTACTCTACATTAAAAGGAAACAAGAAAGTCAAATAGGACTGACGTACGCATTACAATACACTTTTCGGTTAGTTGCGTTGTGTCAGCCAAGTTACGCAAGGGCTACCTGCCAAGGATAAGGCAGAACTGCCAAGTCTCCGGCCTTTTGCCGGAGATTTCCCACCACTAATTTTTACTTACAAATTTATGATTATGAAAAGTGCAAATATTTAATCTACAATAAAACTGGCTAAAAATTGTGGTGGGAAATCTCCCGGAAAAAGCCGGAGACTTGGCAGCTCTGATAAAGATTGCCTTGGTCGGAGGACATTTTAAGGGTTTCTGACGTGTATTCAGGTTGCATCTGGAGAAAACCGACTAAAACTTCAGATCGTTAGGTCGACAGTCGCGCGATAGGCCTGAACGCTGGAACCTCACTTTTCAGCCGACTACAATGCACTTTTCAACAGAACACAAGACAAATTTTAGGAAAAAAATAGTGCCAACCCATGGATTACGATATATTTTTAATGTATTGCACTTTAATGCGCATTTAAAATAACAACGTGTTCAATTTATTCATTTATTTATTTACATCTCAAACATCTTTTCTAATCACAACAACATAGTTCTAAAAAGGTTCTACTCTTTTATGAAAACAAATTAAAAAAGTAATAATTTACTAAAATGGGGGCAAAATAGAAGTAAATCACGGAGAAATGTCATTCCATCATATTTGTTCGAGTTCTGCGTTATGGCAAACCAACTGAATGCTATAATTTAAAGCCTCATTAAAGATAGCAATTTAATGTTGTCCGCAACGTGAGATCATACGCAACTACCAGAATGCTAGATGAACACGCATCTGTATTCGGAAATTGCATCTTTCAACAACTCTAACGTTTATCTACAATTCAAACCTTAACTACAAGTGTTGCTGGAAATGATACGTAATCGCCTTCATTTGGCATGGGCAACACTTCTGCATTCCACCTCCTAAATATAGAAATCCTGAGAACAGAAGCTTTTACGTCATTACTTGGTCTTCTAAGATGACGTCATCACAGTTTTTAATTCATGAGGTATAACTATTTAGAATTTCTGGTGGTTGATACAAATTTTAGAAAATATTTTAAGTTGAAGATAAAAATTAAAATACCTTTCTGATAAAAAATTATTTATTATGATCAATTTTTATATTATATTACATAATTAGCGATAGTTAAAATTTCCTGTTTGTCGTAAAATTAAATTTTCTATTTTAAATCATTAAAAAGCTTTATGCGGTAGTAAATTCACCACAAACTTTGAATAATTTTACTTCGTGAAAATAAATGTGTGATGACGTCATTTTAGTGGACATACTGATGACGTAAAAATTTCTCTTCTCAGGCCTTCTATATCTAGGAGGTGGTAATTCCACACAGGGCTTCATTTCTGGCGGAAACGTGCTGGAGCCCTAACATTCTGTAGAACTCACATTCATACTCAGTGGCGTATTGTAAAGTCATCCGAACCCTGCAATACGTAGTCGGTAGTGCATTCTATTAAAAGAATGATAATTAGTTTGACAGTCATTCACAGTCGAAGACATGGGCCATGGGCACCAATATTATTATTGCTTGTAGGGGCAGGCGCGTAGCCAGGAAAAAATTTCGGGGGGGGGGGATATGAACTTATATGTGTATAAATAGACGGAATTTCAACACTAATCCAAAAATTTCGGGGGATATATCCCTCTCCCTATCCCTCTCCCTATCCCCTACACAGGGGATAGGGAGAGAAAGTCAAGGATCCTCTCTTGAAAGATACTAAACTTTTAGTATTAAAATACTTTTACGTTTAACCAATACGTAAATCATAACGGTAATTTGGGAGATAGAGCAGCATGGCCCCTTCCTGCCCACAGATATGGGCGCCCAGGGTGGAACACCCAAAATCTTTGGCCCAAGGACTCTCAGAGCGGTTCGAGGCGAAACGAGTCTTGATTGGTCTATCTGCCAAAATCGGTTTATGCGTGAAAAGCTCCGCTGGTTGTTGCCTAGTATGTAAAAAAGAGGTACATGCAAAATTACTTGGGAAGGGACAAAGTGATACCTAGTACTGCGCCGAAGAACGTATAAAAAAAAAGTGCGCTTTATAAAATGACGAAAATTGGCTGCAATTTTATACACCTTTACCACCTGTTACCTGTCAAAGCCATGATCATCCAAACTTTAGAGTCGCCGATTGTTCTTTCCTCTGTTGGGGGGATGTGCGCACAGAAAGTTTCAGCTTTTATACTATGAAGAAGGTCTGGCAGTCGCGGGCTCTTACTCTAGTACCATATGATCTAATTAGTCATGGTTAAAAACTGCCATTTGCCGTAAAATTATATTTTTAGCTCTAATTTTTAAAATAATGCTATTCATGGGTAAATCCACCAGAAGTTTTAATAGTTTTATTTCGTGAAAATAAAACTTTTCAATGGTACTTAATGATGGAATCAAATTTTGGTGACGTAAGAGTTGTAAGGATACCTATATTTAGATGGCGTTGCCACTGTGCTAGAGTACGTACTACATTTAGTGTACGCGTGCGAGCACAGATTGCTTCAAATGTTTCATACAGGCAATGAAACATTTGAAGTAATCTGCTCTTTAAACAACAATTCTTTATTAACCGCAACTTTTGAGTACACACGAAAAAAGTGCTCCTAAAACATTCTGTCTAACGAAGTTTTACTTATTTAAAAGATATCCAAAATGTAAAATGGTATGTAAAAAAAAAACCATAAATATTCTTTTCTTTTTTTCTTCCTCCTCCGTAGAGAGCAAATGAAACTTTCAATCTAATTACAAGTTGCCTCTTTCAGTAGCTCTTTGATGCCAAACTGAAGACAAAATCATATTTCTTTGTTTTTTTTTTTTTTCAAATTCCTTTGCAAACATACTTCTTTCTGTAATAAAGTCGCAGGAAACAAACAAAAAAAAAAAAACTTTTATTGAAATGAGTTTTATGAAGTTCTTTTTCGAACTTCAAACTCTAAATTTGAATTTTGATATTTTTGAAAAAAAAAATTCAGGCACTGCATTTTTGCTTTGCAAAGGAAAAGAATATTAAAATCAAAGTTTGTCTTTTCGAAAATGCAATTACGCTCACACACTGTCTCTATGAAACTCATTTTGTGTTCTTTTTCTTTTAACACACATTCAGTATTCAACTGCTTATCTAGATATAGAAAAATTTTCCTTTGATACTTACTTAATACCAACATACATGCATACATACCTATATATACATACATATATGTATATATATGTATATATATATATATATATATATATATATATATATATATATATATATATATATATATATATATATATATATTAGAAAAACGCCCCCCAGTCTAGGCATTGTTATTATAGAATTAAGACATAAAATGTCCATAAGCGCGATGTAGCGTGTGTAATTACTGTATTTTTAATTATTTTTATATAAAATTTAATTATATATATATATATATATATATATATATACATATATAACCCATACAAGATTAAACACCTTCTCAAAATTCAAAATTCGTGTTAGCTTCCTTTAAAATTCTTGGATATATAAGGTAAAAATTTAGGCATAGTAACTTTAGTTTTCAAACAAAGGATTTGATAGGATCTAAATTTAATAAAAAAGCAATATACCTCTCCCACCTGTTTTGGAACATGTGATTACTCTATAAAGCACGTGATCTGAGTTTATATAATTTGAAAAGCATCTCGGAGAGGGACTTTTCGTGACCTCAGCTGCCATTAAAATCTGTGCTAAAGCTCTTAAAATAAAACTAAGGCAGTAGTGTGTTGATTTTCGTCGTCAACCACAGCCCGAGGGCTTCCTTTCTTGGCACGGCTACAAGTTCCAGCAGCGGGCGGCCGGTCATGTCGACGACGGCCAGCTCGGAGCTTCGTTACATGTTACGGGACTCTTCCCGTGTTCTGACCTGGCCGCTTCTGCCAAGCGCGGATTATCTATCTATCTATATATATAGAGTGTTTGAAAATTAGGAAGACTAACTTCTAAAAGAGGCATGCAAAAACAAGACTTTTCAGAATCTTATAACGATGTCGGCTCAGAAATGTTGTCTGCATGTAATAATCACTTTAGAAGAAGTTTTCAAGCAATAGTGAACCTTCCGATCACGCGTTTTCAAAAATTAATGCATCTTTCACAGATTGCACTTGATAAAAATTGTTAATTGAGAATTTAAAAAAAAATTATTATTGCATTCATGAAATTGTCGGAAGACAGCTCATTGTTTACGAAACTTGATTATGAAATTAGACGCACACTTCAACATTTCTTAGAGAAAGATTGTTAACAGGTACATGCACGCTTCCGACAGGTACATGCACGATTGCATCGTGATTCTGAACCGCCTTGGTGTCTTCTACTCCCGTAGGTGCCAACCTTCCCGACTTCTTCGCGAAATTTACTATGGCAATTTTTCGTTAACTGTACCTCACAGCAGTACTTTTGGCGTTTTTTAAAGTATAAATTGATAAGTAAGAATTAGTGGTGAAAAATCTCAGGAAGAAACCGAGAAGGTTGGCAGCTTTGTACTACTGAATACAGTTTGTCCCTCGAATTTCGAAACACTCTGTATAGTGGTGAAGCAGGAAAAAGCGTCTAATGTAATTAAGAGAATTAGGACATCTTCAAAGATCACGCCCTTGGTTCAAAGGATATTTTTTCGTCCAAAGTGAGCAGTTGTATAAAGAGCGACTGGATACTTTAGCTACATCGCTCACATTGCAATACCAGGAAATATTTTGTTAGTGTGTGTGTGTGTGAAGAGCCAGCTTCATGAAAGAAGCCAACCAATCAAAAAGATCGAATATCTGTTAAAAAACTCAGGGCAAAAATTTAAAGCTTCCTCGGATTTTCAGAACAAAAGGGATTTATTTTTTAAACGAAATTGAAATTAAAATTTTTTCTACAAAATGACGAGTGCAATTAATGCCAATATTTATCTCTTCTGATTTTCGTTTATTTGACATTACGTCTACTATTTTAAAAGCTATTTAAATAATGACATCACAACCTTTAATTTGCTTTTTCTTTCATTATTTTTTAAACAGCTGATTAAAAATTGCATTTGGCATAAACTGAAAGCAGAACGTAGTCTGCTCAAACACAGCTACTGTTTTCAAATCACTTGCGAAACAACTTGAGTGTATCCGATAGAGTCAAATTCCAACATTCATTTTTAATGAAGTTCGTTCCTATTTGTTTGCCAGGAGACGTGAGCTCAAGACAACAAATGAGCTGCTTATGTGCATTCTGGTATTTCCCTCTACAATTTGGATCCTTATCATAAAGGGAGAGACTTCTGAATATTGACGCTCCTCAGCAATTGTTAGTGACTGCCGACAGCACTTTCGGAACCACGGTTTTAGCGTGCACGCACACCGTATGTGCACTGAGGTCTTCAGTGGTATAAAACCCCCAAACATCCCGTTATGGTCCAACGCAACAACCAATGGATTACCACTTCCAAGTCTTCCAAACAAAGTTTCGTAAGATTAAATAATATCAAGGCGCAACTGCCAATGCCTTCGATTTTATTGCAAGATCTTTTATCACTAAACTCACCTAGCGCTTTAAAATCACTGACTGACTAAAATTTGTGGTTTGAAGGAGAATCTTTACATTTCAGCTGTATTGCCTGAAAATGCACTTTAAATTTTTAATATAAAATAAAATCGTTTAAAAAATGTGGTAGAATACCTTCCAAGATATGAAATTGAAAGAGTTTGGAGCTATGTTAAGGAGAGCGGAAAGTAATGTTTTTCGTATGTAGTATGTCGCCTGGCTAAGACTACTGTTAAGATTAAGAAATTTGGCATGGATGATAGCATTGGAGATAGAAATGTACGTGATAAGATTTAACAGCATTTCCAAAATTATTAACAATGTGGGGTAAGGAGCCAAATTATTCTAATCACATTTATATGGCTATCTAAAAGAAAGAAAAGAAAAACAAAAAGAGAGAGATATCCATGCTATTCATTCTGTGAAAATACAGCTTTCAAGAATACCTAAAAGTCAGTTTCAGAACATTTTGAAATTTGGTCTGGGAGAATAGACGACCACCCTCCTGTCTTTTTTTCGCATCTTTCGTGGAAGAAAAAAAAAGTTATCCATGACATTCTAGTTTTTGTGACAAATATGGATTCCGTGTCAGGCCCTCGCACAAGTAAATTTTTAAAAAATATCTTCTTTCCTTAAAACAATATTAATATTCTTATGGTAATTCTCTGATAAACTAACTTGTAGCGATTAAATAGAATATTTTTAAGAACAACGTCCCTCGAATCTACATAGAATAACTACGTATAACTAAAGACAGTAATAATAAAAATATTCTTTTTCGTGCTAAAATACACACTCTAGCATAAAATCATGAAATAATAAAGGAAGATTAATCTCATTTATCATCACCTGCAGGTAAAAGTCCCTCGAGCATCTATAAGAAAAAATTCCGCCAGGCAAAATATTTTCCTCTTTCATTTTATTTTCATTCCATAAAAAGCCTTTCAAAAATCTCATTTTCTGAAGCAGGTGCATGAAAACCTTTTTATTTACTCCTTATACACTGTGACAATAGGCAAGCAAAGACTCTGGATCGTGCCTTATAAAATAAAATATGAAATAAATACACATGTGGATACAAGATGAACAAAGTACATAGCTACCAATTTTAATGCTTTTTTTTCAGGAAATTAAACACCACCAATTTATTTTAAGGACTTATTAATGAATATGTATCCAAATGAATACATAGTTCTAAAGCGTTATGAAAGCTTTAGTAAATAATTTTTCAGAAAGGCCTAACATTACCAGATATGGAAGTGGAATTTTATTAAATAAGGTAAAGCAGCTTGAAAGTACTCTGCGGTAACTCATATATACCGATATCCATGCAGATATATTCGAGTATTTATTATGTGCTGATACGAATTGAAGCATTCCTTCATTTCGTCATGGATCATATCATAACTTTACAAATTAATGTGGGACCACTCCTAAGATGCTTTCTTTCAAATTAAAAAAATCATCCAAACCATTGAACACAAAAAATTATAGTTTAACATTAGGGTGGAGCGAAAAACACCTTTTCTCGAAATTCCCATTGCCTGAGTCATTAAATGGTGCGTGACTGATAAGAACAAATTGTCTCCAAATTTCAGCTCAAAATATTGCCATCTTCAGGTTCCACACCCAAGGAGGATATTCAAAGTGTCTTTTCTAGTCTTTTATAAATTTCTATTGAAATAATTATGTGTAATTAATTAATTGAATAATTAATACTCCGATACACCTGCTCTAACAAGAACAATGGCTAGTTCGGGCATTTGGTCTCTCTTGGAGATTTAGGGAATCTCATCCTCAGTCGTTTTCCGACATTTAACTTCCTGACTAACGAAATGGTCATCATTTTCTGAGGTATATTCCATTTCTGAATGAGATCCTAAGTCGACTCTTGCTTCTAAATCTACGATTTCCAGCACTGACATATGATAATAGCGTATTATTAAAGCAATTTAATAATGAAAACATAACTAATTATTCGATTAATTAATTAAATATTATTATTTTAATAAGATAAGCTAGAAATATATTCGCTTGAGTTGTGGAATCTGAAGATGACAATATTTTGAGCTGAAATTCGGAAAGAATTTGCTCTTGTCAATTTTGCACCATTTAATGACTCAGGCAGTGTGACTTTTGAAATAAAGATTTCTTCGCTCCACCCTACTGAACATACACAATAAGGTCGATTAAAAAGTAAAGCACTCTTATTAATGTATTTCCATGGAATTTGGATATTTCTCCCCAAATAAAATGAAATCTCCTACTTGCAGAGCTGCAAAGTCTCCGGCTTTTTTCGGGAGATTTCCCACCACTAATTTTTACTTATAAATTTATAATTATAATAAGTCCAAATATTTAATGTGAAATGAAACTGTCTCAAAATTGTGGTCACGGCACACTAGAGATGGGCGGTTCGACTCATTTTACTGATTCGATTCTCAACTCACTCACTACTTCGATGATTCGAATCATGAATCAATAAAACAACTAAAGAAATTTTTCCTCTCTCTGCGCCGAAAGCCGTACTATTTAAACACCCTTCACATATTCATCGGGTTTCTTCTAAACTGAGTTCTCGGGCAGCAAGCATCTCTCTCTCCTTGCTCGAGTAAAACTAATGTTTAAACTGCCCGAAATGAAAATACAGGGGAGCTTCGTATGACCCCCTGGGCCTGTAAGATTAATAGGTTAAGTTTGGTGTCAAAGCATTCGAAATTTTATGTAAAGATGGCAATTCCTAAAGGGGGGTCGAGAATCAATAAAAACGAGCTCCGATGGATAGTTTCCGAGATATACGTTAATTAATTATGGTAATTAGACTAATTAACCATGATTGAGGCTTAAAAGGACTGCAAACATGTAGAAATTGTCTCTGGGATGGTTTCCAGACTTTGGAGATGCCGCCATAGAGGATAGTGTTTAAAATGCCCAAATTGAAAATATAGGGGAGCTTCGTATGACTCCCTGGGCCTGTAAGATTAAAAGGTTAAGTTTGGTGTCAAAGCATTCGAAATTTTAAGTATCGGTGGGGTGTCGAGACTAGAGGGGGTCAAGAATCAATAAAAACGCGCTCCGGTGGATAGTTTCCGAGATATACGTTAATTAATTATGGTAATTAGACTAATAAACCATGGAGCTGTTTTTTCCGCGATCCGGCATCGTCCTCAGCGGAGAGAAAGCAGTAGCAAAAGCATCACAAGCTGGTATTGATCTCAGGATTTTCTTATCGCCGGCCTCAGAGGCGTAGCCAAGGGGGGGTTAGGGGGGTCATAACCCCCCCCCCCATGAGGAATTTTTTGCCATACAAAATGCATATTCTTCACTACATTATCACACACACGTATACATATATATGAGTTGCAGTAGTCATAACCCCCCCCCATGAAAAATTTCTGGCTACGCCCCTGACCGGCCTGTATTTTTGACCTTTATCGAATTCGAGATTTCACTGAAATGAAAATGGGAATATCGGATATTTGATGTTGAAGTAAAACTGATATGTCGATATTTATCGATTTTTGGCCCAGTCCTACTGAGGGGCTGCTGCCCCCCCCCCAAAAAAAATGGGACCCTTTACTTAGCTTACAATTGAACTTTATCTTTAAATTTGATACCCAGCCCACCCAGAAATAAAATCCTGGCTACGCCACTGTCAATAACACTAACTACGCCACTGCTTTAGACTCTATTTTGTATTTCTCTGAATTACGAAAGAAAATAAAATCATTCCCCTCAAACGAAAAACAAGGTAAAAAAAAACGAAATCTGCAGCAATAAAGCGAAATGTTATTTTGCTTACTACAAAGTCCTTTTGTGAGAGCGCTTAATATCGCCTCTGTATCCTTCATTAAAAGTGACAAGCACAATCCTAACTTTATTTCATTCTTTTTCCCTTCACATGAAAACCCGCCACCATGTAAACTTAACGTTCCGTTTTTTTTTTTTTTTTTTTTTTTGAGGGTGGGGGCAGGGGGACATATATTGATTGAAGTTAAAAGTAGAAAAGGGATGTTTCATTAAATTTTAAACAAATATTAAATCAGCCAGACAAGTTGGAAGGAGGGAGTCCCCCCGAGGGAAAAAGGTTTAAACAACTTTGAGACCCCCCCCCCCCCGCTCTTCCACGAGCATTGGCGTAAATTGGCATGTAATATTTGGATGGGGTGACAAAATGTTTCCGATTGTATAAAATATCATTATTATAAATAGCTCTGATACTTGAATTTTCTTAATTTTTTTTTCGGGGGGGTGGATTGACCCCTCTTGCCCTTAGGAAGTAACGCCTATGCCCCCCTCCAAAAGCAAACGATGTTCGACCCACTCCACACCCACAGACAGATAAAACTTTAAATCCGACCACCAACCAAGAAATGAAACACCAAAGACTCGAAAAAAAAACTTCAATTAAATGAAACATCCTTTCAACTCTTTTCGACTCCTTTCGACTCTGAGTCGATAGAAGATTCGAAAAAAACCCCCCAATTAAATGAAACATTATTTCAACTCTTTTCGGCTCATTTCGACTCTGAATCAATAGAAGATTCGAAAAACTAACGAATCTCAACGATCGTATACTATCACCGAAACAGAGCGAAACACTGAATCAGTAAAGATTCGTTGCTGCACCAACTCAGTGACCAACTCACCCACGCCCACTCATTTACTGTTTCAAATCATCTATCGACTCAAAGTCGAAAAGAGTCGAAAAGAGTCGTAAAGAGTTGAAAGAGTAAGGGAAAATCTCTGGGAACGGCAAAGGGAAAATAAGTTTTCGTTCCCTTCGCACTTGGAATGTATTTCCCTTGAGGGCTTGAGATTCGAATCAGTAGAGAGTGAGTGTAAAGACTGAGCCACTCAGTACCAAGATTCGAATCACTGATTCGACTCATCGAATCATTGGCCATCTCTACGGCACACACGTCTAGCAACTCTTCCTGTGAAGACCACCTATGGTGGGGGGAGGAAGGGTCGACATGCACACCCAACATCCAGAAAAATGACTTTCTGTACTGATACAGGCAGCTTCGCTGCTATTTACGCACATCTACAACAATAACATCCCTAACATTACATACTGGAGGTACGCGCGCTGCACTGGCACTCCGAGAAGCTAGACCTCAGTCAGTCAGTCCGTAAAAATTGTGGTGGGAAATCTCCCGGGAAAAGCCGGAGACTTGGCAGCTCTGTACTTGGGTTCAGTTTTCGGGGCTAATTTTTTGAGCCAAACTTAGCGATGAGCTACCAAAAGTGCCCAACCTTGGAGACCTATGGCATACTATTACAACTACCGTTAACGAAAATCTTTTGAGCACTATATTAAAAACATTGTTTTATCTTAATATCAACAGAAATTGATCAAATAATATAGGACCACTCCTAAACTGCCACACTTTCCAATAAAAAGTGAAGTTTGTAAAAAAATTAATGAAATAGGATCTTCCCTTTTGTTTTGCTTAATTGTTTCTCGGGAGAGTGTCAGGTTCGCAGCACCTTTGATTGAAGTCATTAGTGCAAACTGCCATTCTGTTTACTTTTTCATAAGGAAAATAGATTCATACAGAAAATTAAATAAGTTTCAATAGAAGGAGGGATTCCCCGCCCCCCCCCATTTTAGTTGCACCACAGTCATTACATTTCAATAGCACTTTTTGTTTTAATTTATCTATGATGTTTCATGAAAAAAATCAAAATCTCAGAAATACTCAGAATGACCTGTATTAAACAAAGAAATTCCATGGCTACCACTTGTACTGCATATAGACGAATTAACCGCTCTTTGGAAACTGTCATCTTTAATTTTAAAAAATAGCAAAACCCATAATTAAAATATATTGTGTTCTCGTACTACTTACCGCAAAATTTTATTCAAAAATTTACTGTTTGAAAAAAGTGGTTAGTTATGTTCTGCGCTTGTTTCTAACTGTACTATTCCACTTTTAATGGCAATTTGTATTTTTTATTAATGGGAAAGTAAAGATTAAAGACGAGGAAAATATTAATCTCATTTACCATCGTCTTGAAGCAAAAGTACCTGGTGTGTCTGTAAGAAAAAATGTCTTCAAACGTAATGTTTTCATCTCTTATTTTGTTTACGTTCTATAAAAGCCGTTGCAGAAATCCCATTTCTTAAAGCATACTCTCAGGTGTAGAAAAGCTATCTTATTTACCTTGCGCTTTATTTGTTTATTTCTTTTTTCATAAGGGAGTGGGGATGAAGTTTGGGAGATAATATTGGCACAGGCTTTCATGTCTTATATTATTATATATGATTGAGCTTGAAAAAGCTTATGGTGGTGTATTATACAATACGCACAATATTTATTTATTTATTTTTGAAGGAGGATTACGTTTCTGCATATAACAGTCCCATGAAAAGAATTTTTTTTTTTAATGTTATAAACATAATTATACAAAAGTTACTATAGCTGCAGCAATTCCGGGCACGTAACTAAACACTTTTCGTAAATAGTTTACTTTTATGTACATTTTATTTATTATTTTTTAAAGCATACAATAATATTCTAGACAGACAGAAAATGATACTGAAAAGTAAGGAAAATGTTAAATGCGGGTAACGTTAAATTATGATTTCACTGTATATACAATGTGACTATGATTAAACTTATCCTATAAGCAGTGTTCTTCAGAAAAAAAAAATTGTGACGAAATGTTGTACATAGATGATTCATGGGATGGCCTCAGGAAATTTCGAGGATAGACTTTAGTTAAAAAATGTCCTGTAATGGGCGCTATGCCTAAAATGACAAATTTAACAACAGAAATGGCTAAATCGAAATGCTCGAACAATTTCGACATTCGTTCAATAGGTTTTGAGCGTTTATTAACTTATTTGCGTCATATTTTCAGTTCATTTCATCATGCAAAGCGCCACCTATTGGATACTTTTAAACTAAACTTTTTAAAGAACGTTCTTTCAGCGCATCTCATAGGGCAAATCGGATGACAATGGGCTCACCCATTTCGGCTGCAGAACGCTGTACATAGCAGAAGTTCAATTATAGTCACCTTGCATATATATATACAGGGTGTTCCAAAAAGTTGGTAACAGGCTTTAATTCTTTATCTATTAGAGATAAGTGGGCAGTATAAATTGAAAAAAAAGGGTTGGAAACAAGACCTAAAAAAATTCCTCTCGTTCATTTACAAAAAAATAACACTTTTTAAATTTGCATACGACACGACACCCGTTCAGAAACATTCCCAGTTAGTAAAATGTGCCCTATACACTCATGAGGTGATGTACCAAATTTGAGCCTTTCTTCACACAACATCGCAGAGTTATCTTTAGTAGAAAGATGATCGTGGACTATGCACGATTTTGAATCTAAACGTTTATTGCTAGAGTAGAAAGAAAAATATTTTCTTTCGTAATTTCTGTACAACCCCTGAAATGCGATCATCGGACGTGATTTTTTTCCCTTCGAGAGCCACGGAAACGTGATTTAAGTCAGCGTCATATTTATCTTCATATCTCTCACACTTTTAAATGCATATTTCGCAAATTTTGTATGTAACCTCATGAGTGCATGGGGCACATTTTACTAATCGGGAATGGTTTTGTACGAGGTCATGTACAACTTTAAAAAGTGAAACTTTTTGAAAATGAATGATAGGAATTTTTTCCTAACGAAGTCTTATTTCCGACCTTATTTTGAGCATTTTTTCAATTTATACTGCCTACTTATCTCTAATAGCTAAAGAATTAAAGCCCGTTACCACGTTTTTGGGACAAAAGACTTTATAAGCGCGCGTAAGTTAAGGCGCATTTCGTTCGCTAGCACACCTCGGCGCATTTGTTGGTGTTCTTTTGCAGCAATTGATTAATTTCAAATTATAACTGTAAAAATGAGTAACCACCAACGTTCAGAAGATGGGATGAGGTGGGAAAGCTAGAAGCAGGCCAATCTCAAGTCCAGATTTGTAGAGAGTTCGATTTAACGCCAAGTGTCGTGTTTAACTCATGGAAACAGTTCCAGGATACCGGATACATTGAGAGAATGACTGGACAAGGTCTTCTAAGAGTCATGGCGGTTAGAGAAGATCGCCATTTGTCCATTACGAAGGCTAACAGGAGTGCTATAGCTTCTCAGCTCTCTCGTGATTGTATGCAGCCACAGGAACCCGTGTATCAAGGGTGAGTGTTTCCAAAATACTTCATAAGAGAGGGTTGTTTGCAAGAAGACCTGCTGTTTGCTTTCCGCTCACGTCTACGAAGAGGAGAATCCGTTTAGCATGGTGCAGAGAGCATAGAGATTAGACTATGGATCAACGGGCGACCGTTGTTTTCACTGATGAGTCCCGGTTCAGCCTAAACACCGATTCTTGCCGTACGTATATATGGAGAGAACCAGGGACCCGCTGCCTACCCTCCAATATCTGCGAAATCGACCATTATGGCCGAAGAGGTTTAATGGTTTGGGCAGCATCATGTTGGGTGACCGCACACCTCTCCATGTCTTTGAAATAGGCACTGTGACTGGTATGAGGTATAGGGATGAGATCTCGGAGTCCTATGTTCACCTTTTCAGGGGTGCAGTTGGCCCTGAGTTCATTTTAATGGCCAATAACGCGAGGCCACATAGAGCTCTTCTGGTCGACGAATTTCTAAAGTGTGGATATTCTGTGGATGGATTGTCCAGCCAGATCTCCAGACCTTAACCCCTATAGAGCATTTCTGTGACGCTCTGGGAAGGGCAATAGCAACTCGCAGCACTCCTCCGAGAACCACCCAGGGAATGAAAACAGCAATGCTGAACGAGTGGGACCAATGGTCAAAGGAAATGATAAGCTGCCTTATTTCAAGTATGAATCCATGCTACGAGACGTGTATATCTGTAAGAGGGGATCATACCCCCCTATTAACACATTTTTTTTTGTTTATTCTGCAACCGCTGTTTCATACCTTCCGACTCCAACGTGTGTTACGCATGATAATGCGTGTGTATTAGTATTACACTTATCGAACAGTTATTTGTTTTGTATTGTATCAATGCATGTACATATCAAAGTTCATTAAAATCGGTCCTGTAGTTCTTGAGATAATCGGTCAAGTCTGCAAATTCTCTTAATTTTGTACACTAGAACTTCTACAATCGAAATTTTGAAATTTTTATCACGTACTTAATTATTGGTGTCCTCTGTTATTTTTAAAGTTAACCCGAACTAAATGTGTAGATAACTGTAAAAATAACTGTGCACAAAAAAAAGTTACTTTTATCGTACGTCTAAACATTTTTTACTCCACTACAATAATAATAGACATTGTTTCTGATTATCTTTTTATGATTTTTTTCTGCTTACAGGACTATCATACGGTTAGCCTGCTTTTAACACTTTATATAATTACAGAAATCTGCAAATGACATGTTTATTTAGAAACTAAATTTCAATTCATAAAACATGGTCTTTTCAGATTGAGAGAGTTTGTTTTCCACTTTAGTGTTCGAAGAACAATACAAAACATCGCATCCAATATTTATCAAAATTATCCGCACTCAATAAATACCACAGAGTTAAACTTCGTTTTATGAGATATTTCAGATATTGATTACAGCAGAGACCACCAGTCAAATTCACGAGTGACTGAGCTCGCCAAGAGCCAGCTTCGAATTGACCACAGAGAAATAAATTTCCGACCGACTAATTTAACGATTGCAATGAAGCGAATTATTTTTAAAACACCAAATGGCTTAAAGTTAATTTAGAATGCGACAATGCTTCCAGATTCTAATAATGTTTAACAAATGTGCTTTCGGTATTGTTATGTAAGCCATTTTAGACAAGCTAACTTGATATTAGACGCATAGCAGCGTAACTAGGGCACGCATATCCTAATACTTTCACCAGAACTTTAAAAACTTAACTTTGACATAAAATCGCGAGATCTTTTTCTAAATGATATATACCAGTCAGGTTGTGCTAACGGAGTGTTATGAATATCGCATACTTTAACTTATTCTGGTTTGTTAAATTTAATATGTTTAAAAATTGATTTTTTTCACTTTCGTTTTCTGTTCTTACTTATTTTCTTCTTTTGGCTTTCAAAAATTGCATTACTTTTGTTTTATTGTCTTTTTACCCAATCATTTATTAACTGTAATTGGCGGAATTCTATACAGAACATTTGTTATATTGCATATTAATTTATTTAACATGATTTTGATTAGCTCAACCAACTGTCAGTCATTCTTAAGTTTTTCTTCTTGTTTCTTCTGTCCTGTAATGGGATAGACGACTAAGCTCGTTTCCCGTAAGAGCACCCAAAGTGAAGCGGCCTCGATTTTGGTCAGATCTAAGGAAGGTGACAACCTCTTTCCGCTAGACTGCTATGGGTCTGTCTACACTAATGGGAGCTATTTAATGTAAAATCTGTTCATGGCTTTTTGTCCTCTATATCTCAAATAAAGTACTATAAAATTAATTTTTGCAGTACTGTAAAAGCTCTTAGTTTCGCGAAAATGAAGACAGAGGTTCCAAATCTCCGGCTTTTTTCTGGAGATTTACCACCACAATTTTTAAACAGTTTCATTTTGAATTAAATATTTGGACTTATTTTAACCACAAATTTGTAAGTAAAAATTAGTGGTGGAAAATTTCCCGAAAAAAGCCGGAGACTTGGTAGTTCTGTGAAGATATCGGTGATTTCGCGAGATGAAAATTTCGTGAATTTTATATGAATAGAACCAAAAGTTTAAAAATCCCGAAAGTACCCGTTAATACAGAATATAGAACCCGTTTTGCATAGGTATTTTTTAAAAGTTCCCTTTTGTCCGAAAAGTTCGTGCCTCTCTCCTCATTTTGAATATAGCTTCAAAGGACTGTGCAAATAAATCATTAAATTTTGGTAAGCAGAAACATTTCTGATACTTTATTATTATTTGAAGCGAAAAAAAAGGGACTTCGCGAGGCTTTAATTTTCGCGATTACTCAGGGCTCGCGAAAATTAAAGCCTCGCTAAAATAAGTGCTTTTACAGTGGTATTTGCTTTGTCGTTCACTTCTGTAGTTTATCACAAGACATTTCACAGATCATTTTTAACAAATTTCTGACGTATTATTTAGATCAAGGGCCCGCTTTACTAGTAGCATAACTAGTTGAAAAAACGACTTTTGAACTAGTGCTACTAGGGTTAGTTGTACCAAGATGTTACTGACACCTTACTTGCGAGTTCTGCAATTCAGGCATTTTTTTTTTTTTTTTTTTTGTATCTGTTTCTCGGATTTCCGACTGTATGATGAACTTACTGACAATCTTTCCAAAAACTATGTAAATTAATTTACGAAATCACCTAGTTGACCGACGATCGTGATGTGATGTGCCTTTAATCAGTTAAATCACTAATGAGCAAAAGCAATTGTGAGGGAAAATGAAGAACACTTTAACAAGCGGCTGCAAAACTTTAGCACTGGTTTTCCTTCGACAAACACCCGACTGTGTAATCAGGTATTTTTTTAATAAACGTACAACCCTTACGAAAAATCATACACTAGCACTATCATTATAATATATAAAATAATATTAATAAATTACTGGTTGTTGAAAGTTTAGTTTTATCTGGGGATCAAAATTAAGGGTGGTTGGCTACTCCCAGACCACAAAAAATGTACAACCACCTGCAGAATGCAAAATGTATTAGTCCTGCCGACTAGTAACGTTTTATTCATATTTTTCTCTTGTAAACTTTCCTCATTTAGTCCCTCAATACATGTCATCTAATTTTACCAATACATGCCGTATAATTTGATCTATTTAATTTTTTTTTATAATCGGTATTTACATTTTTTAATTCAGTTCTTAGCTTAATATATATTGCTCAAGTAATTTATTTTGTTTTGCTATTTTAAAAAAATTATATATACATACCAGTTTAAAATATTACGGACCAGGGAAGTCCGTGAGTTACTTGTCCAAATACTTTAATTTCTATCCCTGATTTTGTCTTACAAATAATATTTTGCTATGGAATTGATTCCTTTTAATTTTCTACATATAAAATACATTTTTACTGTTTAATTTAAGAAAAAGATATAGAATACTAAGTTTAACTTATACTCGGCCTTTTTCGTTATGTGTAAAAGTATTAAATAACAGCAAATAAAACGTAAAAAAAATATTATCAGGTATAGTATACGCTTGTTATGATGAATTACACGTTCAGTTTGGCTATCGAAAATCCATTAAGACATCACTTTATTTCGGGAAGGCGATACTTTTCCTTTTCCATGAGTATTTCAAAACACTTCAAAATGAAAAACAATGATTTTTCCTAGAGCAGTTTAAATTCAGTACAACCCACAAGATGCTTAGGGTGACTGAGCAAATATCCAAAATAAAGAAATATCCATGCTCCAGTTGGATGTTAAAATCCTACAATAATTCTGACATACTGACGCTTAGGAATTCATTTTATAACGGGGTCGAAAGCGTGGAAAACTCCCTCAATCCAGGTAGTCTACCACCATAGTATCGGAAAGCTTTCGCTAGCGAATATATCGAGCCTTCTCTTCTCATGACGTCACAATCCGAGAAATATCCGATATGCCCTAGTACGATACTATCGTGATTGTTTCACTGTCGTATTCACCATCGGAAATAATGCTGTTTTTTCCAGACGCGTTGGATGAAGGCGAAAACTTGCATTCCGGTACCGGATAGTACAAGATGGATGGGTTTTTATTGTGTGTGTCGTAAAGTGTCAAGTACTTCCACAAAAGGACCCCTCTCCCTCGCACGGTGGGTCCGTCAAAAATCGGCTTCCACTCTTGATGGATGTCTCCGGAGACTTCGAAAATTCTGAAGACAATGCCTTTGTTTCAGAAAAAGAGGAGAAAGCCGTGTGTTTTGATTGGTTGATCGCTCTGAGTGTCGGATAGACCTCTAGCAAGCACAAAAATACTCGCTTGTTTTATTCGACACTCATCGTGCTAGCACCAAATCGTGGGAGAGAGCGTCGCGAAAAAAGAGAGTCGCGACTATTTACCCGAAGTATTTGAAGAGAAATATCCGTGACAGATATTTCTTACTCGGGCTCTAGCACCATGGTATCGTAGAATATCCGTGACGGATATTTCTCGCTCTCGGATAGTCAATTACTTCGGATAAATATCCGCGACTCTCATTTTGGTGCTAGCACGATGAGTGTCGAATAAAACAAGCGAGTATTTTTGCGCAGGCGAAGGTCTATCCGACACTCAGACCGATCTACCAATCAAAACACACGGCTTTCTCTCCTTTTTCTTAAACGAAGGCAATGTCTTCAGAATTTTCGAAGACTACGGAGACATCCAACAGGAGTGGATGTCATCCAGTTTTTGACTGACCCACCGAGCCAGGAAGAGGGGTCCTTTTGTGGAAGTACTTGACACTCCGTGATACATAATAAAAACCCATTCATCTTGTACTCTCCGATAGCGGAATGCAAGTTTTCGCCTTCATCCAACGTGTCGGGAAAAACCATCGTTATTTCAGATAGTGAATACGACAGTGAAACAATTACAATAGGATCGTGCTAGGGTACATCGGATATTCCTCGGATTGTGACGTCCTGAGAAGAGAATGCTTGATATATTCGTTAATGAAAGGTTTCCGATACTATGGTGGTAGAGCCCCAGGTTCTTCGTGATAATCACCGTAACCAGGAAATGGAATCACCGTATACCACGTGACATATGCGGAGTCAAGTTTCTTCTCGTGGCGGTCAGACTATACTTGATGACATGACTCATCTCATTGCTAACTAACTCAAAGAAAATTTACATTCATCCTCGCGGATAAATCCTAGGGATATTACCAAAGCAAGACTTTAAGACACTTTATTTCACCACTGCAAAGCTTCGAACTTATACGCTTTTATCTCTGAAGATTATCCGCTATAAGCATTGTATTTTTTCAAGTTCTGAGATTAAAATAAATCCAAATTGATTAATTAAAATACGGCTATTTAAAAATTTAGGTTGCTAATATTCCAAAAATTGACGTCATTAAGTAATGATGTCTTCAAGTAATGAGATCATCATAGTTTTATTTTCATACAGTAAAATTATTTAAATTTTCTGTAGAGTGCTACAATGTTAATTTTTTTTTAATTAAAGGTAAAAACTAAAAGACCTTTGTGACATAAAACAGCTCTTGTGATCGATTTCCTTATTATATAATTAGTTCAGTTAAAAATTTGCCCTTTGACATAAAATAAAAATTTCAATCTGAAATCATTAAAATGCTGTTTTACGTGTGAGTAAATTCACCAGAAATTTTAAATAAATTTTCTTTATGTAAATGTGCTGTGTTTCTGCCTCAGGAGCGCAATTGTAAACGTAAAATCTTAATAAAGTGGAACTCGTAAGGCTTTCTATGTACAAGAGGTGTCGGTGTTGGTAATAGTGATGAAATAGCTTAACTATAGTCAGGGTGCATTCTATATGCAAGAGGTGTCGGTGTTGGTAATAGTGCTGAAATAGCTTAACTATATAGTCAGGGTGAAAACAGGGGCTGCTCGTCGTGTCTCAATATATTCACGCACCAAGGCAAAAATGTGCAAACGGCAGTCTCTTAACGTATCGGATTTATTATAATTAGTATATAATACAATACATGCATCGTCGTATAACGTTTTATTTACAGAGATCTGAAACTAACAATTTCACAGAAAATAAATTTCACTTCAAATAGCGTTGTCTCTACAAACGGAAAAAATTTCGCTTTCAGGTTTACTGTCTGAAGCTCAAAACATCACAACTTGGCAATCTGTTTATTACTATTCCTACGCAATAAATACACAATGCGGCACGCCATTCCATGTGATATATCAGATATTGATTACGCTACGATAACTGCGGGTCAACTTCACAAGTGACTGAGTTGGCCGAACGCCAGTTTCGAATTGGCCGCCAAGAAATTAATTCGGATGAACTGATTCAACGATTTCAGTGGAGCGATTTATTTGTAGAATTACAATTGGCTGAAAAGTAATTTATGTGCCTATTACGCGTTAGGTATTTACAAATGTGCTTTGTGTGTAAATGAATAATCTTAGATTAGGTAATAATGGCTCAGCTGTATGACCTGCTGCCTGGTTCATTCTTATATTGAAATAAATTATAATCAATTTTATTTATGTACTGTTACTGGAACTGTAAGATTGAGTCACAAAACAATTTTTGTATCAATCTAGGATCAGGTGGGATAATTATGACCACTTTCTGCAAGTTTCCAATTTTTTAAAACTCTTTTGACCCCTTCCGTCTCGCTCCCGGGATATAGCCTGGCTAGAGAGTTAAAAGGCTATGCGCCAATAAAAGTGTAACATTTCCATTCTTATGCATGAGTTTATTTTTATATCAAAATATTCAAAGCCTTAAAATGAATACATATATATGTAGATACACTTTTTTTATACAATGTTTTGCAAATAAAATATAGGTACTTTTATGATCATTTTCTTGAAAATAATACGACAGTTACGTTGTTATAAAGGACCACCCACAAAAAAAACTGCTATTAAGTTTAAAAAAATAAATTTCGATCATTATTATTATTATGTGGATTTTAAACACATTTAACCTAATGTATTTTTAAAAAAGGAAAATATTTTAAAAAGTAACAATTTTGCTGCCAATTAGACTCCTTTTTCAATTTAAAATTTTTAATTTCAATTTCTTTATGTTGTACAACATGGTGATATTTTGAACAAATTAAAGATCGAATTTCGACATTTGCATTTGTAAAAGAGGTTTATTTAAAAAAAAAAAAAACTACATCTATGTACAGAAAAATATGAAGGCCCAGCCACTCCAAAAAGTACCTAATTCGCTACATTTGCCCACCTATGCCAAGTCATTTAAACTTTTTAGACATATAGAAAATGCAAAATTAATTAATAAATGTAGACTTCAGGTAACTTTCTACCTCTCACTTCAAGATTTTCCAAGTTTACAGCAAAAATTTGCAGTTTGCATGAATTTTTCTGTTAAAGTAAAATTCCCTTTTTATTCAACGTGTTTCAGTAATCCTCTGGCGGCCCTGCGTACTCCAAAAAACCTCCCAGCATTCCGAATTTCTAGCTTATCCACACCTGCATATCCATGGAATTTTTTAGCGCAGGCTCACAATTTAACTGCCAACAATATTACTGCCCTATTAAAATGACAACTTTCTTTCAGCGGGAGCTGTATTAAAATTGCCAACTAAAATAGTTTTACAATCTTCGTTTCAATCATGTTCTACCTATACTTCTCCCACATGCACAGTTGCCAACTACTCCGGAATATAACTAACCACTTTTTGTAAAAAATATTTTTTTTTAATGTTTCTTCGATCTAGCATCAACCGTAATAAGAACATCAAAATGCTGTAGAAAAATAAAGCGAAAACTGCCGTTACCTACATCGTGACCTATATACGTTTCTTAAGATTTATTCTAATCTTAGATTATTTATATAGAAATAGTCGTAAAAATATTCTAAAATATCGTGAAGTTAACAACTACCCAGCAAACACAGCCGTATCGGGTAAAAGATGGGCCGACATCGGCAGTACCGTTTAGATGTCGGCATTGGCAAGATAGTAATTGGAGCGGTGTCGGTTCTGTGTCGGCAAAATGCGTTGGCGTAGGCAAAAGAAAGGTGATTTCGGGCGTGCAACGGTCCGATTGCGGCAAGTCTTTTAGGGTTAACATGCGATTTCGGCGATGTACTGCATAACCGACATCGGTCCAGAAGTGTAATTTCTAAACTGAACGGTATAGAACCAGCAAGCAGCACATATATGTTGTTAAAGTAATACTTTTTAATTTATGGTTTCGATACTTACATGTTTTGAGCCCGTAGGATTGAAGTGCCCCCTTCACAGACAAATAAAGAAAAAAATCATTCTATCTGGTTAATTTACCGACTTTGCTTTTTATAATTTAGTATTGAAGGGGTTTCTAACGCCGCCCCCCCCTCAACCCTCAAAGGGGGCAGTTTCTGTCTAGTTATTCATATTTCTAACTAAAATCATATGACTATAAATTTCATTTTATACAAAGTAATAGTTGTTCTTAAGTACTTCCAATAAAAAAAAGTTAAAAACTAAATAAATAAAAATAAAATACCTGCAAAGCAGAACATAAAACATTGCATTTTAGAGGTTCACAAATGGTTCCCACCATGGCCGAGAGGATAAGACACCGAACATGGTTGAAGTGTGAAGGTCCAAGGTTCTGGTCTACCGCGTATCTGTCAATCTACAGTTTAAATTTTGGGTGATTTCCCCCAAATGAATGCGAATTTGCGTTCGATAAGGTAACCAGATTTTTGAACATATAATTGAGGATAAATCATCGTTGTATCCCCAATTCTAGAACATAAATTGGGGGAATTTGATATTTTTTTTATACATTCAAAACATTATCTAATATTCATAAAATGAAGGAAATGTGATTGATTTTCATAAAATTAGGGAATAAATCATTATAACTAATGTTCAACCCCAATTTTACTGTTTATTAATTGTTTTATATTTAGGAATAAACGTTAGAGCCCTTTAAGAATTCCTCCGCTCAGGACACCGACATCCTAGTCTGACTTACACAACAGAACTTTCTGAAATTAAATTGGATTAAAATTGTAGGAAAAAGATAGTTTCATTTGTATTGCCATAAAAAATTAAAAATATCAGCACAATTTATAGTTAAGGAACTTTTCTATATAATAGATAGTTGCTGGCAGAAATGAAGCCTCCCGATTAAATGAAGGTTCATAAATCAGGATAATTAGAACCTGTGCTTTTTGTGGTGTCTGTGCTGTAGGGTAGCTGCCACCCCCCAAAAAAAAGATCTACTACATAATATTGATCACTCTAAAACTATTTTTTTCTGCTTCAAAACGGGGGTGCAACTATTACACGTGTAAACACGGTAATAAAAGGCGCATGTGTAGTTCTTTAAAATACGCAAATTAATGTACACTAATAAATAATATGTGTTAATCAAATTTTCCTCGGTCAGTCAGATATATAGTCATATTTCACTTTCAAATTTTTATCTCATCAGATTTAAAGAATATCTCAGATTAACAAAAACTCGAATTCATTCACTTGTCATTAATAGCCAAATATGAAATCACTTCAAATATTTCACGCCAAATACTTAGACGTCAGCAAGGGATAAAATAAGCGGAGTGATACAATTTTCTCTCATCTCAATAGCCACCAGTGTTATTTCTATGTCCATAGCCCCTGCCTGCCCCTGAGCCTGAGGGGGAGGGGGTTGTAGGTGTAGTAATGCCTTTACTACACCCCCCCCCCTCAAGGAGAAACAGAAAAAGTTGAAAGCATCTCCCTCTCGCCCTTGAAATGACCTGCGGAACAAGTCCTGCCTTGACCATTTGTTTTCACGGAAGCACGGACTCGGAAGGAAGCGCAATTCGTTCTTTCAGCTCGTGCGAAAAGACGAAATATAATGTATATATATATTTTAAATATTAGAAATATGATTTACTCTAGCAACAATCTAGGCCATTTGCTCCTGTTCGTTGGCAAACCGATCAACAAAGTTCTCTAGGATAGGATGAGATTTTTAACAATATCTCGGTTAAAAGACTTTGCAGAGATATTGTTAAAAGCTACTTTGGCTTTGCTACTTTGTAAGGATAAGTAAAAAATGCCTTCTTGAAGTCAACTTAAAAAAAAAATTCTCTAGTCTCTGTACGAGGAAGACACTTAGACAAGATGCGTCCCCAAAATGGTTTTGTGGTACTTTATTATCCCGTCCGTCATTCCCACCCAGGGTTGGATAAAAACCCGTTAAAATAAAAATAAAAAAAGGTTTTTTGGTTTAAATCGTTTTTTTTTTGTTTTAAACCAGTTTTGTTTTAAAATCCTTTTATAATTACATGCTACATATTTATAAATAGTAGTTGTAAGAAGTATAATAGTTGTAAGATGTTCAAATAAAAATTAATATTTCTTCTGAAAAGAATTAAAACAAAGTAAATAAACAATTGTTGCCATACTTATGTGGACATCGAAATAATTCAATTTTAATATTTTATTTAGAGATACTATTTTTTTATATTTAGTATCTCCTTATATAATACGTTAATGTATGCGGTACCAAAATTGACGATATTTTTATGCTGGGAGCGGAAACAACTAGATGTAACCATTAGCGTAATAACAATAACACGCGCGCAAAAATCCAAATTAACAGCTTAATGACGTCAAGTGAAGCAGGCATATTCGTTACTGGTTACGTATGTCACGCAGTAGCTAGATTGCAAAAAAACAATGCATACGCGAAAAAGCAAAATCTTTCGGACCTTTTTACTTCACGTATATCGCACATTTAAAAAAAAAAAACGCTTTGGAGTGGGCTGAAGCATATTTTAGCCATTTCCTGTTTCTATACACGAAAAAGCAAAATGTTTCTGTTTGGTTTAATTATGGCAATGCTACACTAGGACGATCTGCCAAGTATCGGGGGGGTGTCTTAGTAAGAAGACTTTCTCAGGGCTTCTAATGCGTATTCACGTTACATCTGGAGAAAACCTACCAAAACTCCAGACTGTAGATCGACAGCCGCGAGATGGGCCCGAACCTTGGACTTTCAGCCGTCTATCATGTTCAGTGTCTTATCTACTCGGCTAAGATTAAATCCCAATGGGATTTTTAAGCGAAATCCCCAATGGGATTATCAAGATTTAAAAACTTTTTAAAAAACATTTAATTTCTTCAAAAGGGCTTTTTATTTCAACATTTTAATTTTTTCAAATCACCTTTTCTGTCTATTTTTCAAAATTGGAAGAAGGGTAAAATTTATCCTTGGGGTGGGGATTTTTTCAAGTAGTACCGTCCCTTAACGCACCTCCTGGCTACGAGCCCGGACGTTGGTAGCATAGGGCAAGGTGGAACTTGACCCTCTATGCCTTTTTGTATGACGTTTGTCTTCCTTCTTTTTTATTCTTTCCAACATGATAATCGTCCGCGCAGCGGCCGAGCGCATAGCACTCTGAACTGGGAGATGGAAGATGCCTGTTCAAAACCAGGTTATTTCCATGACCTAACCGTTCGGAGTTTCCCGTGGTTTCCTCCAAAACTTAGCGTAAGTAAGGGTTAGGACACCTTAGAAAGACTTCCACGGTGGGCATCCCCCCTACCGGTGGCCGTATTCTTCCAAACAAACAAATCAATATGATAATTGGCGTGTATGTTGCCCCCACCCAAAAGAAAATAATGGCTAAGGCCTCGGTCTTTCTGAATGCTCTTAACTGCTTTTGATCAAATTAGTTAAACATTTTCAAAATTAATTTTCATTACAATTCTTCAAGCAGATTCCGCACAGCCAAAAAGTAAATGTACTGGATTTTTTGCTATCGCTGAGATTAATGACCAATACGGTATTGGAAAATACTCGTGCACAACAGGAACGAAGGTATGGTTAGCATAAACAGTCGAGTTAAAATATTTTTTTTTTCTAATGACGCACTTGACCATCAGTCATTCGGCGCTACTAACCCAGCCAGCCACGATACATCGAATTAACGTCGCCGTCGACGTAGTTTCGACGTAATCATCGACGTTAAAAATCCTTGGATATGTCCACCTGTTTGCCCGTCGAGCGCTGAACTTCTCGACGGCGTATTACCCACGAGGGGTGACCGTGAGAGATAACAATCTAGCTTAACTACGGCGTAAGAATGGAAAAGGGTGACCGCCAGGAAGAGAAAATCCCCGATATTGGTCGAACACTCGTCGCTATAACGGCGAAGGGAGACAGATTCTCGGAATTCGTTTATAAAATTCAGCTCATAGTGGTTGATTTTACGTTATACCTTGTCGAATCGCTCCAACAGGACAGAGAAAACCGGCTTATATTCGTCTAATAGAAGTCGTTCTTTAAAGACTTCGCAGAATTTGTCGAATTCTGACCATTTATAAACGTAGTAATTATGCCGCAATTCCAGACATTCAGAGAATAGACAAATACCATTTACATACGTCGTGAAGGAATGGAAATTCAAACTGTTCTGATCTTGTGAACTTTTGCCGTTTAAAAAGGAAACATTTTATATTTCTATATAATACATTTTAATATTAGTTTGTTAGCTAATAAAAAGTTATTTTTAATTAAATGTGCAAAAATTACAAGTTTTAAATTAACTTCTAGTCGTTTAGATGAAGTTGTAAAATATACATTCATAAAAATTTGAACACAGAGAAAATACATTAAAGAAAAATATAATCTTGATTTTTTGAATTTAATTGATCAGTAACTTGCATAAATAGCTTATGTCTCTATTTTACATTTTAAAGGGTTTACTTTTTCCCCCCGGTACATTTTATGAATTGTTTTTACTTTAGGTATATTTAATAAAAGGCGCGGGTGGGTACGCTGTTTAATTCAATGTTATAAACAATCTAAATATCTTCATATATTGGTGAAAGATGGTGAAAAAGTAACTTAAAAATTAAATAGAATATTAGTAAATTTAGTTAAGTAAGGAATACAGTTTAAAATGCAATTTTACTAACAGTAAATATAATTTACTTATTTTATATAAAAAAGATTACTTTTTAACCAATATATGAAAATATTTAGATAGTTTATAAGAGTAGATTAAATAATTTTTTGCACCCTTTTATTAAAAATACCTAATACAGCCAAAACGATTAATAAAATGTACCGGGGGAAAAAATGGAAACCCTTTAAAATGTAAATTAGTGACATAAGTTGTTCGTGCGAGTTACTTATCTGTTAAATTAAAAATCAAGATTATATTTTAACTTTAATATATTTTTGTATATGTTCAAACTTTTATGAATATAAATTTTATAACTTTATCTAAACGATTAGAAGTTAATTTAAAACTTGTTATTTCTAATCATTTAATTCAAAATTGCTTTTCATTAGCTAACAACTAGTAGTATAATGTATTATATTTAGAAATATAGAGTGTTTCCTTTTAAACGGCATGTGCACCCGACAAGAAGTTTGAATTTCCATGCTTTCACGACGTATGTAAATGGTGTGTGACTGACATATTCTCTAAATGTCTGGAATTCCGGTATAATTACTACGTTTATAAACTGTCAGGATTCGACGAAATCGTCAAGGAACCACTTCTATTAGACGAATAAGCCTGCTTTTTTATCTCCATAGTTTATTATAGTTTTCCTGTAATAAAATATGAAGAAGTTTTCTATCTACAAATCCCCCCCCCCCTCTCACCCTCCCACGAGAAAAATTTTGTCTACTTCATTACACAAACAGTTTTTTATTTATCTCTCTTAATTCTTTGATTTGTTCAATTTCACTACTCCAAATAGGTTTAAATTACATACTAAATGCACACATATTAGTATACAATTTAAAAAGAAAAAAAAACTTTGCATAAAGTGCTTTAATCTGTTTCATTGTAAGTTATGCCATAATGCAATAATAAGTTGACTTTTGTTATAGTAAGTTTACATTAAGTAAATTTGTGCTTATAATGAGAAAAAATATTTCATATGCTTAAGGTAAACAGTTGATTTTATGCCAATTGTACCTTTATATTTCACTCTATAATACAAATAAGAAGACTTATAATTAGCAATTAAAAAGAAAATGAATAAAAGAAACAAAGCACATAATTATTAGTTAAATAATTACTTAACTCACCTCTAAAATTTTGATGGCTGGAATTAAAATTTGTAGTTACCCCGATAAACTTTAATAACATCACCGGCCAACACAATTTAAAGAGAGCCAGACAAACTTATTAATATGCCAAGCTAACGATAAATCGTGTTAGCATTGAACTTGAAAAATATTCCAAGAGATACTTGAAAAATATCCACTTTTATAGTTAAAACTATGGAAATTTTACTGTTCTGTGTAGAGCTGAGCTCAGCCATTGACTACACGCTGGAGCGAGTTCTGCCCTTGCATAAAAAACTGCGAAGTACGAGCCACGCGAACCATGAACGAATACACACACAAAAAAGAAAAAAAAAGCATCTGCTTTCTGAGAAAACGGTTGGGGTGGACATGTCAAAGGTCGTGAGAAAGGACCCTGTAAATTCTGTCTCCCCTGCACTGTTTATTCGACGTTCAACTGACTATTAACTAAGCTGAAAAAATTTCTCGATGCTCCATCGCGTGTTTCTTCTTGGCTGGCTGGGGGGGGGGGGTCTCTTAGACCGCCGCCAAAGCCATAAGCGGAAAATCGGCGATGTATTGACGGATCATAGACCTCCTGAGGGCGACCAACATTAACAGTCGAAGATAGCCGCCTCCCTGACCAAAATCGAACGGCTCTTTAAGACGTCGACAACACAATGTATGTTTGATCTCTTTTAAACGCTATTTTTTGCTGTAATTTTTCCTCGACCTATTTTCGACATTTCGACATCGGGAATACGTAATTTAAACGTGTGTGCGCTTGCTGGGTAAGGCTCGATATACTGGTCACTTTATTATAGAGACACCTAATAGGTAGACCGTTGAGCGAAACAAACGACACCGGAAAACTAGGCCACGGTCTAGGACACCCAGAATTTTAGGGGCGACAAGAATACTCCATCAAAATTATTTTTGGTAGCATAGGTCATCAATTAAAAAATATCAAGGTATAAAAACCGGAAAGATAAATCACATCGAATTCATTGAGCATGCTGCCCTCTTCCAAATCTGAACTAGGCCCTACCCTTAACTTCATAGTTTTTCTTGAATATTAATGCGCAAGTATATATTTCGAGAGTCTACATCCCATCCCCCCCCCTCAACACACACACACACGCACAAAACTTGAAAGATAATACATTTGATTAAAAACAATTTTTTTTACTATAAATAGAGTAATAAATTTTATTTTATAATAAAGATAATGTGTTTGGATTTTAAAGTATTTGTGAACTTAAAAATAAAAAAGATAATAAAACTACTCTTTTTTTTAGATTAGTTTTTATCCCCGGTCAGTTTTTAATGTCTTAAATCACCTTTCGTAAATTGTGTCACATTCATGTTTTATTCATTTTCACAGTAACAAGACAAATTAAAAAATTTTGATTAAAAAAATCTAATCTTTTAAATGCATTTTTACTTTTTCTAAAAGGTACTTCGGCTTAGCTGTAAAATTAAATCTGAAAATTATTTTATTTTTAGCGATGTGTATCACTTTAAATGTTTTTAAAATATCTTAACCATTTCATTTCATTTATTTGACAGCCTTTTAAGTGCTTCCAGATAAATCACCATACTTTTTATCCGTTTTTGCAAGACCCCCCCCCCACACACACACACATACAAATAAATAAATAAATAAAGTTAAAAAAACTCTTCTGAACTATAGTTTTGTTATAATTACTTCTATTTGTATCAAAATATAACGGAATTTTACAGTGTAAAATGATTCATGCCTATAATATATGTTCTGTTGTAGATTTAGGCATCAACATAATTTCTTTTTCATTTTTAAACAAACAAGCACTTCACCTTGAAAATAATCAATTAAAGAAATACTTAAACTTGTTAACTTAATTCATTAAAGTCTTTATAATTTGCCAATTATTTTATTTGTTTGCTGTGTTGAACAAGAACCAGAATTGATGATCTAGAATCGGCCCAACAGATTTAACGGGCACATTGATCTTGTGTACATGTTTTTCTTAGATCCATAGTCCAATTCCCTATCACTGTCCTGTATTTACCTCAATTTAATATTAAGTAAAGTCTGTTTTTATTAGTTACCAACCAAATGCCATAATCGAAATAAATAAAATAAAAAGTTTTTTTTTTGTTTGTTTATTTGTCAGTTTGTATGTATGCTCATTCGCTATGGGCGCCAAGACTGTTTGTCGGTTCTGGACTAAATTTGGCGCACTGGACAATTGATTTCTAACCAACTACGGCTTATTATTACTGGTTTATTTTTATAAGTGCAAGATTTTATTCTGATTCATAGCAATTTATCTTGTTAGCTTTTAGGTCTTAAATAATAATTATTAGAATAATGAATAATTTATAAGTATACAGTGGTGGCCAAAATTGTGGACATTTCTAGAAGCTTTTTTTTTTCTAAGTTCGTATGCGTATAAAAAAATGTTATGTTCCACAAAATGCTAACTCTTTTACATCACTTTAGAGATAATTTAATAGCGATTTCAATTCAAAAAAACAAAATTAAAATATTTTTAGTACAAAGGAAGTTAAACAGAGATAATTATCGAGATGCATTAGATATTGAAGATTGCAGTGAGTTATCAGCAGTTCGTAGGGTAGTCTTAATTTTTTATTACAGCTTCGCATCGATGTTTTATTGAGCTGACGAGAGATTATTCAAGCTCAGAAAAGTAACAGTGATTGACTTGGAAAGTTAGAAATTACAATTCACTTCATCACTGTATTTGTTTTTCAGATTAAAGTAACTATAACTTTTACTCTAGTGAACATATTTAAATTTAGTTTTGTGCATTGAAATTAGTTATAAATTCTCTTTAAAATGCTGTATGAATTTGATTTTGCGAAACTTAACACATCCTATTAGCATACAAATTTAAAAACCTAAAAATTTCCTAAAGTGTCCACAATTTTGGTCACGACTTTATATTTATATATAAATATTTTTGTTTTTGAAAATATTCATTTTAAACATTAGTGCTGTTATTTTGAAGATGCTTTTTTAAAAAATTAAATTATGCTACGAATGAGGCATTAAAAAAACCTCTAAATTAAATGCTAGTGTAATTGTAATGTTTTTAAACAAATTTTCATTTCTAATTCTCATGAAAATTTTATTCGATACCATAAAGTGACATTGTAATTTATTCTAAATGTCTATGATCAATATTTAAAGAAGAAAACCGTAGGTCAGGGTTTTTGGACACGCTCAGACAGTAATAGGGATTGGAAGTGATTATGATTTTTATTTAATATTAAAAATATTAAACTTTTTACTTTCACTGTAAATTGTCACGAAAATTATTTAGGTTTTGTTGTTAAGACAGATCTACACGAGAGCTGTCTGCTTACTTAAGGCATGCCTTTGGCGGAGGACTTTGTAAGGGGTTTTAACCCAAATTCACGTTACATCTGGAGAAAACAGCCGCGCGGTAGGCCGGAACCCTAGAAATTCACACTTTAGTCGTTATCAACTGTCATGAAATTTGAAAAAGTCATTTATACTATAATGTAAAAGTTACTTGATTAATTTTTTTACAGTTTTATAAGATAAATTTATATCTTATAAAGCTCCCTTTCCCTTCTTTATAAGGCATATAACTTATTAAACTTTTAAGATAAAAAAAAAAAAAAACATGCTGAAATACGCAAGAATGACGATATATAAATAATTAGAAGGATAACTTATCAAATATTGAACCTCATATATGAATAAAATAAAGCAATATATATATATATAATACTCTCATTTATTTATATATATATATATATATATATGGGGGAAAGTACTATTTACTTTTTTTCAACAAATACCTTTTTTGCATAAAATATTTTGTATTGCATTAAAAATAAAAATAAATAAATAAACGTTTTAAATAAATAATATAAGCCCTAAAATATCCAGAAAGCATTTAAAAAGAGTACAGCCGACTGGAATCGTGGTGGACAGGTTTTTCTTTTTGGCCCAGCATGGGGAAAAGCACAGAGATTTTGTGACCCCACGACCCTACCCCCTTACGCTATGCGTGTGAAACCGTGAAACACGGGGTTACAAGAAATCAACAAAGTACATTCTCGCCAATACCTAAGTTTGGCATGCTATGGAAGCTTTACTTATAATTTTTTTTCACACTTAATTTCTAAATTCTTTTAATTATTTCACTCAAATAACCCGAACATGAAATATAAACTTTATTTCAGACCTTAACAGTTGAAAAGTATCTTAGTTTTTTTCCCCAAGCTAATCATACGTTACGAACTATTTAACAGCTGCGGATAGCAATGCTGATAGCGCTTACTGTCAGTGTTGTTTTGTTAGTTGTTTATTATGTTTGGATATGATGAGATGAGAGTATTGAGAGTTTGAGGTAAAGGAAGACTTCCAGTTTCCTGGCTTTCGTGTTCGGATTGAAAAGTAAAGAGACAAGAAAAAATATTTTTCACTAAGACTAATTGGATTAAGACGATTGTTAAATGAATAATTAAGTTCTTTAACATTGTTTTAATCTTTTTGGTTAGCCCTATATAACTTGGTAACAACGGTAAGCTCCAACAACAGTAAGTGAAATATTTATCTAACTATTGCATTAAAAATTATTTTGTTTTTCTTTATAAGGTACATGGGGTTAAACAATTTCTTTATTTATTTATTTATTGTACATTGTGCTAGCTCCAATTTTCAACGTTTATTGTATTACATTTTTTAGTTATAGATAGTTTCTTGTATCTGTTTTTAAGGATCTTTATTTTCAGATTTTTTTTTAAATTTTAAAATTTATTTAGATCATAAAAATAAGGAATAAAACAGTGCTGTTTATACTGACATTAATCTCACTTAAGAAAAGACTCAAATTGTATCTGCATTCAATATATGTGCATTTTAATCGGAAAATATCTGCATAAAAAATATCAAGCTTTTTGACTTAGAAAAAATAGGAGGTTTTTCAATTTTGGAAACTTAGCAAGTCTGTATTCAACAGGGGAAAAATTGTTACAAAAAGCTATTTTCTTCTTTAGAAAGAAGATTATACAATGAAATATAAAAGTACATAAATATGAAAATAGATCTTTGCTTGAAGTTTATATTTCTTAACAAATAGTGTAAATTTTTTTTTTTGTGGGTAAGAGGAACTGCTCATAAAATAAAAGTTCAGTAATATAAAATAAAATATTTACACGAAATAAGTGATTTTCTCATAATAAACATGGGTTTATTAATAATTAATTCTATAATTAGTTCTCTACTGCAACAATCAACCCATTAAAAGTAATGATTATTATTATTATTATCATATGAATGACTACACCACTGGGACTAATTTTGTTAAAAATACTTAGTAAAATCAAAAAATATTTGTATGCTTTCAGGAAAATGGATGATGAAATTAAAAAGGAAAGCTTTTTGTGAAATTAACCGAAATTAGTTGGTGATTCAACAAATATTGGTTAATTCTTCAAATAATACCCTTAGTTTCAGAAAAAGCTTTTAATTTAATCAAACATTTTTAAAAAACAAATAATTTTATTGATTTAGCTAAGTATTTTTAACAAAATTACTCCCAGTGGTGGAAAATTATTTATATATTAATAATAATTATTATTACTGTAATGGGCTGTTACTGTCCTAGAGAACTAATTATGAAACTAATTGCGGTATTTTGTAAATATGTAAGGTGCTGGCCGGTTTTCGATATTTTGTCGTTGCCGATACCGCACCAAAAACGTTATGGCTTTGGTTCAAAGATGGCATAGGGCTGGGCCGACACCGTTGTCGTTTTTGCCGACACCTATCCAAAACCACCCCATCCTTTCGGCCCGACACACGCCCAGGCGGACGTAAATTTGTCGTTTTCGGCACCGGCTGAGCGATATCGCCCCGGCACATTCTGCGTCGGCATGCCGATGTCGGCCCAAAACTTATCCGATAGGGCTGTGTTTGCTGGGTATGCTTTTGTAATGCTAAAAATAGAGGAATTGTTTTGTCTACCGAATACTTTTTCAATAGACACGTCTGATTTTGTAAGCTGAAAACTTTCGTCAGTTTTGGCTATGAATACCGGTCTAAATACTCATGAGAGATAGGGTAAAGCAACGGATGTAAGTTCCTGAAAGAGTTTCGGATATCCGTCAAAGGATGTGCACTTTCATTTCGCTCACAATGCAGCATGGCTGGGATTAAACATTTTACTTCAACGCTGGAGGGAAAATAGGCACGCAAAGAATATGTACGAATTGAGCCAGTAACAGTGGAGTAGGAATTCAAACTCGCGAATATTAATGTAAATTCCATGGCTTCACCGAGTTCACTGAAATGTATATTTTACGATTGATTTAGGAATATTAAAGTAAAACATGATGGTTTGTACTGTTGTTTTATACAGGGTGTCCCAAAAATTTGGAAACGGGTTTTATTTATTTATCTATTAGAGATAAGTAGGCAGTGTAAATTGAAAAATTGTTCAAAATAAGGTTGGAAATAAGACTCCGTTAAGAAAAAATTCCTCTCGTTAATTTTCAAAAAGTTTTAAATTTGTATACGATCCCCATACAAAACAATTCCCAATTAGTAAAACGTGCCCCATGCACTCATGAGGTGACATACAAAATTTGAAAATTATATCTTAAAAAGTGTCAGAGATATGAGGATAAATGTAACGCTGACTTAAACCACTTTCCAATGGCTCTCGAAGGGAAAAAAATCACGTCGAATGATTGCATTTCAAGGGTTGTACAGAAATTACGAGAGAAAATCTTTTTCTGCTCTAGCAATAAACGTTTATATTCAAAATAATATATTGTCCGCGATCATCTTTCTTTAAAAAATATCTCTACGAATTGCATGATGAAAAGCTCAAATTTGGTACATCACCTTATTAGTGTATGGGGCACATTTAAATAATTGGGAATGTTTTTATGCGGGGGTCGTATACAAATTAAGAAAGTGTAACTTTTTGAAAATTAACAACAGGAATTTTTTCTTAATAGAGTCGTATTTCCGACCTCATTTTGAACATTTTTTTAATCTACACTGCCCACTTATCTCTAATAGATAAAGAATTAAAGCCCGTTACCACCTTTTGGGGACACCCTGTATATTAGGGTGGATCGAAAAAAAAATTTCCGATATCTTTTTCTCTTGAGGTCTCAAAAGTTGTAAATTGATATAAATAAGACATGTGTAAAATTTGAATGTTCTACGACAACGTCTTGGGGTTGCGCATCGAGCTTGAAATTTAGAAATTTTTGAAAAATATGACTTTTTTAAAAAATTGACCAAAATAATTCTTTTCCGAATATTAGGCTCCCGAGGTTATAGAAGTTGTATATTGTTATCAATAACACGTATGCAAAATTTGAAGGGGCTGTGATAATTTCTAGGAGTTGCACATCGAGCTTAAAATCTATAAATATCTGAAAAAATATGCTTTTTTTTGAGAAAAATATGTAGATAGCAAAAATTATATTTTTAATGAATTAGTCCCTTTGAAAAATAGTCAGTAACGTTCGCAGATCTTCTCTAGTACAACCACAATCGCAACTACATTATCCAGGACCCACCTCGTTGATTTGCCTGCGATGCGAGTCCTGCCCGTGCCAGCCGAAGCATCCAGTTCTTGGAGCATGCGTTTTAATGAATAATGTAAAGCCCGACTTCAAATCAAACTGTGGCATTTTATGTCAAGAGTTATAATCTAGATCGTAAAAAGCCATCATCTGATAGATGGATAGACAACAAATTCCGGAGTGGCTGTTTGCTATGGTGTGAAGTTGGCAAATACAACATTACAGATATTTAGTTAGATTAGAGGACTGCGTTTCTAGATTTCGGATGACGCCTTTGTTCTTTCCAGAATTCGATGATTCGCCACCATTTCCAATGCATGTGAGGGTCTCAAGATCAATGGATTTCGTGTCAAACTCTCCCAAATTTCCAGTGAAATTCTTAAAATCAGATCATGACATATAGCCAGAGTATGTTGAACCTAGTTCCATTATCAGCGAGATATGTTCTTTGTGACAAACACTTGGGTGTAATTTGCTGTCAACAAATTTTTCTATGTATCTGGTTTTGTTCTTCCTCCTATCAAAACACAATCCCAAGAAATTTTTAAAGCCTTCTTCCGTTTCTTTCACTGCGAGTCATCTCAGCCTTCCTCTAACTTTCAATGGGTCGAGAATTAGTTGAGATGATTTCTCTCCATCTGCATTCCTTCCGCTTTCTAGATTGTGAAATAAAGTTGATACCAAAGTTGCTGCTGCCCAGTCCGTAATAATTTTGTGTCGCAGACTTGTGAAAGCACTGAGATTTTTATCCTAACTTGGTCATTTGTGAACGAATCTCCCAAAGTGACGGTAGATAGGCATTCAGCGTTTTCTTTAGTCTTTCGTACTTCTCTTCTCTTTCGGTATCTTACTTTCCAAATCAATGACTAAAGTTGGAGACTGGATATTGGAACTTTCACCTCTTTCTCCACCAATCTCAAAATTTCTCTTTCAAACTTTTCAACTTTCTCTTATTCTCCATAAACTTCTCTTCTTTACTACTCCATCGATTGTCACATATCTAGCTCCCCTCTGGTCTGCTAATGACTCCCGTTCTGTGTGAGGTATGTGAGGCTCTGAGCCACACCTGCTCCGGGAAAAATCAGGACATTTGCAAGTGCGATATTTAATAGCTCGGTAAGGGAGAGTTTTTCCCACTTTCTTCATAAACAATTCCTAATGCCTATCTCTAACGTACGATTTATTTAGCTGCTGAACTTGCTCATGACCTTTTCTAACTATCTCTTGAATTCCTTAGATTGACACGGTAGGGATATTGGCCTTCATCCACATTTCCTGTACTTTGATCGCCAACACTAAGGTTACTTCTCCTTCCCGTGGATCCTGCCCTTTATTCAGAAATTTTTCTTCTTAAGTACAAAATAGTATTATAGAAGTACGAGTATGTCTTCTCAAGTTGGTAACTTGGTAAAGGAAATTCTTTCGATATTCCCAGCTCTTCTAATAACACCGATTTTGTTCCATGTCCTGTTGCAGACAGTTTCACTCTATTCAGAATCGTAGCAGTGCAAGGCAACCCCCTTTTAGCTTTTTTGAGAGTAAACTGAAAGCACCATCTATCTGAAACGTTAAACTAAATGCCTGTTTCAACGAAATATCTCGTGCCTGGTTTAACCGAATGCATCGCCATCACTCAGCAGGCAAATCGGCGCTAGTTGTCTAGAGCACAGCTTGCGTACTGCGCCCAAGACAAAACGACAGCATATCGTCTGCATTGTATCAAACTATTCGTAAAGCCATTTTTGGGGGATTTACTGAGCTTCTCTGAACATTTTTTAACATATAAAAGGGCCAAATTATTTTTAACAAATAAAGTTTGCTTTCTATTTAATTTTTTTCAAAAAACACATAATTTTCAGATATTTATAGATTTCAAGCTCGATGTGCAATCCCTAGAAATTGTCGTAGCCGCTCCAGATTTTGCATACGTGTTATTGATAACAATATACAATTCCTAAAACCTCGGGAGCTTGATAATCTGGAAAAGAATTTTTTTGGTCGATATTTTAAAAAAGCCATATTTTTCAGAAATTTCTAAATTTCAAGCTCGATGCGCAACCCCAAGACGTTGTCGTTGAACATTCAAATTTTACACACGTCTTATTTATATCAATATACAACTTTTGACACCTCAGGAGAAAAAGATTTCGAAAAAAAATTTTTTTCGATCCACCCTACTGTATATGCAATTGTCGGTTTAGTAATTAATGTTTTCGGAGCTAAGCGTTTCATGGAAGCTTTCATTTGCTGCAGAATGTAATCTAATTTTCGAGATAACTGAAATTTGTCAAGCAGTCAGTAGGCACGATAGTTGCCCTGCCAAGTCGAGCAAACGGCTGCTACCGGGAAACCTTTTCCGGAAGCAGTTCGAGGCATATGTTTCAAATGCAAGCAGATTCTTGAAAATTTCGATAGACATTATATGTAATGTATATAATTAAATTCCCTTATAACCAGTTTCTAATAACTATAGTGCCGAAAACAGCCTCCATCAAAATTTTGTTATTTAGTCACTGACTCACAGATCATCAAAATTCTAAGGTACTTGTAGCATGTTTCCAAACTTGAAATTTGGAGTGAACCTAGAATATAGGATGAAAGGAAAAAGAAAAGTATAAACATCAATTTTTTATTAAAAGTTCAACTTTTTCTTACATAACATTTATAAGAAAAAATTGCTAATTTTGGTCATTACATTGGTCAAAATATTATCTATCATCACCGATAATACTTAAACTTTCAACAGATGCCAACTTCTGTTAAACCTGATGCAGTTTTTAAATATCACATTGATGTCACATATGTGTAACCAGCATCCAAATGCGTAATAAAATGCAGCACGTCTTACCTCTGTTATTATGCACATATTATGTGCCTAATGCATTGCTGCCAAACCTTTCCGATTTCTTCGGGAGATTTCTCACCGCAATTTTTAAACTGTTTTATTTTAGATTAAATTTTTGACGTTATTACAACTATGAATTGGTAGGTAAAAATTAGTAGTAAAAAATCTCCGGAAGAAATCGAGAAGGTTTGCAGCTATGCTAATGTCTGCTAATATGTATATAATCTATGTTCTAAAATGTATCTTTTAAAAGATTTTAGTAATATTGCCACCACGGTCAAAACACTAGTGCAAGGCTAAATACCAATAATATGAATTGTACACCGAAGATTCTGCCCAATGGTTGGTGAATAAAGTTATAAAATTTGCATGCTGCTATATTGCCTTGAGGTTATTCCCTGCATATCGTTTTCAAATCGCAAGTAGATTATTTTTATCTCACAAGTTTATTTCATTAAAAACTGAATTCAATAAAAAAAACTTGCGACCATAAAATTATGCATTCTTTCGGGCATTCCTACGAATACCCCTTACTCAGTTTATAAGTATCCTGATTCAATATAATGTAACTGCTTTCAATGTTAATTTCATGTTGAGTTGTTTATAAAACAATTAAGCATTTTTCGGATGCAATTATGTTTTATAAATTCCCTTTAAAAATATGAACTAGGTGGGGCAAACCATAATTGCCTCAAACAGACATTAATAAATTGAAGCTCTCTCATGTAGTAGTTAATATAATTCGTTTGCCCATTTTGTATCACGTCAAGACATTAGACTTGTTTTCCTAAGCAACATTTGAAAACAATGACATCCTTCAAAAATCCAAAGTTTTAGAGATTCCCCTCGTTTCCATGTAGGGCAAGACGAACAGAACGTGCATTTCTGCAGAGTGAACATTCAAACTCCTCAGTATTGATGTAAATTATACATTTCCACGAGATTTTCAACTTTCAGAAAACAACAGTACATTTTTCTCCGGATTTAAAAATTAATAATTTTAGATTTTTTTCAAAACCGTATTCTTCCGCTCTGAGTGGATTCTCTTCCTAATTGTCTCCCACTCAGACATGCAAACAGATTTTCTGTATTACAGTATGAAAATCCTCATGTATATTTAACGACCAACCAGTACGATTTTTTCCCGGAAGATTACTTACCACTATTTTCTAAATACTTTTTTCAATTTTAAAAACAACAACTTTAATTCGCTACAAAAATTTTCGCAAACAAAGCTTACTACTTTAAATGTTGAGTCATCCTATATGGGACGAACTTAGACGTAAAGTTATAAGTTGTATAGCAATGTTATGAATGTAGTTGCTTATCATTTGTTTATTAAATTTATTATTTCTTACATTTATCTTGGTTTATTATTGATCACGGATTAAATATGACACGAAAAATGCATTTAGAAATCGGGATTGCAGCTCCACTGTTTAATACTTATATATAGTATATATATATATATATATATATATATATATATATAATTTTAACTTTTGTTTTGAAGATATGTTTTTAAGTTCTAATAAATTTGATAAAATGATGAAGAACAACCAGAATTTTAATTTTATTTTATAAATTTTAAGTTTATACCTAAATCAACCAACTGAATGTGACGTAATTCTTGGGCCAGCAGGCCTTAGTTGCTAAGGTCACGGCACCTCACGATCTATTTATGTATAAGAGAAAAGTAATAGAGAATCTTTCCAAGAAAGCCGAACAAGTTTGTAGCTATAAGAGAAATGTGTATGTAATAGATCTTTTTTTTCTGTAACAGGTTATATATACAACGCATGTAAAAATTTTAAAGCAAGTTAACGTGAATATTCACAAAGGGAAAAAAACTTTCTGAAAAATTGAATTATAATACTGTAAAAATATATTTAGACTATCACGGAATATACCTAAATAGAATGCATTTTAAAGTACGCAAATCGGCAAACATACAGTAAAAAATGCTTGTGGAATGTAGAGCTTCCTCCTGTGTTTGAAGTCACTCAAAAACCCCGATAGAGTGAAGCATTGAAACTTGAATCGCAAGGGAAGATTGCATGCCTTTGACTTGTTTTTCCGATCAGAGATGATAGTGAATTAAAATCTTTTTATAAAACATATAATTTTTTAATTATTATATCAAGAGAACAGAAAAAAACCTTGCCTCTTTTCAAACTAATTATCTCCTGCATATAATTACGGAAACCTTTTGTAATCTAGAAAGCAAAACATTGTTAAAAAACACATTCTTTTTAAATAAGAAACAAAAACATTTCTGGAGATTTATATATTAAAAAAAGTGTAAATATTTACGGCTCAGCAACCAGACAAGTAATTAAGAGCGAGTCCGTTTCGAAACTATAAATTCCGGCGTTTTGGAATCCTTCTCAAAACGTACATTATTATTTACCAAAGTTACCTTGGAAAAACGACTTGGAGCTTTGCCAGCTTAAAAATGTGTCATAGAAGCTCTTCAAATAATGGGTAAAGTTGTGCGGAAGTGTCATAAATTTCCCTAAAATTCACGTTCTCAAGAATTCCAGAATGTATAGTTAACAAAATGTCTTAGTCCGAAAGTAAGAACGTCTAAAAGTTTTTAAATGGCTTCACAGGAGGGAAAAATGAGTTTCGAAGTAAGATTACTTTTAAAAATAGTAAAAACACTCCAGAATTTTTATATAAAGTTTAATATGCATGACTGTCAACATGTACGGAATACAATCACCACTTTTTGTAAATAGTAATTTTTTCAAATAATAATTACATGATCTGAGAAATCTCGCAATCTTCTGTCCCATCAATTATTGTTTACAAGAGGTTAATTCTATTGCTGTGCATATATATCAGGGTTGCCAGATGTGGCTAATTTTGGCTAATTTCAGAAGCTGCTGGCTAAAAAGAAAAACAAAATTTTAGCCACTCGTCTTTTAGTAAATTATGTCTTAATTCTGTAATTGTTGGCGAATACGAAAACAAACAAACAATATATATATGTATAGCTACTTGCTTCTTGTCTAGTCTGCGGGGGACGTCACAATTTGTAGCAGTGCGTCTATCACCCGGCATTTTGTCCTCTTTCCGAACAAATGGGGTGGCTATGTTTTGGTTTTAGTTCGAATTTCGACGGGTTTTTTGTTCGATTTTGATTCTTAACGAAAGAGGGTTTTACGGAGTAGCCGAGCTGACTAGGGCACATTTATTTGTAGTGCGGTTTTTTTTTTCTAATGGCCGGCCTCTGTCTTGAAGACTTTGGCCACAACAGGCAGGAATTGTTGGTCACTTTATTATGGGGACACCTAGTACGTGGACCAACGTCGCCCCCTATGAAGGGACGGACACAATGACAGCCACGCCCAGTCGGGGATCGAACCCCGACCGCCGGGAGTTGAACCCGAAACCGGAGTACGGTGCTTTACTCACCATACAACTCGGTCGGCCCTTGTTGTGCGGTTGTACTAAGCCTTGAATATGTTGCCGTGTTTACGGTAAGCTTGAGTAATTATTAAGTTACAGTTATTAAGCGCTAGCCTATACTTAGTAGAAAATATAATAAAGAATGGGAGATTGAGCATCCATGGCTAATGCTGAAAGACAGTGCGTGTTTTTGCAAGTTGTGTCTTTGCTCAATATCCCAGCTTAAAAAGCATAATTTAGTGACTCACGAAAAATTAGCCAAACATAAGAATAAAGAGAAAGATTTAAAAGCCTCTAAATTAATTGCACTGCTCACTGTTTATAAAAAAAAATCAGCTGTAAATAAATCATTGAAAGAATTTGATATAAAATTTAGTGTAGCTATTGAGTGCCACTGCAGTATTAAATCCGTTGATCACCTAGGTGAAATAGTGAAAAAGTATTCAAAAGGTAGTGCACTAGAGGATCTGAAACTCCAAACAAAGTGTGCATGCCTCATTAAGAATTTCATAAGCCTATCGTTATTCGAAGAGATGATTCAAGAGTTAAGAAAGGCTAAGTTTTCTTTATATATTGATGAATCTACCGACATTTTTTTCCGCAACAAAGCATTTATGCCTGTGTGTAAGATTTTTTTCCTCAAATAGTAATCGCTTGCGCCCTCTCAAACGTTAAAAGTGTTTCCTAACCAATGCATTCAATTCGATTTATTATTCCGAGAAATTTCTAAGTACTAACTCTTTATATTTGCGATCTACTAATCTTCAAACTATTATTATTGTTATTAATTTAATCACAAAAATACGCTTGTGAATCAGATCTATGCTATATTCTAGACTTTTTAAAGGTTTTCTCGAAAATCCAAAAGATGGCGCTGCAATCAAAGTGGCTATTTTTGGCTAATTTTAAGAAGCCATTTGGCTATTTTCAAGAATTTTGATCTGGCAACCCTGATATATATTGTTTTCCTTTCTTCTAACACCTTGCCATGTATCAACACTTTTCGACCATGTTCAAAAATTTTTAGGATTTAAGCTTGTTAGTGTCTGTCTGACTCTACCTTAATTAATGTGTTAGTAAGAGTGGGAAAATATTTTATCGAACTCTGCACCGTTTTGTTGATCAAACGAAAATTTAGTAAGTGCTTTTTAACCAAACAGTTTAGTTGTATCAAGAAAATATTTAAATGAATCAACAAAATATTTTAATAAATGAACAAAAATTTTGTTGGTTCGTCAAGATTGCTCGGTCACAATATTTCTAATAGAATTTTCTTGAATATAACAAAACATTTTTCCGTATGCCAGTTTAAATGCTACAGTAGATGCTTTGTTAACTCCGTTTCGTTAGATGGACCGACAGTCTCCCCGACATTAGCCATGGATTTTCTAATATCAACATTCTTGTTTATCTCTCCGGCCACAATTTCTTCCACTAGCCTTTCTAACATTTCTAAGTCAACTCGGTCCAGGACAGATTGACGTTTCCTGCAACATCCACGATATTGTTTAGTTTGATCCAGAGATCCATGGGCATCTAATTTACTGTAGACCAACGGCGGATCAAGACAGGGGGAGGGGTAAATTTGTAGGGGGGAAAATGTGATAAGGAAGTAAGAACGAGGCCTAGGTGGAATTAAATTCTGCAGACAGAAAAACTTTATTTCCATTTTCTGCAGGTGCTTGAGTATTATCTTCTAAATATGAATAACATAAAACGAAAATTTATTTACGTCATGTCTGGATGTCTAATACCAACACCTCCTAAACATAAAGCCTAGCAGCTGAGGCTAAGGCTACTATATACTGAGCTCAGGAATTACTTTATCAGAGTGGGGGAGGGGGTAGTGTATGAAGCTGCTTCATACTTGAAGAGTTTAGCCGTTGGCCAAATCCCTCTTTTCAAATATCTTTTCAATTTTTATAAAACGAGAATGTTGCTAACAGAAAATATATTTCGATTTCATTTTTCATTTTACATTCCTTTTCTTAGTATTGCATTTGATAACATCTGTAGAGGACTCTTTTAAGGAATTGAGAAATTTTAGATACCGTTTTTAAGTTGTTCGATCGATTGTAATTGCAATGAAATTGAAAACAGTTAATAAAGCAGGAAAATATCCCTTTTACTTTCCGATCATGTACCATGTAAGGAAAGTACAGTAATCATGAAAAAATCCGACTTCGAGATTTTGGTGTATTTACACGTTTTGTGGTCTTCTGAATTCATTTATGCTATTTTTACGAGATGTATGTATGTATCTATGTTTGTGTGTATGTGTGCTTGTTTGTATGTGAGTGAACCCGATAGTTCCTAAACGGGGCATTCGATTAAGCTGAAATTGTGTACATATGTTATAAACCACCGTCGCACAGTGGGGCAGGAGCGCTCAAAACCTGGCAAAAAAATAAAAAAAACTAAGCGTTATGTAAACATTTTTCTGTCCAACCCTTCAACACACAACTAACCCAAGAACAATAAAACGGTATTTTTATGTCAATAAACTCACCCTCTAACCCGTACCTAGGCTCAGTTTAAGCAATATTATTTGCTGAGAACACATGAGCGTTGTTTCAGGGTTTTTCAAAGTGATTTTTGAGGAGTGTTTTAGCCTTAAATGTCGTATAATTTAAATATTATGCTATGGAACCTTCAAGTTCAGGTATGTAAATATAGTCTAGTACCAATAATTTTGTATTTAAGTGTATTTAATTAATAGAAATAGGTCGAGAAAGAATGATCACTGCAATTTTAGAAATTAAAATAATATTTCAAAATATTGATATTTTTAGTTATGTTCCAAAGGAGTCCCAGCATCCGTTCTTGTTTTGTGGAATAAGTATTTATGAGAACATTATATAACCGTTTAATTTTTTTGCTACTTTTTGCTACTTTCGTAGTTACAGGCTATGTTTTAAACTCGAGTAGTCCCTAAATAAGAAGAATAAACATTAAATGTTCACAGTTTTATATTTTAGGAACGAGTTTTAATATTTTGTTTATGACAAGAAGAGAGCTTCTTGACATTATGAAAAGTTCTGGAAGCAGAATAATACAAGAACAATTAAATTTTTTGACAGAAGACATGAAGAAACGAACAAAGTGCAAAGAAAAAAAGTTTTAACAATCTAAAGCGAAGACTGTCACTTTTTAAATCGCAATATAAATCTCGTTGAATGAAAGCATGCAGGATAGACGAAAAATTTCAAAAAAGGAAGAAGGACAACCGCAGGCTTCAAAACTTCTTAAAGAAGTTACAACAACAAATCCACAACGTGCGAGCAGATATTCAAAAGCATTCAAAAAATCACTTGAACGACAGCAGCTCATGTCAGGTAAAAATGTTTTAGCTGCTTTGGTTGATGCCAAATTATCTCGGCATCAGTACAATATTGTAAGGAAAAGTGCCCAGAAACATTTCCTTCATATAAAACAGTTTAAGCTGCCAAAAAGCTTTGTTATCCAAGAATATAGAAGTAACAGATAGATGCCTGTGCTACCGTTTCTTTACAAGGTCTTCTAGACCCTACCATAGAACGCTTACTTCTAGCAGTGGAGTCAGTTATTGAGTCCCTTCAGAACGAAGAGCTAAATCAGCTGTTCTTAGTTTCTAAGTGGGCTTTTGATGGTTCCTCAGGACATAGTTCATATAAACAAACGTTCCATGATTCTGAAGCAAGTGATTCGGCTGTATTTATCACTTGCTTAGTACCGCATTTTATGGAGAAATCCACGTCCAGGTCGACAAGATATTGTAGACCCTTAAAAATAGAGTTCATAAAAGAATCTACCTAATCATCCATCGCCGAAAAAAAAATCAAGTAGATGACCAAATTAAGAATGTTAAGAAAAGTCGTGTGATTATTCAAGAAAGACAAGCAGAAGTAAGACTGATCTAATCTTTTCAATGGTCGATGGCAAAGTATGCAACGCTCTGACTGAAACCACCTCCACCCAAAAATGCTATATTTGCGGAGCAACTTCTAAGTAATTTAATAATATTGATGAAATGATATCAAGAAATATAAATAGTGAAAACTTAGGGTTCGGATTATCTATCTTACACGAGTGGATTTGCATGCTTTAATGCCTTCTACACTTGGCCTATAAATTACCATTAAAGAAATAGACAGCTCGCGAAAAGACAGGGAATTAGTGTCGCACTGTGAAACTCGGATTCAGAAAGAATTTAAGGAAAGGTGTGGTCCGATTGTTGACAAACCAGAACCAGGATTTGGTTGCTCAAACGATAGCAACTAGAAATGGCCAATGATTCGATGAGTCGAATCAGTGATTCGAATCTTGGTACTGAGTGGCTCAGTCTTTACACTCACTATCTACTGATTCGAATCTCAAGCCCTCAACTGTGGGGAAATACATTCCAAGTGCGAAGGGAAGGAAAACTTATTTTCCCTTACCGTTCCCAGAGATTTTCCCTTAATCTTTCAACTCTTTTCGACTCTTTACGACTCTTTTCGACTCTTTACGACTCTGAGTCGATAGATGATTTGAAACAGCAAATGAGTGGGTGTGGGTGAGTTGGTCACTGAGTTGGTGCAGCAACGAATCTTTACTGATTCAGTGTTTCGTTCTGTTTCGGTGATTGTATACGATCGTTGAGATTCGTTAGTTTTTCGAATCTTCTATCGACTCAGAGTCGAAAAGAGTTGAAAGAATGTTTCATTTAATTGGAGTTTTTTTTCGAATCTTCTATCGACTCAGAGTCGAAAAGAGCTGAAAGGATGTTTCATTTAATTGGAGTTTTTTTTTTCGAATCTTTGGTGTTTCATTTCTTGGTTGGTGGTCGGATTTAAAGTTTTATCTGTCTGTGGGGGTGGAGTGGGTCGAACATCGTTTGCTTTTGGCGGGGGGCATAGGCGTTACTTCCTAAGGGCAAGAGGGGTCAACCCCCCCCCGAAAAAAAATTAAGAAAATTCAAGTATCAGAGCTATTTATAATAATGATATTTTCTACAATCGGAAACTTTTGTCACCCCATCCAAATATTACATGCCAATTTACGCCAATGCTCGTGGAAGAGCGGGGGGTGTCTCAAAGTTATTTAAACCTTTTTCCCTCGGGGGGGGACTTCCTCCTTCCAACTTGTCTGGCTGGTTTAATATTTGTTTAAAATTTATTGAAACATTGCTTTTCTACTTTTAACTTCAATATATGTCCCCCTGCCCCCCCCCCCCCAAAAAAAAAAAAAAAAAAAAAAAAAAAAAAGCGGACACGTTAAGTTTACATGCTTGGCAGGTTTTCATGTTAAGGGAAATAGAATGACATAAAGTTAGGATTGTGCTTGTCACATTTAATGAAGGATACAGGGGCGGTATTATGCGCTCTCACAAAAGGACTTTGTAGTAAGCAAAATAACATTTCGCTTTATTGCTGCAGATTTCGTTTAAGATATTTTTTTTTACCTTGTTTGTCGTTTAAGGGGAATGATTTTATTTTCTTTCGTAATTCAGAGAAATACAAAATAGGGTCTAAAGCAGTGGCGTAGTTAGGGTTATTGACAGTGGCGTAGCCAGGATTTTATTTCGGGGTGGGCTGGGTATCAAATTTAAAGATAAAGTTCAATTGTAAGCTAAGTAAAGGGTCCCAGTTTGGGAGTGAGCAGCAGCCCATCAGTAGGACTGAGCCAAAAATCGATAAATATTGACATATGGGTTTTTTTTCAACATCAAATATCCGATATTCCCATTTTCATTTCAGTGAAATCTCGAATACGATAAAGGTCAAAAATACAGGCCGGCGATAAGAAAATCGTGAGATTAATACCAGCTTGTGATGCTTTTGCTACTGCTTTCTCTCCATTGATGACGATGCCGGATCGCGGAAAAAACAGCTCCATGGTTTATTAGTCTAATTACCATAATTAATTAACGTATATCTCGGAAACTATCCACCGGAGTGCGTTTTTATTGATTCTCGACCCCTCAGTGGCGGATTATTGCAAGTTTGTCGGGGGGGGGCGGTTAGTTAGAACATTGACATATACATCCATTTTATGGAAGTAAAATAGGATCTTTTACATTAATTTCTTTCTTCTCGGGGGAGAGAACCCCCTCCGCCCCCCCTTTATACCGCCCTTGCGACCCCCCATAGACTCAACACCCCACCGATACTTAAAATTTCGAATGCTTTGACACCAAACTTAACCTTTTAATCTTACAAGCCCAGGGGATCATACGAAGCTCCTCTATATTTTCAATTTGGGCATTAAACACTAGCCTCCTTCGGCGGCATCTCCAAAGTCTGGAAACCATCCCAGAGCCAATTTCTATATGTTTGCAGTCCTTTTAAGCCTCAATCATGGTTAATTAGTCTAATTACCATAATTAATTAACGTATATTTCGGAAACTATCCATCAGAGCGCGTTTTTATTGATTCTCGACCCCCCCCTAGACGTATACCCCCATCGATACATAAAATTTCGAATACTTTGACACCAAACTTAACCTTTTAATCTTACAGGCCCAGGGGGTCATACGAAGCTCTCCTGTATTTTCATTTTGGGCAGTTTAATGACTAGTTTTACTCGAGCAAGGAGAGAGAGATGCTAGCTGCCAGAGAACTCAGCGGAGAAGAAACCCGATGAATGGGTGAAAAGTGTTTAAATAGTACGGCTTTCGGCGCTGAGAGAGGGAAAATTTCTTTAGTTGTTTTATTGATTCAAGATTCGAATCACTGATTCGAATCATCGAAGTAGTGAGTGAGTTGAGATTCGAATCAGTAAAATGAGTCGAACCGCCCATCTCTAATAGCAACACACCAAGACGTTTTTCAAGAATGCTGAACTTTATACCAAAATTACAAATACAGACATCACATTAATTAAAAAAATTCATATAATTATGATAGTGGTGTCTGGTGTCTAGCGGATATGACATTGATGTTGAAAAATTCAGGATATATGCCCATAACACGGCCAGATATTTTGTAGAGGAGTATCCTTAGTACAATATGCCGCCCACTTTGCATAAATATTTTATACATGGAAATCATATCATCGGCACTTTTGCCAATAGGTCAGTTAACAAAGGAGGCGCAGGAAGCTCGCAACAAGGACTTCAAAAACTAGAGAGAGCATTACGCTAGAAAATGCAGTCGAGAAAAAACAAATAGAGATATTTTTAATTTCTTTTTGTTGAGCTCAGATCCCGTAATCACAGTAAACGAAAATTACCAAAGAAAACACTCCAACATCTTCCAAAAGAAGCACTCGAATTAATAAAACCATCAACCCCAAACGAATCTAATCATTGGAATGATAATGATGATGATGACGATAATGATCTCGATGGCTATGATGACGATGATGACAGTGATGATAATGAAGTAGATGACGACGATGATGAAGAATTCAACCAATTTTGAAGTTTGATTTTTAGAGTGAAGATTGAAGTTTCAATGAATCATTATGACGATTTATGTATTTAATAAAACTAAAATTTCCGAATATTTAAAAACTTTTTTAGGTTTTTTCAACAGTAGTAATAACTAATAGTCCTGTAAATAAAAATCTAAGTTACGAATTCTATAATTTAGTATTTGATTTAATGCCAGTTTTGAAGATCTCTGCCGCACAGTGCGTTGCAAGATCGGTACTGATTTTGGTGTGTATAGGACTAATAGTTTTTCTACAGGGCTACGACAAAGAATTCTTTTGCATTATGGCCTATGGGGGGAAATTCTTGAAAGTGCGCTAGCGTTGAAACGTTACATTCGATTGAGCTCAAATTGAAAAAAATTAGGCTGAATTATTCATTGATTAAAATTTATTTAAATGCTTGGTAATGATCTTAATCGTAAGTGTACGGGAAGTCGAGTGGAGCCAGGATTTTATTTCGGGGTGGGCTGGGTATCAAATTTAAAGATAAAGTTCAATTGTAAGCTAAGTAAAGGGTCCCATTTTTTTGGGGGGGGGCAGCAGTCCCTCAGTAGGACTGGGCCAAAAATCGATAAATATCGACATATCGGTTTTATTTCAACATCAAATATCCGATATTCCCATTTTCATTTCAGTGAAATCTCGAATTCGATAAAGGTAAAAAATACAGGCCGGCGATAATAAAATCCTGAGATCAATACCAGCTTGTGATTCTTTTGCTACTGCTTTCTCTCCGTTGATGACGATGCCGGATCGCGGAAAAAACAGCTCCATGGTTAATTAGTCTAATTACCATAATTAATTAACGTATATCTCGGAAACTATCCATCGGAGCGCGTTTTTATTGATTCTCGACCCCCCCTTAGGAAGCCCCATAGTTGCATAAAATTTCGAATGCTTTGACACCAAACTTAACCTTTTAATCTTAAAGGCCCAGGGGGTCATACGAAGCTCCCCTGTATTTTCATTTCGGCATTAAACACTAGTTTTACTCGAGCAAGGAGAGAGAGATGCTAACTGCCCGAGAACTCAGCGGAGAAGAAACCCGATGAATGGGTGAAGGGTGTTTAAATAGTAAGGCTTTCGGCGCAGAGAGAGGGAAAATTTCTTTAGTTGTTTTATCGATTCAAGAGTGGAATCATTGATTCGAATCATCGAAACAGTGAGTGAGTCGAGATTCGAATCAGTAAAATGAGTGGAACCGCCCATTTCTGCACATAATCGTGGAAGTTGAGCTGAAGAAAATCTTTCATAAAAAATATTCTGTAGACAAAAAGTGGTGAGTCATATTCCATAAAGATTAGCAGTGATGCGTTTGAAGCTTGAGTCACGAAATTCCGTTCTCAGACACTCTTTAAGTTTTCATACTTCTGTCAATAGTAAAAGCAAATATGATTTATTATTATTTTTTTATATTTATATATTTTTTAAAGAAAATCAACTTCAAATTACCTTACTGTAACTCCGTTTTGTGAGATTCTACTGATAAACCTCTGCGACTTTTGACATATTATAACTGGTGCCTTACGGCAATCCTTTAAGAAGCGGAGTAAAAACACTTTCTTTTTCGGATTTTCGGAATGATAATATTACCAGAACGTGACCAAATTAATATGGGACCTTTTCTGAGCTATACTCTTTCCAATTAAAGAAAGAAAAGAAAAACGAAAACCGAGAAGTGATCCAAGAAGTGATAAAAAATTATCGCTGTATGTGCAGGGTGTTAATAATTCAACTTCCCCTATAAACAGTATTCTGCAGCTGTAACCGGTGAGCAGATTGCTACCAAATTTGGCATATGGACTCTACACGCGACGCGCTCAAGGGATATTTTCCGAACGTTTAGTTAAAAAAAAAATGTGTACTAGATGGCACTTTGCAGGGCGAAATCAGCTCAAACATTACCCAAATTAGTGAATATATGCCTAAACGCTATTGAATAAATGTTAAAATTCTTAAAAATTATTTTGAATTAGCCATTTCCATCATTAATGATATTTAATCATTGATAAAGTTTTGCCGTTTTTATGCAAAACGGCCTTATTTTCAGTCTTAAAACTAAAATTAATACAGAGAAATAACTTAAAATGCAGTTACATTTAATGCAAATTTATTTTTTATACCATCAAATTCCCAGGAATTTAGCTGTATGAATGGACTTTTGGGAAAAACTGTTTACCATTTCTGATTTTGATTATCAAAATTACAGCCAGTTCGTTTTTAACTTTGAAAAGAAGGAATGGCAAAGATTATTTTCTGTGCTCAGCGGAACAAGGCTGCCGCTGGCTACCAGTACCGGGCCTGGTGTGTCAATTTTAATACACCCCTCTTGCCTGCCTGCTAGCGCCTTTTTTCATGCTCCACCGCCTTCTTTGTCTCTCTCATACTTACATACTACAAAATTATTTTCAATAATATATGCATGATGTTACGATTCTTAACAACTTATAACTGAATTTTTGAACTGTAATGTATTCTCAGATACTGATTTGAAGTTTGTATATAAGGTAAGTGCTCCAGCAGTGGTCCATTTGGAATTATAATTTGAAAAATGAGAAATTCAGATAGGAGATCACCTTCTGATTCACTGAAATCCTTACCAACTAAATACAAAAGATTTCGCCTTTATTTCCTGTTTAATTAGGTAAAAGAAAGTTCGTTACTAACGTTGGTAATCTTCAGCAACAGACTCTTACAAAAGCATTTTAAGCCTATTTTTAGGGATTTCTTAAATAAGCAAGTCTTCATTCTACTTTCTGTAATCAATTGTTTGATTATATACTGATTATTGTTTGATTATATACTGATTATTGTTTGATTATATGCTGAGTTTGATTATATACAGATATTATTTGATTATATACTGAATATATTACAAACTATCATTTAATGAAAGTGTAATAATAATGTATCTTTAGTAATGGGTGTCCCACTTTTAGATCAATGTTTTACTAAATGTTCCAGATGTGGGAGGAGGGGTTCCAGTACTAGAGCACTTGCTTTTGGGACCGTACCCCGTAGTGGTCCACACACACACACAAGAAAAAAGAAAATCTTCATCAGTCTTCAGTTTCATTTGGTGATTTTAACGACCATGGATTCAACCGTTTGGATTCAACCGTTTTAATGACTGTGAAGAAAAAGATTTCGCTCAATACGAGAATTTTGTCTACGCGTTTTTGTCCACGCGATCTTGTCGGCAACTTTTGTAGATATGAATTGTCATGGTGAAGATGTTTTCAAATGTGTTTGCCAGGTAACGTGGAGGGAAGGGGCGTTAATAAAATATTGAAAGTCGCACAAGGTTTACAATTTTCGATAATTGATCGCTAAATTTGTTGCCAAAAAGCGAAAATTTATTATAAATATGTATATTACGAATATAGTTAGAAATGCCTGGCGAATGTTGTAAAATAGTGTTAGTTTGCAATTTTAATATAGATTTTTATTCCGAAGAAGTGTCTTATGGAACAGAGAAGAGAAATACAGTGCACTAATGGATTATGATACACTTTCCAAATGGTATTTACAAAGGTTAAGTATAGTTTGACTATGCCTTGTGAAAATTGTTGAACCATTTTGGTAGGCGATTTTAATATAGATTTCTTTTCCGAAGAGGTGTTTTATGGAGCAAGGAAGGAAATTACGGCACACTCATGGATTATGATGCCCATTCCAAACAGTATTTAAAATGATAGAGGATAGTTGGAATATGCCTGGCGAAGGTTCTAAAACAGTTTCAGTAGGCGATTTTAAGATAGATTTCAATTACAAAGATGAGTTTTATGGAATGAGGAAAGAGTTGATTCTTGTATTAACACCCCCTCTCTCCAATGCCGTAAAAATAGGGAGGCATGGCGGGGCGAATGCCTGGGGCCCCCACATGTAGGGGCCTCAAAATCCATATAGCTATTTTCCCCCCAACCTCTTGTTTTGTTTTTTGTTTCTTTTATAACTTTTTAGATTTGCGCATCTAATATTCTAAACGGATCATCTAGCACTCTTAAAGCAGAAAACTCACACACAAAAAAAATATCTTACTGCTTACAAAGTAGCTAACAGCTCACCAACAGATCCGCTGTATTACAATAGGTACAGCTGATTTTGAAAGTGAAATTTATACGCCAGTATTTTTAGAGTCATAGTTCTTTAACTAATGACCTTGTGTTCCCTTTATTTGTATTCTAGAAAAACATGACCTGGGCCTCAAAAAGCCACTCTGAAGCAAACATCCTTTTGGGGGGCCCCTCTCATTTCTAAAAATTATTAAATCACTAAGGTAATTTCAATCAAAAGGCCTGTTTTTTTTGTTGTAATTGTTACTTACAAACATTTTACACACTTACAAAGAATGTGCAGATGCATAATCAGTGGTGTACACTGATTTCCTGTAAGAGAAGGGGTTGGGGTATGGAAGTAAACTTTAGGTTAAACAAAAGTCGTACTCTATACGTTTAAAAATGTTCGGACTTTATGTTAAAAATGCATGGTCAAAGGGGGGAGGAATGATGTTGAATCCCTCCCCCAGACACCATTTTGTAAGCCACTGCGCATAGTAAATATATGGAGTTGAAGTTTCCTTCCACACTTTTCTAGAGCAAGTCAATGCTCGAGTTTTGTATTGTTTTCGTTCTAAAATATTTCAAAGCCTGAGGTGAGTCGCTTCCCACAAATACAAGAGGCCTCAATAAAATTATTCTTATCTTTTGGGCACTCATGCTGTTCTCCACTGCATAAAACATACACTTAAGTATTGTGATTGCGATTCAGTATGAATTATAGCTAACACCTTTTAAATCTTCCATCTTGTGTACCAATTGAGAATTTTCATTGAATTATATTTCATTTTTTTAAATTCTCTTTATTTCATAATATTCCCACATGACTAAAGATTGGTATTTATCCCGTGTAAGATAGAAAATCTGTTTAACGCCTCTCAAGGTAAAACTGGACAACTCTCCATCCTTTTAACAAACGTAAGGGAATTTTTGTCAAACGTAAAATTTATTGCCTTTTTTTTCTACTTGCGACACAAACACCTGTTCGAAAATGAGCAAAAGTTTCTGTTTCTTGTTACATCTGAATGCTACTCAGATGTAATTAACAAGGTCTGAAAATTGTAGGCATCCTATAGATAACACATGGCATCAATAGAAGATATTGTACTTCCGCCTATTTAAACACGGTTTAAAAGGCCAAAGAGCTTCCTTTAATTTTTTTTCCGAAGCAATCAATCACTGACCTAAGAACAGTATCGGTCCTTTGAAATCAGATCACCGGAAGACTTGAAGATCGTTAGTAGAAACAGTGCAGACCAGGACTGCATGTTTCTAACACATGGAAAGTGCAGTGCCTGCAGTCTAGAAGCTCAGTTTATTCTAACGAACATTGTGACAGAGATTACTTTGAAATACTTGACATTACTTTGAATTAGACAGAGATTACTTTGAACATCGATATTCGAGTAGTTCTGTGTTTTTCGACTTCTTAAATTTTTAGTAAAATTTGGAAGCAAATTTGGTGTTTTTAATTCTTCAACAGTTTATTTCATAGGATTAAATCATTGTAGAGCTTCCTTATGCATAATTTAGTTCAATATGAAAAGGACTTGTGCAAGTGGGTCTCTCTCAAAAGCGTAAAAGAGCTGCTGAGCTGAAATTAGAGGCAACAAAATATGCGAAAAGTTTGGCATGTTGGATAAGAGGTGGAGATTCATCTGATGTGAGATCTATTGCTCCAGGTTCAAATAAACAGATTCCAAATGAAATACTCTTTAAGGGAAATAATTTTGAGATTAAATTTTAATACCTTCGTAAGAAAAATCCAGCGACAATATTAATTTAGCTGAATGACAATATCAACGTCAGAAGATGAAAATAATTTGCAACATAATGTAGAATTATTAAAAGGTTAGTTCATATTTTATATTTCACATAACAGGGCACTGTATGTAAAAAAAAAAAAAAAAAAAAAAAAAAAAAACAGAATATATAATTAATTGTATTAATAATTCATGTCTTAATTTTTCAATATTTCTACATTTTCTATCTTATACTTTAAGTAACAGTAATATGTTTATTTAATATTATCCTTTTTTAAACTTTACCATTTAGAATAAACAAATATAAATTGTGTCCAAATATGAAAATTTTTGTACTAAACTTATTTATTAAAGAATTTATTTAAGATTAGCCTTGGGATATCTATTTATGAAATCAATTTTCGTTTAAATTTATTTGAAAATTATTTCTAAATCTTTCTAACTCATACTTTTATTTTAAGTAATAGTAATGTGTTTATTTACTGATGAATTTTACAGTTTCGAATAAACAAATACACATTGTGTACAAATATGAGAATTTAATACTAAACTTATGTATTAAAGAACATTCATTAATATGCTGGAAAATAAAGTATAGGCTTTTAATATTTTACAACCCGAAAAGTATAAGCTGTTGGAGTTTAATTATTGTTTTATTTTCTTCGATAAGACTACAACTTATAATAATCATAATATTAATTACGTAATAAAATTCATATTAATAACTTATAAATATTTTAATACGAAAGTATGAAAATAAAATTTATATTTTCTTTTAAATGGAAGATTAGAATGTTATGAGGTTTATAGTTTAAGTAAACATTTTACTCTTAATATATTATTATTGGTAAATGAAGAATTTTAATATGAATGAAATTTGCAACAAATAAATATTGCTACTATCCGATTACAATTTTTTAAAGACAAGTGTTTTATTTCTTCTGTGTTTTACTCTTTTCTTAGCTGAGTAAATGAATGACCAATTCAGTAGTATAATCCTGCTAAAATTTAAGACGAATAGATAAGCGTTTGGTGTTGCTGCTGTAATTTTTAGCAATTTAAATTACATTAAAAGAATAATTTTCAGACTAATAGAATATTGCTAGTATTTTCTGATTTTTTTTCCTTCAGTAGGTTTTAGTAAATGTATTTAACTATTATAATTCTAATTTCTCCCAATGGCATACCCAGGTAAAGTAGTGCCCATGGCAGGCAACAAAATTGCACTTTTTTTTCTTAGTAAGAACGACACCGATCTCTTCGTTTGTATATGACCATTCTCTGTTCCATGGTTTGTGTTGTGGTCATTGATTAAGCAAATGAAAAAGCTATCAAAAAGTTAGGTCACAATAAGTAGTGTCTTATTAACTTTAACCTGTTCGCTCCCATCGTTAAAAGGAGGTGATGGCATGGGCGCCGGCTGAATATTTCCCAGGGGGGGGGCAAAGACTACTTCAACGAATGGTTGCCATGTTGGAAAGAGCAAAAACGCAAGGGAAAACACTCCATACAAAAATAAAGGGGGAGGCCATTGCCCCCTGTTGCCCTATGCTGCCGGCGCCCATGGGCGACGGTAGTGATTCTCTCTTCTGTTCTCACCGTTGCTTCCAGACCTGAATGTTTCAATGCTCTTGTTTCGGGAAAGCGTTTGGGTTGGGCAACATCATAGGCATTCAAGTACGCATACTGGAAGCAGCGATGGGTACAGAAGGGAGAATAGCTGTCGTCACGTGCTTGCAACGATGAGATCGTACTTGTTAAACGCTTCTTTTATTGCGTCAATCTAACAATAGAAATCGGCACCCATTTTCAAGTGACATAAATGACACACGCCTTTCTTGCTACAGCTTAGGGGTACGCCACTGACTTCTATTTAGTGTTGTATGTTGCCTGTGGTAAATTGTGTTCTTAAAGTGAATTTTTCAGAAGTAGAAAATTTATTTATTTAAAATAGACGTCCGGTTTTTTAATTATGTTTTAAAAAATAAATACTTATATTATATCATATCTGTTATTAACTGAAGGTGATCTAATTCTGCCTTTCCGTACATACAAATGCATGTACAGCTGCGGAAAAAAAAAGACCCACTTGCTCTTTATTTCGCCATCGCTCGTCGTATAGCAAAGTTATACATACCATTCGTTTGCAAATAACGCGTACTTTAATTTACTATTAATTTAATTTGCATAAGGGGCCGTCTTCATATTTAATTCTGCATCAACTTCGTTTTTCTCAATGGCAACCCCATATTTTGACTTTATTAAACGAAAGAAAACCTTCAAATTACCCTAAATATATATTTTCACCAATTTTCTACGATAATTTCCGGAGATATTGCAAATTCATTTTTGCTGCGTTTTTAAGGGACTTTCTGCAAATTGAAAAACGCTATTTGCTGGTTCCGAACTTTTCGCCTTTCATTTATTTCGCTCGCGAGAATTAAAAGAAATTAATATTATTTTCAAGGAAAATATTGTTCCCATCTCTCTTAAAGTTTTTTGTACTGAGAATATCAAGGGTAGAATAGAATATTTAGTCTGTGGTCCAAATGACCCGTGAGTTCATAACTTCCTTGGTTCGTACACATGATTTAAGGGGAAAATGCAAAATGACTGCTAAGGATTTAAAAAATCTTTGTAATTTTGAAATTGTTATTCAGTGTTTCCCTTGATGTTTCTCTTAGACAGCTAAAATGTTGGCAGGAGTTAGAGGCTGCTCCCTGCTCTTCTGACTACAAGCATGAATATTGCTCGACTCAGCTATGGTCGAACTTAAAGAATGTTTTCATGATTGAAAATTTATTTGTTTGAATTTCATGTAAAAAACGCAATTTCTTTTTTGCCGACCCAATATTATCACTGTGTTTGTTATTTCACTTTCTTCATTTAATACTATCGCCTGCAATGTGCAATATTCTTAAGACTTTTGGCGGTATTTTAATTTATAGTTAGATTAAAATACCGCCATTATTTTAATTTATAGTTCATTTAATACTATCGCCTGCAATGTGCAATATTCTTAAGACTTTTGGCGGTATTTTAATTTATAGTTAGATGAAATTTTTTTTTACAGAAAAACGTGATTTTGAATGTTTGATAAAGTATGAGGAATTCCAAAGACCTAATGTTTCCGATATTAAAAAAGGTCACATTCATGCCTGGAAAGTTGAGGATGTTAGTTTTTCAGAAATAGGACGTTGTATTAGAAGACATACATCTACTGCATCTAATTCTATAGCTGGAAAATATTTTATTTGGGGGAATATGGTAGCAGACACAACAATACACGCTTTATAGAATCCCCAACAAACTGTAAAAACCTCTAATTTATTTGCTTCAAAATTTGATATTTTTAATACTGGTATCTTTTACTGTGCTTTTGCACAAAATAAATCTAATTTACATTTATTTTATGCAATTTTCAAAAAAATTTCACTTAATAAATTTATATATGGTCCCTTAACTCATGAAAATAACAGATTTTATTTAATATAAATTAAACTACTGAACGTAAAAATTTGAAATTTTGCACAGCCATGTAATATTAATTTCTGCATCTATTTCCATCGAAATTTGACTATGTCGCTATTCATAATTTTTTAATATAAATTTAATAATTCATATTAATAATTTATTAAAAATCATAATAACATTAAATTATGTTTGGGTCGTTTAGTTCTAATAGTACGAATAAAAATCAGCTTCTTACTACCAATATTATATGAGATATGAATTGAAATATGAAAAAATATTTTAACATAGGGGTGGGGGATTTTGGGTGCTCATAACTCACTCATTTTCTGTCCAAATTTATTGAAAATTGGTGTCCGGGGTTAAAATGAGCTAAATTTTTGAAATATGAAGTGAAATCTAGGGGTTGCTATTGAGAAAAAAAAATTGGTGCGAATTTTAATATGTAGATGGCCCCTTATGCAATTTTTATGCATAGCAAATTAAAGTGTGCGTCAATCGTAAACGATTGGTATCTGTAACTTTGCTGTGCGACGAACGACGGCCGAAAAATGTACAAGTGGGACATTTTTTTTTTCCGCAGCTGTACGTGCTAAACTATTTTCGTTTTTAAAATATAAGATTAAAAGGGCCCCCATATTCAATCTCGCCCCTGGGCCCCGTAAACCCAAGTTACGGCACTGCCACTCTCCCCAAGCTAAAGAATCGCCGCACTTTGGTAAGCTTTTTCAAGCTTGCCATGACTCCTTTTGACAAGCATTCATGGGTCTCTAGGACATATGCACAAGTTTCAACGCTCCCAAAAGAACTAGATGAAAACTAAAGTGAACAAATTAACGATAACTGCACCAGTTAAGGAATTTAACGACACTTAATTATTAAAACTACATTAATTGGCAACCCAAAATAAATAATAATGTAACGGAATGCTGTACTTACATGTTGTTCCATATCGCAATTCTAATTCGAAATTTCGGTTGTCTCATAAATACAAAAAATCGTCATGGTAACTGAATATGTTTAATTATCCCCACCTTGGGAAGAGCCGGGGCGTTAAAGTAGGAATAACCCAAGAAAGACAAACACGGCATATTCGTAGATTATCATGCACATTCGAAACAATACTTAAAACGGTGAAGTATAGCTGGAATACACTTGGTGAAGATTGTAAAATAGTTTTAGTACGCGATTTTAAGACATATTTGGATTCCCAAGATGGTTTTTATGAAACAAGGAAGAAAAATACAGCACACTCATGAATAATGGTACATTTTCCAACTTAATGGAAGAAGGAAGAAAAATAGGGACGGCGCATAAATTATGATACGCGTTTAATATATAGCACTTTAGTGTGTATTTGAGATCTAAAAATGTTTCAGATTTTCTTCCCTTTCTTTTTTTAGTTGGTGGACACTATCAGTTTATAGACTTTGGCCATTACTATGCTGTCACTTTATGATGGGACCACCTAATGGATGGTCCAGCGTTACCTCCTATGTATGGGCGAAATGACACCCAAGCCGTGAATGGAGACCGTACTCGTGTTTTGGTAGAATGGGTCTCTAGCCTCTACACCAGCCAAGTCCTCGCTATATCCATAGCTGAAACAATTTCGGGCATATAAACAACCACTTTTAGTAAACAGGATATATTTTTAATGAATTTTTTAATTACGAAACGCAGAGTTCATGCAGTTGGTTGCAAAGTCGTTCAAAAATTTCGCAATTTTTTAACAAAAAAATTACTGTTTTCAGAAAGTCTTTAATTTAAATCCCGTAATTGATACGGCTATGTTATTACTTGACATTTCCCTTACCTGAAGGAACGCTTCCTAGGTATAGAAAGCCTTACAACTCCTACGTCACCAAGCTTTGACGTCATCAATAGGCCTACATTTAAAAGCTTTATATTCATAAAATAAAACTATTAAAAAATTCTGTTGAATTTACCCAGAAATAGCAATATTTTAATAATTTGAGATAAAAAATATAATTTTACTAAAAATGTCAGTTTTTAAACAAGACTAAATTACATAATATGATGAGGAACTAGATCATAATGAATAATTTTGTATCAGAAAGATTAGTTTTAATGCTTAAGATATTTTCTAATATTTGTAGCACTTACCAGAAATTTCTAACAGTTTTATTTTATAAATAAAAACTTTCAAACCTAATTAACACAACAGATGTCACAGTCTATTGTTACGGTAGTCCCTTAAATGCTCCCTTCGGTTCGGTTCGATAACTCCAACATTGATGTAAAAGATTTGCCAGGTAAAAGCGTTACCTTCCGTAAAAGCTGTAACGCTTTCTATATGTGGTAGGCATTGCCTGAAGGCTGCGCATGCACGATTTTCGAGACTACTTTTTTCCACCAAGATACAGCTTACGTGCGATTAACCGAAATCGAATGATCCGAACTACATTTTATTTGAGATGGTTTAAGTTTAGACTTTGAATATCTTACGACATTTTTTTATACATCAGTCCTTTAGGAAAATTCCGGTTTCAATTCCTCCAGAAAAATAGAAAAGTTTTTCAAAATTCTATCTGGATATTTCACCTTCTGGGAACAAATTCCATTTTATATAACAATAAACTTATTTTTAAAAAGAATTTAATCCGTCACAGATATGTCAATCTCAATTCCTTTTCATAGTCTTTTTTTTAAAACTACAATATATATCTCCAGGGAAAATTTCTCAGAGCTCCTTCATGCTAAAAGAATTCTGTCCTGAGCGTAAGCCACATTCTTTTTTTGAAATATCTTGACGTATTTGCTATAATTTATTTTCAGGCTTCTGAATTCAAGTTCCTTTGAGACGTTTTTGAAAGATGAAAATAATGTAAATATAGTTAAACTTTGAAAGATGAGCATTTTAGGCTCTGTACATACCGGAGAAAGAACAGTGGCATTTAGTGCTTGAATATGTTTGCGATTGAATTGGAAATTGTCATATCTTTTAATGCTAAAGTCAATTCCGTGCTTGTCTCAAGCCGCAATGAGAAAGAGAAATTGAATGTTTAAATTTAATGGTAAATTATCACCAATAATTATGTTAGCAACTCTGGCGAAGAAAAAATGGCTGAAATCAAGGCTAAACGTGGGCAGAAATGGCTGAAAAGTTTTTCAAGCTGATAGAAAATAAATTACTCGTTGGTATTTACTTCTAAACGGCTTTGCCACAAAAGTATGTTTGTCTGCAAATGTTCCTTGAACCAAACATTTTGCTCCCATTCCAATTTAAAAAAATACTTCAGTACTGTCAGGTGAAACTGGTTGAATCCAACTTTTAAAATCAGTTATACTCTTCTATACTCTTCTATAATACTGAGTATAGTAAGGTTTTTTACATTTTTGAATTTAAAAAATTAATCGAGGATAAAGTAATATTATGCAGATGTTTGAATAACTAATTGTTTAGGAAGATAAAAACAAATTTACATCATTTAAAATACTTAGAATGCTCATGTTTTATGTAGCTTCACACTAAGAAATTGACAGTAACTATCGAAACTTTTTACTTCTTTTTCGTAATTTGTTTCCCAAGGCACCGGATATTTTGTATCATGGACACAACGAGTTGACATTAGCGGAAGTTCTATTTCTTTGACGCGTAATATCTACTTTATTAAATAGAGAAAAACAGAGATGAATTTTCATCCCCCCCGGTTTGTGCATTATGCATTAGACAATACATAATCTTTAGTAACAGAAATTGAAGTAAGCGATTGGATTGAACGAGTAAACGGAATGGATGAACAAGCTAAACAAACAGTACGAATCAACAATGACTGAAAATAGCTGAAAATGGCCAAAAATGACTTTAAAATGTGGCTAGAAAAGCCGCTAGCAGTTTTTTTTTGTAATTTGTTTTGTAAACAGTATGTTTCTTAACTACATTTTTATAATATTTAAAAATTTAGCTCATTTTTACCCCGGATACTCATGAAGTCATGAGTACGAGGCATGGAAGTTATGAGTTCATGGGCCATTTGGACCACTCAATTCTAATTTCTACCCTTGATATTCTTACTACAAAAAACTTTAAGAAAGATGGAAAAAATATTTTCCTTGAAAATAATGTTTATTTCTTTTAACTCTCTTGAGCGAAATGAATTAAAGGCAAAAAGTTCGGAACCTACAAATAGCGTTTTTCAATTTGCAGAAAGTCCCTTAAAAACGTGCAAAAATTAATTCGCAATACCTCCGGAAATTATCGTAGAAAATTGGTAAAATTTTATATTTAGGGTAATTTGAAGGTTTTCTTTTGTTTAATAAAGTCAAAATATGGGGTTGCCATTGAGAAAAACGAAGTTGATGCAGAATTAAGTATGAAGACGGCCCCTTATGCAAATAAAATTAATAGCAAATTAAAGTATTCGTTATTTGAAAACGAATGGTATATATAACTTTCCTGTATGACGAACGACGGCGAAATAAAGAGCAAGTGGGACATTTTTTTTTTCCCGCAGCTGTACATATTGCTGATTTATTATTTACGTTCTTAAAAAAAAAAAAATGTTCTTCTTTACGTGACCACGCTTCACATGGAGGACCCCATTTACTTAATGTTTGAACAAAAAAGGTTTGTAACTAAGAAACTGGAAATGTAGCCTTAAATGGCCTAGGTGTTCCATGTAATAAAATTAAATTTTGTCATTTCATGTCGGAATATCAGTGAGCGACCATCAATGTTCAGGTGTCGCTTCATAAAACTGCCGATTATTTAAATCCCTGATTTTTTACCTTAAGTTCTCAATGTTAAAAGAGACCACACGACACTGCATAAGCGACCAAACAAGTTTTCCTGTCCAAAAATTTTCTATCATTTATCAAGTAAACAAAACCAAATCCCCAATTAGTCACTCTATTGTAAATCGACAGTACGTGCAAGTACCCGTACCTATGACTTACAAATCTTGTATGTTGGAGAATATATATGTCTACGAAAAGATTGATTTTACCGTTGGAGCAGCGCGTTGATGGGATAGTTACACGAAAAATTAAATTCGGAAAAGAATCTGGCTGTTGATATTGATTGCAGCAAAACCAAAAAGCAAATTTTAAATCAAGTATATTTTATTACGGCAAATTTAGAATGCATAAAGAATGTCAGGGTAAATGCTCTTTTGCCGTATGTAAAAAATAAAGTAGAGAGAGACGTAATCTCGGATTGAGAACAAAAGAATAAAAAATCAGAATAAAAAATCAGAAAAGAATAAATTTCTGAATATTTTATAAAAATTTAAATTTTTATAAATATGTTTGCATGCTCATGTACCCTTATATTCAGTGTGTAATTTCATAAATAACTAAATAAACAAAATTTGTAAACTTTTTTTTTCTTGGCTATCAAATGTTTATACTTCTTTCAGCCACTACCTCTCTTAACGACCTATTTTTCGCGGAACGAAAGAATAGACGTTTCACTGCAAAACATAATATTAAACATAATCATCATCATTCAAAACTATTCTAACTACACTTCGCCTTTATAATAAACTGTCACGTTTGCCAGTTTCTAGCCTAATTTTTAATACATCACCAAGCTTGTTTCAGTTCTGATGACTTATTTTTTGACACAAAGTTTGGGGATAAATCATCAAAAATTGCAAACCTTGGTGACTTTCTAAATTTTATCCCCCCCCTCCCCCGACTCCGTCACTCTATAAGGCACTTTTCATTTATTTATTTTTTGTCCATAGGCCGTAATGTATGAGAAATGTTTTTTGTAGCACTCTAAAAAAAAACTACAAGGCCTATACACACCAAAATCAATAACGGTTGCAGGACGGTAGTTAGTAATATATATATATATATGTACCAAATTTGAGCTAAAATGAATGCAATGTTTAGGACCTAGCATACTTTTAACATATTTAAATATAGCATAACACATTTGAAAAGTACCTCGACGCGACAAATCGTGCAGACAAGTTATGACGACGCTAACAATCTGATTGATTTTAATAGCACTCTTCAGTACTTTAAGAGAAAAATTGAAACTGTTATTCATTTAAAAAATTAAATCTAATACAAAGAACAATTTTCTAAAACAACAATTATTTTATTTAAAAAAATTCTTATTGTCATTTTACTTAAGCATTATATTTTTAATAATATATTTATCTAAATAGAAAGTAAGTAAAATTAAAATTTTAAATATGTTGAAAATTTTGAATAGTTTACTGGACTTTTTCATAGTAGAAAATATTAAGATAATTATTATTAAAATATTTGAAATATGAAAATGATTTTTGTAAATATGTATATTGTCTGTTTAAAGATGGTATGGAAAAAGCTATAGTTAATCCCGTCCAATGCTATGTCAATCAATGATAATTTATTTATAAAAAATTAGTCTTAAATGCAAGGAAATATTGACGCTTTCTCTCAATCGATGACTTTCATTTGTGGCCTGAAACAAAGGTCATAACTGATCAGCCAAACAACAGATAACGCTCTGGTGGTTGCGGGAAAAAAATGCATCATAACATCTTTTTCAATTTTTTCATTGCAGTTTATTAAGTGAAAACGGGGGGATATTGTGTCGAAAAATGATATACAGGATTGTCCAAATTAAACTTCCCCAACTCAGAGGCCTGTGCAGGATGTTGTATGAGTCATAATGTGATGAAATTTTGTAAACAGACACTTCAGATCACGCGCTCGTGATTTATTTAAAAAAAAATTAGTAGTACAAGAAGTTGCCGAAAGGTGGCGCTTTAACGCTAGTAATTTGCATATTGCAATAACGTGATTTGCAGAAATAAAGCTTCTGAGCAACGTATCCAAAAGACGAGCCCTACAAAAGTGGAAGACAGGCGCTGCACAGGCAGTTGTTTCCAGCTCGCTGATGCACAATGGCGGCTTTGAAAGACAAAGCTTAGTGAGACTAAGTTAGTGAAACTGTTCTACCAAAATGACGAGAACGCCATGCTGCGATAAGAGCATTCCGTCGGCTAAAGAACTTACGCCGAGGACCAATGACACCACGCGCTTTACGAGACATGATAAAGGAGTTCGAAAGAACCGGACAGCTGGGAATTTTACCAAGTAAAGGACGACATGTTGTGAATTCTGCACGCATTCAAGACGTTGCTTTGGCGGTCGTGGACGCCATTAGCCAATCGCCACATGATGTTGTCAGTGTGCCAACTGTTTCTCGTGCTGTTGAACATCTGTAGAACGTCTTGTTGATCTGCAGCGCCACCTATCGGCAACTTCTTGTACTAATATTTTTTTTAAAAATAAATCACGAGTGCGTGATCTGAAGTGTCTGTTTCCTAAATTTCATCCTATTATGACCCATGCAACATCCTGCATAGGCCTCTGAGTTGGGGAAGTTTAATTTGGACAACCCTGTATAATAAATTGTTTTGGGCCGCCCAAGTAGTGTAGTGGCTAACCAACCACTCTATCACACCTTTGGATGTTCTAATCCCGGGCTACGGCTTTTACCAGCGGATTATTTACAATTATTATACTGCTTCGTTTAAAGTTTGGTATTAATATTAATTTCCAATTACTAAATAAAAATAGTCGTGAATAATATTCCGATTCATCGGACGGAAGTAATTAGCTACTCTGGATCTAATTTATTTAGGTCTCTGTTCCTCTGGAACTTGGAAAAATATCAGGAGGTAACACAAAGATATTTAAGAATACAAAGATATATTAATAATCCACAAGTGTGTGAATGACCTCAAATATATGATATCATTCATTCTTAGGCGATAATACTCAAACACCTCCAGCAACTGGAAATAAAATGTTGGGATCTACAGAATTTAATCTCATCGAAACCTAGATCTCACTTCCTTATCACAGTTTCTGCTACTCTTTTCATCTTCCTCAGACTGGGAAAAAATCGTATAAAGCCGCTTCATATTCGAAAAGTTTAGACGCTGGCTAAATCCTTCTTTTCAAATTTCTTCTCAATTTTTCTTAGAAAAGAACGTTGGTAACATAAGATATATTACATAGTATAAATATACAAATTTCATTTTTCGTTTCACATTATTTTTTTTTCTGTTGCATTAGATGCTATCTGTAGAGGATAGTGTTAGTAAATGATACAGTATGATGTTCAATTATGAGTATTGTTTCGTTTGTAATCCCGATGAAATTAAAAATTTAAATAACAAATCATGTAAATAACTGTTTCTTGACGACAGCTCACGCAGCTTACTGATTTGCTTTTTATATCATCTGGCTTGGCGATTTATCGCCAAAATATAAGTTCTCAAAACTGAACCCAGCTTGATGGTGTTTTCTATATTTGGCGAGAACTTGCCAAACCCTACTAATTTGGAATAGGAATAATTTTTTGTTATACTGAAATAATTTTAAGTCAGTTTTCTTTTTTCTTTTCTTTTTTCAATTCCTACAATTAGTAAACACTCTCCCGATACTTATACAGCTTGTCCAAACTTTCAATCGTTAATAAAATACTTTTTTTATTCATCCACTCAAGTTCAAATATATTTTTTAAACTTGTAGTGGAGGACACTTAATGTTAATACAGTTTTTTTTCAAATATTAATTCCCTAATTAAATTAAATTAATTAATTTAGATCGTGGGGATTAAATATGAATAAAAACAATAAACTAAACAAACTGGATTAACGGTATCGACCCTTGCTTCACAAACGGCCCTGATTTAATTAATTAATTAAATTTAATAAAAAGTAACTAAAATAAAAATTTTCTTTGTTGACCAAAGTAGGAATTGAATTATTTTTTTTATATTACATGTTTAAATGACACATGCACCAATGGCTTTTAATTACAGCATGAAAACGCTTTCGGCCCCTGCAAACAGTTTTGCAAGTCATCTCGGTAGCCTGTCGTGGAAACGAAGCCCATTATTTGCATGGTTGTTTCTGTACGGTCCTTTTTAATAAATAATTTACCACTCCGTTAAGCGTACATAAGCATTAGATTTATATTGAACTAACGGCTACCCGCGACTTCGTCCGCGTCGGCTTTAGAATTAGGTCCCGAGAGAAACGAAGCATGTGTGAATAAGAAATATGTTTGCGACTAAAGAAACTGCATTTAAATATTATTTGCTTTTTACTTATTTTAAGTGAAGTATAATGCATGGTAGTATACTTCATTTAAAATAACAGAGTATGTAAAATTACTAAATTTAGATTTTTTTCAGGCATTTGGTGAATAGAGACAGTTACGATGGTATTTGCGAACTGTTTTGAGTGTTCTTGTAAAAGAAATATTTATGCTATATGCATGAATTTTAGCCTATGTTAATCAGGAATAGTGCAGCTTTCTATTAGCGAAAAAGTTTTAGAATCGGTTCTATAGTTACAGAGATACCCATAGAGCGTAATGTATTAGAATTATTTTGAGTGTTTCCTGTAAAGGAACTATTTGCACTACATGCATTAATTTTTAGCCTATAATACTCAAGAAATAGTGTACAGGGGCGGATCCAGAGCTCCATGTCGGGGGGGGGGGGGGCAACAGTGAAACACTATGTTGAAATTTTCTTTCGAATAAATCTTCCTGAGATGAGTGCTTATAGCATGTAATTTATAGGGCATAGCAAATAATCTATACTTGTGATAAAACTGTAGTGTTTTGTTTATACTTTTTTTGCACTAGGAGGGGGGGTGGGAGGGTTCGACGTATTTACTTGATTCTAAAGGGTATATGTAATTATTAGCAATTTCGTATAATTTTGATCTGTTACTCAGAAAATAAACAACCGAATAAAATTTGAGTCATTATACGTACCACATTTCATTGTTTCTTGAAATCTAAAAAAATTACTGTACGGCCAAAGTAGGAGTAAAATTTACATAACTAAAGAAATAGATTTGAAAAAAAATATTGACTCGGTGTAAACCGCTTCTGGATAATTTACCTAGCTGTCAAATGCCTAGTCAAATGTCAAATGCTGTCCTGCCTAGCTGTCCACTTATTTATGATTATATCCAAACAGGGATCGTAAATATCACGATACTTTCGAAAATATCAAAAAATATCCGATATTTTGATATATATATCATGATATTTTTGATATATATCCGATATTTTCATTTGTATCAGATATTTTCGATAAAAAGTTAATTGAGTGTGCTGTTTATAAATATTTTCATTCATGATATAAACATTACAACATAACATAGTTAATTTTTTTCCTCGCATTTAATAAAGATTTTTTTATCTAATACAATAGCACTTTCCAACAATGTTGAAAAAGTGTTCATGATTTTGGTTTTGTCTGTCCATGTAATCTAAGTGCCATAAATGTGCATTGATTACTAAGAAATTTTTATGTCACTTCTATACACTATACGATATATTCTAAGGAAAGGGCTGTTTGTAGCATTTACATTCTGTTTACAGGAGCACCCAAAAGAACCCGCGCTAATGAGCTCTAATTGTACACAGAGGCGTACAAACGGTAACAGTTTTTTTTTTAATTGCTCCCAAACTTTTAACTGCTTATTTCTATTTTTTTCGAATTTAAATATATTTTATTCATCTTAACTCTAGTAACTTGTGAAGTTACAATTTAAGTATTTTGTCAATGGCTTAATTTAATTGCTTTAAAAAATATTTATGAACAATGCATTATACCCTAAAGGAAATTATATGTTTAGAATAAGAAAGTTGGGGAAAAAAAAAACGCTTAAAAAGAAATAAAGTATGAATCGTATATTGATAACTAAATGGACCATTAATGTACCATATAAACAGGATAAATCTGTATCCGATTTCAGTAAAATATATTGTTTCAGTTGTAGTGGAATTATTTAAAGCGGCAAGCTCATACACAGGAGCCCCAACAGTGGTCGAGAGTATACTACTCTGAGCTGGGAGACGGAAGGTATCTGGTTCAAAACCTGGTCGCATCTGCCAACTTAACCATTGGCAGTTTTTCTTGGTTTTCCTCCGGAAACTTAGCTCGATAAAGGGTTAGGACCCCTTAGAAAGACAGCTCGGGGGTCAGCCCACTAGAGATGAGTTGGGGCTCAACTTTTAAAGCCCGATCCCGAGGACTTTTAATTCAAGCCCACTCGAGTGATATTATTTTAAGTCGGAGCCCGAGTCCGAAATTCCAGGTAATAGATAAAATAAAAGTCTATTACTTCATTGATAGAATGTGATACATTTTGACGTTTGTTCAAACTAAAGACAAATATAATGAAGCCCGAACACAGTTGTGAATTTCAGAGCCCGTCTCATCCCTACACCCAACCCCTCGGACTAGAGCCCACATGCAGGTAATGGACCATAATCCCACAATAACTTCATTCTTAAGACTAGTTTTCATAGTCTTAAAAAAACTCATTTTATACATACGTGTGTTTTTTATACATATGTATAAAACACACATATATATGCTTTGTTTCAGTTTATACGCGAATTTTCGTGCTTCGCAGATCTGTAGGTGCGACTACTATTCAGGGAATATTGTACTACATAATGTTGTAACTCTAAAGCTATTTTTTGCTGCTTCAAAACGGCGTGTGACTCTTATGCGAGGACGACTATTACGCGAGTAAACACGGTAATATATCTGAATAGTAGGATAAGTCCTGTTAATAGGGAAATCTGGATTTTCTCTAAAATAAGATCGTTTCTTTGAAGTTTGTAAATGCAAAGAAAAGGTGAATACACTGAGTTTTGCAACTGGTCTGCACTAAAAATCGATGGAAGAACTTGTGTTTACACAGCACCTGATGTAACTTTATTAGGGCTTCTCCTTCTCCAATAGAATTATAACAGATTTTGGCGCCTATTTATCGTAGTGCCAGAGGCACGCGGCCCGTTTACAATTCCCAAGGAGGCGCGGCCCTGCTAGAAAACCCCTCAAAACGGTTAAAACATAATTTCTCTTGTTGACCCTTCAGTCATAAGAAAAATGTTCTTTGTCTGAGATACACTGCAAAAGCATCTACACACACACAAGCACGTATCCTGAAAAACATTTTGAAGAGGTCCAAACGGTATAAAAGTCAGAATATCTCACAAAAAGACAATATCATTTTAGAAACAAAAATTCAAATTTCAAGAGAGGGGGGGGGGGATTCGGACCCCTGAAGTACGTTCTTGTACACACACGACTTATGACTTTACATTCTAATGTAAATATTTATTTTTAAAAAGAATGATGATTAAGATATCGATATCAGTGGTGGAACCAGCAAAGGGGCTAGGCTAATTTCCCATTTTATCTAGTACAAACTTAATTTTCTCGGGGGGGGGCAATTGCCCCTACTGCCCCCTAACTGGATCCGCCACTGATAGTGTAGCTTACTATTAGTAAAAAAAGCTTTGGAATCGGTTCAGTACTTACAGAGATACACATAGAGCGTAATGTAATTCTTATGAGTATCCCTGTAAAAGAACTATTTGTGATATATGCATATATTGAATTTAATCCACAAGAAAAAAGTAGTGGTGGAAAATCTCCCAAAAAATACCTTAGCCGGTAGTATTGGAGTATTTGGAAAAAAATTGCGAAATTCTAGTATTTGAAAGGGTTTTTCTTTAAAGTAGGATTTTTACTACTATGCGCAATGCCAACTTTTAGACTTTTTTTTCGGAAGAATACCCACTATAATTTCTTCTTCATTATTTTATGGGAAAAGTAAATCGCAATTTTATGTAGAATATACCACCAAAAGATTAGCGCAAAAATTTCGTGTTCTTCGAGCTGTGTAGTGTAGGAGTAGAGGACACGGGCGCTTTAAAAGTCAGAGCTGTTTGCATCGTTTGTAATTAAAATGACATCTGAAAGCTGTAGTGAGTAATCTTACAGAAAAAGCTTAAACTTTGGTAGCCGTTACTTTGTAAATTCTTTTACTTATGGGTCATTCCACAAGAATCGGGTAACTTTAGAGGTGAATTTGAAACATACTACATTTATCTCAGAAAAAAAAAATTTTTTGATAAAATCTATGAAAAATAAGTTAATTTTATTGTATTTGTACAGCAACACTCAATTATTTGAACATTTTTGAAAAAATCGATTTATTTCAAAAAGTAGATTCCAGGGGACTGACATGACTTCCAGGGGACTGACGGGAACAGGTGATTTCATTCTAGAATGAACTTTTTAATGAATAATGCTAACTTTTTATTAATAATTAATAATAATTATCCAAAGAAGTAATAAAAACATGTTTCATACATAACCTCAATACATATATTTTCCTATTTAATCATCTTTAACTAATACATTTTTAATTATTTATTTTAATTATACTATTTAAAACTTTTTTTAAACTTTAAATAAAACTTTTTTAAGTCATAAATTTAACATCAAAGCAAAAATAATAGTAATTATTTTTCGCAAACATCAATAAATTTATTAAATGTATAAGTGACTATTACGCTTGGTACTTGAAATAGGTATTGGTAATTTTTCTAATACATACTCGAACGATATATCAGCTATATCATTTTCATCTAATCGAAATAAAGTATTTTTATCATTACATTTTTTGAGCAATGTGACAGTCAACTTCTCTTCGTTTTCTTTAACATACGAACAAATGGCAACACTCTGGTATTCTTTATTTCTGACTAAAAATCACCAACAGTGAACTTGATCCGTTGCTTACATGTTGATTTTTTACTTTGCTTCTCACATTTTTTTTTGTTTTTTGTTTTTTATTGAAGCTGTGAGTGTTGAACGGCACCCTGAAAGATTTTGATCTTGTTCAAATTTAATTGTTCCCAACTTGTAATGTTCACAAATTATAGGATCACAGAAACAACTCAATGACTTCATAATAAGACGATTAGGGTGTTGTACATCACCACAAATTTGATGTACCTTGAAAGGAAATTTGCTTATTCTGGTTGACAGTAACTATTCTGCCAGGGGACTGACGTTTTTACTATAAAACTCAAAAAAATCTACTTATTGGAAGCAAATGCCATATTATTCTGTTCTAATATTAAATCTAGTAATAAAAATACATTAAAATCAGCATACATAAATAATAATTATTTATAAATTATTAAATTATTACTTACCAGGGGACTGACAAATTGAGTGTTAGCATTATGTTTGTTGACACAAGAATGGCGAAACACATTGAATAAAAATGGCTGATGTATAAATAAACGTCGTCAATGCCATCTTTATATGATAAATAAATATGAAAAAGGCAATAAAGTTATCAAAAATGGATAATCTCAGAAATTTTTGGAATTTAACATTAGCCAGGGGACTGACGCGCAAAGTAGGGGTACACAACTTATAATTGAGAAAAAGTGATGAAATTTTTCAAAACATCACATTACACACATAAAAAGTTATTAAATAACTATCTCAGAACACAACAACGATAATTTTTGTTGCCTAAATCGGTTAGTTTAAAAATAATTAGCACTTAACTCTTCACTTTTTCGAGTGGTACATGCCAGGGGACTGATTTTTTGGGGTTAAAAACCTAATTTTTAATAAAAAAAATTTCAAATTTCAAAATATTATACATGCTCCTAAACAGAATCAATGCTGTCTATAAATGGGCATTATTCAAAATTTGAAAATGTTGAATAGTAAATAAATTTTTTACAATTTCACGAAGTTACCCTATTCTTGTGGAATAACCCTTATATATTATAGATATCCTATTTAAACTATTGTGTTGCCCATCTATCTTTGAATTTTGATCCATGTGAGAAGTTCTCAGCTATCCACGTGCTAACTCGGATTTCTAACTAGCAAAGTGAATTTTATGTATTTATTTATTTTAATTTATGTTTACAATGAGGTGTAAATGTTATCTTTAGGAGAGAAACAGTTTGGCTCTTTCGACTGAATAAATTATCTTCAGGTAGAAATATGCTTGTTTCCTCCCATGCACAGAACGGGTAAATCAACCAGTTCAAAGAAAACATTGGGAGTTTCCTGTTTTATTTGTGTTTGAAAAAATAATGATGATATGCTTTGATTAATTTTAGTAACTGCATACTACTTTTATTGATTCTCATTTTTCTGTAAAAGTCGATTTTAATATAGAAATTTTTGTCCTAGAAAATCGTAATTCATATTAGAATGACTGAAATATGAAACTGACTTTCGTATATATATATATATATATATATATATATATATATATATATATATATATATATATATATATATATGTGTGTGTGTGTGTGTATTGCCAACTTTTCAGGAGCTAAAGAAAATTTTATAGTTAATCACACTCAATGACTTTTCAAACCAAGATCATTTATTTACAAATAATTAGCATTACATGCAAGAGTTCTGCATGACTGCTTTCATACAGACTTTCATGTTTAGACTTTAATGAAGCTCAGCCAAATAATACGTAACAGTAGATTAAGCTCTAAAGACTAATCTACTGTTACGTAAAGATCTCTATATTAAGCACAAACGATGCGCCTTTCCTACTAGAAATTTCGCACGGTTTACCACCGGCCATGTAGCAACACCTCCTACATACAGAAAGCCTAACAACTGGAGCTCTGACATCATCACTAAGCCTACGAAAATGACGTCATCACAGTTTTATTTTCAGCAACTAAACCTCTTTTAAATTTTCTGGTAAATACTACAAATATTAGAAAATTTCTTAAATTAATTTTTAAATTTAAATACCTTTTTTATACAAAATTATTCATTCTGATCTATTTCCTTATCATATTATCTAATTAGTCATGGTTAAAAGCTGCCATTTGCCGTATCAAGAAATGTTTTATCTCAAATTACTAAAATTTTACTATACCTGAGAAAATTCACCAGAAATTTTTAAAAGTTTTATTTTATTTAGTTCTTTCGGCATCGTGCAGGCATTAGAGAACAAGGTGCATGAAATGTGCCGGTAGGGCAAAGACCCTGTTTGCTGTGCACACTGCTCGGGCCCTCATGTGTCGATTTACCATGGTTGCCCCAAAACCGTCATAAGAACTTTGCTACCAAGCCCGTTACTCCTAAGGCCACTGGTAACAACCCCGCACTGAGACAAAAACTTGCCCCCTTTGCTGCCCCACCTCCAGGCACCTCTGCTTGGACCCAAGTGGGTAGAAAACGTAAACATAATAAAACCATATTTCTTTTTGAACACCTGAGACTAATGATCAGACTCACACTGTTAATACCGTGGAGAATATAACTTCTGAAACAGAACCTGTACTTAACTCTGTCTCCAGTTCTGAAGTTATTCCCACTGACAACACAGCCAAAAACAGTATGACCAACAACGTACCTGATCCTGGTTCTCAAACCACCAAATCTCACCTTCTATCAAGGTCACCAGAAACATCAAAAAACACACTGCCAAAAATACTGGCAAAAAGCCTAAACCGAAACAGAAGGCTACCCATCCTAAACGCCCCAAGGCTAAAAGTGCTGCCACTAACGGTACCACATCAATTACGTCACTTGTTGAGGTTATCCAAACTATTCGAGAATTAAACGAAATTCTTGATATTCCCTCCCTCCTCCACACATTACGGGATGCTATTACAGCAGTTAAAGAATACGACGACCCACTGGACAAGGTCTTTGCCCTTCTCCTTATCATAGCTGACAAACTCGAAACCGAACATGAAGAGACACCAAATGAACCTTAGAATCATCCTGTGGAACGCCCAAGGGCTCCACAGGAAAATCTCCGAACTACGAGATTTTCTTTGCCATAACGATACGGACCTCATACTCATTCAGGAATCTATGTTCCTACCAAATCTTAAATACAATATCACTAACTATACTCTTTACCGTACAGATCGGACGGTCTCTAATGGACGTACATCTGGCGGTACTGCCATTTATATAAAAAACTCTATACCACACTCTTATATTCCTATACCTCTTACCTCACTCGAAGCAACTACTGTAATTATACACACCATGCAAAGGTGATCTCATGGTCACCTCTGCATATATCAAACCCAAGTCTGACTTTCCGGAAAGTGATTTCCGAATTCTTCTATCCCGTTGCTCTGCTAATATCATAGCGGGTGACTTTAACGCCCACCATTATGCGTGGAATGGAAGATATAACTGCAAAAGAGGCACAGGCCTCCTCAAATTTCTTTTTGACACGCACTCTAAACTTGCATATCCACCTACTCCTACACACTTTTACACTACTGGATCTTCCACCATTGACCTTGTTTTACATCAAGGCTTGCACCAACAAGTAAACTGTATGGCTCTCCAGCATTTTACATCGGACCATCTTCCGGTGCAATTTGATATCGACATCAACCTCACACTTAAAGACACCATGAGGGTCTCTACCAACTGGAACAAATTTACTGAAATGCTCCTGGACGTTCCTTTTACTGTTCCTACCCTCCCTAACACCCAACAAATAGACACTGAGGTGACTCGTATCACCAACCTCATCAACGACGCTTATACCAACTCCTCCAAAGCTGTAAATCACAGCGCAAAAGCCAAGCTCCCACACTTCATACGGAGACTTATCAATCAACGGAACGCTGCCCGTGTATCCTTCCAACAATCCAGACACCCTGAGGACCGGGCCGTTTATCATCGCCTTAGGGCAAAAGTCCGAAAACTCATTTTACAACATTCTCGTCAAAATTGGACGAACTATATTGAGGGTCTATCTGCTACTGATGGCTCCATTTGGAGAGCCATCAGGAAAATCACAAATAAAAAGATCAACTTACCTCCCCTCAAGGACACCACCAGCACCTATGTTACTGACACTGACAAGGCTAACTGTCTGGCCCGTTCATACACCAGTCAGTTCTCCAATGGCAACTTTGACAATGACCTTACTGCTCACCAACAAAATGTTGATGATACCTTAACTGATTTTCTATCTCGTCCTCCATCATTCCACATTCCACCTGTGATTCTCTCGGAAGTTGCTAAGGTTATACACAAACTCACCATCAGGAAATGTCCTGGTCAAGATAAAATCTCAAACATGATGCTTAAAAACATCCCTGTGAAAATTCTCCTTCTTATAACTTTCCTTACAAATGCCATATTCAAGACACATTATTTTCCTACACAATGGAAAATTGCCATTGTATGTCCCATACCAAAGCCGGGGCATAACATGACTAATCCTTCATCATATAAGCCCATTAGTCTGCTCAGCTCATTGAGTAAGATTACTGAGCGCTTACTTCTAAACCGTCTACATGACTATATCTCTAATCACAATTTACTACTACCTGAGCAATTCGGCTTTCGTGAGGGCCACAGCACAATTCACCAATTGCTCAGCGTTGTCGAAACTGCTTTTGAAGCTATTCAAGACAAACAGAAGGCTGCCATACTCCTACTCGATTTGCAAAAAGCATTCGACAATTTGTGGCATAACGGTCTTCTTTTCAAACTAATTCAACTAAACATTCCTGACACTTACATACACATCATTAAAAGCTATCTACTTAATAGAAGCTTTGTTGTCCGTGTAAATGACATTACTTCTGATACATATCCTATTTCTAGTGGTGTCCCACAGGGCTCAATCTTGGGGCCCACATTATTCAACTTATATATCAATGACATCCCTAGATCTCACGACAATACTCTTGCATTATTCGCTGATGATACTGCTATTATTGGCCACTCACCATACAACACTGTGCTTGCCTATTCTATGCAAACACATATAAATAAAATTGTCGACTGGTTGCGAAAATGGCGCATTAACATAAACCCGAATAAGTGCCAAGCACTGAGTTTTACACATTGCTGTCCTCCATCTCGCCTATTTGTTGGTGACACTCCAATTGAGTGGAGTTCCAAAATAGTGTATCTTGGTGTTACCATTGATGAATCGCTGTGCTGGAGGCACCATATCAAAAATGCTACTTACAAGATGACAGTCTCTTTTTCAAAACTCTCTCCCTTCTTCTTTAACTCAAATATTGGGGTACAAAATAAAACACTACTTTACAAAACTTTTGTCCGACCCTCAGCTACATATGCTGCGCCTGTATGGGCGTCTGCAGCTAAGTCTAATATAAACACTTTAGAATCTAAACAAAGCTCTATACTCAGGAAGATCAGACATGGTCATCACTTCCTATCCAACATCAACATTAGAAATGACCTGAAAATACCTACGATGAGAAAACACCTCAAGGACCTCACGATGCACTTCTTTGACAATTTACACAAGCTGCCAAATGAAATATTGGCTGAAATACCCGACTATGACTACCGCGAACCACAACATCGCAAGCGTCCTCGGACTGCTATGGCGTCCCTGGACACCACCTAAATCAATTTTATTCGAACTCTGTCCCTGTACATGCCTGTACATACTTTTACTTGTACATCAATATTCTTGATTTTTACACTCACACTGTTGCCTCTTATACTATTTTATACTTTTCTCTATATACTCACATTTTTTGTACATTTTGTATATATTGTAAATATTGTTTTTGTTTCTCTTTTCTTACTTGACTCACTGCATTTGTCTATTTTCCGCACATTGTACTCCATTTCATGTTCTTCATGGTCTTACTGAGCAACCTGCCCTATGAAGTCGGTGTTCAACACGGGGGGAGGGCGGGTCAGTCTCCATCACCTTTCAACATCCTTGTACTTCTCGCGGCTTACTCGCGGCTTGCCTTGCCACGGCATTAGTGTTTTGACAGACTGTCTCTTAATGACATTGACATGCTTAAGGCCCTGTCTTCTGGGCTTATTTCTGATTTCGCAAAACTCTCATCATCATAACTCACTGGAGATAAGCGTACCATACATACGTTAGGTGCTCCTGTAAATCCAAACTTCATGTCATGTCATGTCAGGCATTAAAGAAAAAAAAAACGATTGTGTTAAGAAATGTTAAATACTTCATCATTTTATGAAAACTTTTACATCTTTTTTCTGTAAGTACATATATTTTTCATAAATTCATGTCTCTCCCCGTGCCTGCTAAAATTTTACGTTTTCAGAAAATTATTTAACACTATTTTTTAGTACTATTTTATTATTTATTTTAATGCGCGATCTTCCCTTATCGTGACCTTCGCACCCTTAAGAGTCTGAAAGATGGGGGAAAAAAAAAACTTCCAAGCCCCATACCCCTGTAGTTTAAAAAGTGCTGGACGACAGCGTAGTCAAAATTATCATCGAAGTAATTGAATAGTATTAATAATACAGAAGTGCATGAATGACGTAAAAGAAGTGATATTCACTCTTAGAGGATAATACTCAAATACCTCCAGAAACTGAAAATAAAGTTTTGAGATCTACAGAATTTAATCTCACCGAAGCTTATCATTCTCACTTCCTTATCACAGTATTTTCTACGCTTTTCATCTTCCTGAAACAGGAAAAAAAAAAAATGTATAAAGCTGCTTCATATTTGAAGAGTTTAGCCACTGGTCAAATCCTTCTTTTCAAATTCCTATCCAATATTTCTAAAAAGAAAAGCTCTTAACAGAAAACACATTTCGATTTCATTTCTCGTTTCACATTTCTTTCTTTGTATTGAATATGATAACGTTTATAACGTAACAGCCGCCAACTTTACGCTTTTTTTTTTTTTTGGAAGATTATCTACCACAATTTTTTCAAATAGTTTTATTACGAAGAAAAATTTAAATTTAATGAATACCTAACAGCTACAAGAAAATGTTAATAATCTTTTGAAAAAAGCTTAAGCAGCAGCTCTCTAAATGTTACACATAAGCATTTTGCATGCCCATTTTAATCCCGAAAATTAACCACCATTATTTTCTAAATACTGTTTTAGTACATTAAAACTTTGGATTACGTTAGAAGGCAAGTCTCAAAAGAAAAAAAAAAAAGAACCTGATGTGGACAATCCATGAGTTCCTTAACCATCTATTAAATCAAAAAATCCGGCGCACTTCATCTAAACTTCTGTTGTTTGAAAGAGATAAAATACTGCAGTAATACTAAGGTTTAGCGATTTGTAGTCAAATATCTTTATCGACAAGCTGGGTTAAATTTGAAAGATTTGCTCCTGACACTTAATTTGACGATATTTCACCAAAAGCCTACAAGCTTGAGATAGTTTGCGAGATTTAGGGGATAGCGAACGCAGTAATTGACCACAGACTTTCAATGAATTGAATGCATCCATACACCTTAATGTATTGAAAGTCATTTGTTTGACACGGTAAATAAATTACCCAGTCTATTGCAATCAAAAAAGAGATGCAGAAATAGATGTTACGATTGTTCTAAATACAAAATTTCAACATTCTACGGTTAAAAGTTTTAGAGTTAAGCGAAATTATTCTTGTCGGTAAATTTGGCGATATTTCGGCAAAAGGCGAGATTTGGGGCTAGACCAAATAATGTCTAACTATCGCAAAATTTGGCGATAAATCGCCAAACTCGACAAGGACAACGACAAATGGCAATATTTTTGGCATAGACCAAATGACTAACTATCGTCAAGTTTGGCGATATTTCGGCAAAACTCGCCAAGTTCGATGACAAATGACGAGATTTTGGTCATGGACCAAACGATGACTGACTACAGATGTTATAATTCGAAGATGTCCATAGACATTAATGTATTGAAATTTTTTTGGGTGGTCCTGTATATAAACTCTCCAGTAGATTGCAACCAAAAATCGAGATGCTCAACTAGATGTTACAACAATCTTATATATGAAATTTCAACGTTCTACGACTAATAGTTTTTGGGATTTGAGAGTTAAATACTTACACACGTACACCAAACGTCGCCAAGCTTGGGACTTTTGGCGTAATTCTTGAGGGAGACATGTGACCGTGATCGGACCATTACCTCACTATATGGTAGGATGCTATTGTGCTTGAAATGGATGAATGTCTAAGGTGACCATACATCCCGTTTTGAACGGGACAGTCCCGTTTTTAGGTGGCTTGTCCCGTTGTCCCCAAGCACAGCTTCGGGACACCGTAATGTCCCGCTTTTAGAAAATGTCCCCTGCAATATCCCGTTTTCAAAAAGAGAGCAACCCACGGTAACGATTTCAATAAAGGCCGCTAAAAATCTAAAATCATCCAACGGCAGTGTCTGTTAAAAAAAAGAAAAAAAAGTCTCGGATGGTGTTTTTGAAGTCGAAGATGGGACTACCCCTTGTACTACCGAAACGTACGTCTTGGACTATTTTTTACAGTATATGTGTGTTTTAGCAAAGTTTTCTTTTAATTTTATTTTGATATTAACATTAACACAAGCTTTTTTGCACGTTTTCTTAACAGCTGAAAGATACCCAGACGCGTAAATTCACTCTCCCTACACTATTACCTTAAAAACAGTAGATGTCCCGTTTTGGGGGAAAAAATAAATACACTATCGCCAAAAAAATTGTAATGTCCCGTTTTGAAAGAAAAAATAAATGGTCACGTTATGAATGTCCCAAAAATTGCCATTGTCTGTAATCTGTTGGAAATCTTTTAAGTATTTCTGAAGCATAACTATAAATGATAAAGACACTTTTTGTCGATAGAGAAATTCATTCTGTAACCCTTAAGAGCATAAATCAGTTCTAAGTCGTTTGAAATAGCCTAATACCTCTAAACTACGCTTTAATGAATTTCGACCCTTAGAGCTTAATGTATTTACAATCTTTTGGGCGGTCCTGTAGATAAACTATCCAGTCGATTGGAACCAAAAGGGTAGGTGCACAACTACATGTTACAGCAATCCTAAAGTTTCAACATTCTACAACCAATAGTTTTTGAGACATGCGAGTTACATACATACGTTCGTACGTATGTATGTATGTAAGTACGTATGTAAGTATGTAACTCGCGGCCCATGCCGTCTGTACGCACAGACGGCATGGAAAAACTGGTCTAAATAGACTCGCGGTCGGTCCTAATGGGTTGCACATGCATTCATTTGAATGCACATTAGGGTGGTCACAAGAAATCAACTTTCGAATTTTTGGGGCGGCACCCCCTAAAAAGTTGCCAATAGTCTCAAAAATGAGATTGGTAAAGTTTCAGCTCATTTGCATAATATTAACCCATGCCGCATTGAGGTCAAAGTTTAGAAAAATCGCGGTTTCTCGCAAAAAAGCAGTTTTTCCATCATAAAACGGATAAATTGAGTCTAGAAACATAATGTTCGTCTCCTTTCAGAAGAAAACCACCCGCCTTGATGAGTCACACATCACTTTTATGTAAAAACTTAAAGATTTAAACCTCCAAGCGGTTGTGATGGCAAATCCCGTCCACTTTATTCCAGTTTTCACTGCAATACATCTATAATAATAATCATTTATAACACTCATTTATAACACTGTTCTTTTTTTTTTTTTTTTTTTTTTTCGTTTTTCTTTCTTTTTTGTGTACAAAATAAAGGTTTTAATTTTAAAAAATCTGAAATTTAAAAAAATGAAATTTAAGTAAAAGAATTAACAGAAAATAAGGTCAAAGAAGGCATAAAATTGAGAATGACTAACGTTGACATATATTTAATTATTAAAGTTACGATCTAAACCATGCTTTTATATAAATATTTATTATAAATAAACAAATGTCTTTAATACCTCCTTTTTCTAAATCTGTTAAAGAGACCTGATGTCTGAAAAGAAGTATTTTGAGACAATAAATTGCCTTAGACATCCACCTGGCATAATGAACAGCACCAGGTACTCTGAAAGAAATGTCTATTTGGGGAGACTCCTATAAACATTAAACAATGTTGCATTAATTCTTTATAGTTATCCCTCAGCTGTTGATTTCTTAAATGTTCTGTAAGAAAATTTGAAATTTCTTCCAAATTTTGCGTTCTTTATGTAATAGTTTCATCTTCAATAGCAGTTATGTACTTTGTCTTGTCCAACATAGACCACTCAACCTGAAATTAAAAAAAAAAAATCTGGATGAAGAGCAGTAGCTTCGCCCATTCTGAAATCAAAACAGATTTTAGGATGATTTCTAAAATAAATGTGATGGCGACAAGGTAAATATAGAAGACTAGCGGCTACCCGCGAATTCGTCCGCGTCGACTTTAGAATTAGGTCCCGAGAGAAACGAAGCATGTGTGAATAACAAATATGTTTGCGACTAAAGAAACTGCATTTAAATATTATTTGCTTTTTACTAATTTTAAGTGAAGTATAATGCATGGTAGTATACTTCATTTAAAGTAACAGAGTATGTAAAATTACTAAATTTAGATTTTTTTCAGGCATTTGGTGAATAGAGTACGATGGTATTTGCGAACTGTTTTGAGTGTTCTTGTAAAAGAAATATTTATGCTATATGCATGAATTTTAGCCTATGTTAATCAGGAATAGTGCAGCTTTCTATTAGCGAAAAAGTTTTAGAATCGGTTCTTTAGTTACAGAGATACCCATAGAGCGTAATGTATTAGAATTATTTTGAGTGTTCCTGTAAAGGAAATATTTGCGCTACATGCATTAATTTTAGCCTATAATACTCAAGAATAGTGTAGCTTACTATTAGTGAAAAAAGTTTTGGAATCGGTTCAGTACTTACAGAGATACACATAGAGCGTAATGTAATTCTTATGAGTATCCCTGTAAAATAACTATTTGTGATATATGAATAAAAGGTAGCCTATAACACTCAGGGTCCCCCCAGTGTCTAAGAGGTTCTACTCTCAAAACTGGAAGGCCGGAGGTGCCAGGTTCAAACTCCGGTCACGCTGTCGACCTAGCCGCTCGCAGTTTTACGTGTTTTTTTTTCAAAACCTCGCGAAAATACGAGGTAGGATCCCTTAGAAAATTCCACACAGAGGAATTCCCCATATAGGCCTAGGACCATATTGGCCTAGGACTTTCAATCAGTGAAGAAATTTTTAAAATCGGTTTAGTTGCTACAAAATTTCCATAGAGCGCAATGCATTAGCATTATTTTGAGTGTCTTTGTAAAAGAATTATTTATGCTATATGCTTGAAAGGTTGCCTGTATGTTAATTCAGGGCATAAGCTATCTTCATTAAAAATTTTTCCAACCATTTTTGTGTGATTCAGTCAAAAACATCCAAACACATAAACGTACACATTTATGTTATTTGTAGGATTTGGTAATTTACGAACTTTAAGAAACACATCTGGACTTTTCTTGGTACTTACCTATTATTCCGGCGGTCATTCCCGCCAAACTGTTTTTTCGTCCAATGAGTTGCCAAACTGTTGCCAATCGTATTCAAAACCATTAATAATTTCATGTGCCCGGCATTAATCTCGGCAAAAAATCGCTCGTCTTTGCGGACCGCCGGGATAACACGTAAGTACACTTTTCTTTATTTATGCCTTTTATATTTCTTTATTTATACTTTTTCTTTATTTATGCTTTATTTATGCTTTTTCTTTATTATGGTTTTTCAAATGCATGTGACTTTGCAAATAGAATTTCTGCTTTATTTCAAAAGCATAAATCATTTTGTGCGGGCGATAAAACGGTTTTTAATTAATAGTTAGAAAAGTAATTAACATTTCCGAGCCTCAGGTACACTTTACCGAAGTCATGGGTCCACGCATGCTCAAATTTTCAAAGCTCAGCTTTCTGTAGATTTGTCTGGAGAACATTCATTTTTATTATTAGAGATAGATATATTTGCCATAAAACTGGCATAATTTCCGTATTATTTAATGTTTTTCAGATGCACGTGCTTCTTTATTGAAGTAATAGCATTCTTGTTAGCTCAAAACATGAATCATATGATACGGGCGAAACTCGCCAAGCATGGCAACGTAAAAACGGTTTTTAATTAATAATTAAAAAAGTAATTAAAAATCTGAAATTCTAAGTAGCCTATAACCAACTCCAAGGTCCCATCTATATCTAAACCGAAATGCATCCTAATCGATTCAGTGGTTTAGGCGTGAAAGCGTCATAAACAAACAAACAAACAAACAAATAAACTCACTTTCGCATTTATAATATTAGTTAGGATTTCGATCCAGTAATTGCTGCAGCAAAAAATGCACGTTCCCCTAAAGCAAACAGTGGTATCAAATCACATTGCCTGAATTTTACCAACCGCCTCCCATTCTTCAACTGCTGTAAATACAGCTTTTGCCTAAGAGTTATTCTCATATTATTTTCAAGCTGAGGAACTCCGATTAACTGTTTTTCGTAACCACAGCTATGTAAAATCGCTATTCTCTCTACATTTTCTTTATTCAAAATATGAGGAAACATTTTTCCATCCCAGTGAACAATAGCAAATCAGAATTTTAAAATCTGCTTTTGATGAGACAATTCTTTGTTTTTGAAGTTCTTGTCTTCGGAGTTTTATTGCACGTCAAGAGTCCTGCACCGGAAAGATATTATGTGTTAGTGTTGAAACACTTCTACGTTATGCCAGTATGTAAATCATAACGATAATATGGGAGCTAGGAGAGGCATAGCCCCTCCTTGCCCATACGTATGGGCACCCATGTCCATTCTAAAAGTAAATAATAACAGATAACAAAAGTAGCATTGTAATAAAAAAAATTTGAGAGGTTTTTCTTAGATGTGCTTCAACTGAAATACAAATCAAGATCCTTCTTAAGCACAGAAATGCATATCAAATAAATAGAAATATTTCACGAATTGTAGTTTAAGTTATGGAAATTCTTGATTTATTTTTTTGTTTTTTGATGTAAATAATACAAAAGGCGGTCAAAATTACTTAAAATTCTTAATCTGTCTTTTTTTCACAAATTTTACAAAAATATAGATTTTGGTGATACGATTCACAAACTGACCTAAAAAACACCGATTGTCATTAAATATTGGTTTTGTTGAGAGTAAAAGTTCAAAGCAACAACATTTTTTAAGAAATAAAAAAGAACCAGGTCTGTAGAGCAAATGGTTTATACTAAATGAAGGAAAAACTACGATTTTTGGCAAAAATCGTAATCTTTCAAGAATTCAACTTCGATGCGGCACGGTTTAATATTATGCAATTGAGCTAAAACTTTGCCGATCTCATTTTCTAGTCAATTGGCAACTTTTAGGGGGGTGCCCCAAAAAATAACATTAAAAATTTTTTCCCCATATAACTTGTGACTACCCTAATGCACATGGTAGCGCACGATTAGATGCACCGAAAAAATTCTTAAAAGTAAATACAAAGGTAGTCAAGATCGCTTTTATCGTCGAAATCTTGCTCCCGAATTCTTTCGGAATCACATTACCTACTTCTACTGCGTTTAAGGAAATAAACAAGTGGTAAGTAATATTCCGGGAAAAACTGTACAATGTGGAACTATGCGAAAGTAACTGTATCTTGCTAGTTGAGCAGGCAACTTTTAAACTCTTCAGAAGACAGATTTAGTCTCCAATAGTTTTTTTTACAGCATACCTACATCAGTTAATACACTCATGTCCATAAATTAAGGATAATTCAGAATCACACAGAAATTGATCTCTAAAATAAAAATTTCACCTGTGGAATGATCACACACATCTTGAAGAAGAATATGCAAATTACAGGAAACCACCAGATGGCGTGGATGGTACGTCACAATGACGAGAGTGTAAGAGAGGGGTATATAAGGAATGGTGGCAAAGAAGTAAAATTGTTCACAAACGCTGTGAAAGCCTTTCAGTGCAAAAACCGCATAGTTATGGCACAAAGGAGGCATTTGGATGATGTTTTACATGGCAGAATTATCGGACGACTGGAATGTGGACGTACCCAGCTGGAAGTATCCGAGGAACTTGGAATCGCCCAGAGTGTCATCTCCAGGCTTTGGCAACGATTCCAAGATGAAGGTAATGTGAGTAGACGTTACAGCACAGGTCGCCCCCGAGTTACAACGCCGAATGAGGACCGCTATTTGGCAGTTACTGCCAAAAGAAACAGACGGAGTACAGCATCAGACCTGTCTCGTCAGCTCTCTTCAGCTACCGGTACGACAGTTTCAAGGCAGACCGTGTACAGACGCTTAGGGCACATTGGTCTATATGCTCGTAGGCCTGTCAGATGTGTTCCACTTACCGCAACTCACTGTCGCCTGCGATTAACCTGGAGTAGAGAGCATGCATTGTGGACACCGCAACAGTGGTCTTGTGTGATGTTTTCCGACGAGTCCAGGTTTAGTTTGGAGTCTGATTCTCGCCGGACATTCATCTGGAGAGCGCCAGGTACCCGTTACCACCAAGAGAACACCATTGAAAGACACCGTTACGGTGGTGCAGGATGGCTCGTTTGGGGAGGAATTATTCTTGGTTCCAGAACTGACCTGCATGTTCAGAGTGTAACGATGACAGGCCACATCTATCGGGATGTCATTCTGGAACAACATGTACGTTTGTTTCGGGGCGCCATGGGTGCTGAATTTGTGTTTATGGATGACAACGCCCGTCCTCACCGTGCAAACATTGTAGACGAATGCCTTCAATCGTAGGATATCACCCGTATGCATTGGCCAGCATACTCACCGGACTTGAATCCAATAGAGCATGTGTGGGATATGCTTGGCCGACGAATTGCAGCCCGTCAACCCCCTCCCACCTGTCTACCGGAACTTCGGAGTGCATTGCTTGATGAGTGGTGTAATATTCCCCAAGATCAGATTGATCATTTGATACTCAGCATGCCTAGGCGTTGTCAGGCCTGTATTGCATCGTCCGGGAGACATACTCCGTATTAACCATCCTACTAACCATGTTATACTGTTTTTTGTAAATAGGTTCTTTTTTGAAATTTGGTCAAGGGAGTAAAACTTGCAATTTTTATTAATTATGTCAAACATATAGCATCTTTTTTGCTCTTTACTTTTTGTTTAATAAATAGACTTTACAAATAAGTCAAATTTGTTTTGCTTCTTTCTCTTTCTTTGCCTGAACTTCATTATCCTTAATTTATGGACATGAGTGTAGTTAAAGCATGTTTATTACAGCTTATTCTTCAACTATAAAACTTGAAAGTAATATTAGAAACTGATTTCCACTTAAAATAACTACTTTCAGCGAAATATACTTTAATATCATAAAAATATCCTAAATCCAGCCCTGGGAGTGGTATTTTCCTAAAGAGAGTACATTCTTTTTTAGACGTTTCTAAATTGTTACGAATTTTCGGGGCAAGCCTCTGTTCTGGGGCTTAAAATAGTTTAAAATTCGTATTCTGCGTTTTAAATAGTTAAATTTTGCTTTTTGTTGCATCAAAATCGGCCAACTAGAACCGGATATACGGAGGTTTCGGTTTCCCCATTGTTTTTCTACGGGTTTCTAGAAATCTCGAGAAATATTGGTCCTAGCCCTTCGATAACTTCACTTTTGGAGACTTATTATTGGCGCCAAATTTGGCGAGATTTCGCCAAAAGTCGCCAAGCTTGGCGATATTTTGGTCATTTGGCTCGATTTTCCCTATGGGGCCTCTAAAGCTGCTTCTGCTGCATTAAAATCACATAAAAACATAACATTTCTCTTCTATGACGTAATCAAAATTCCCGCTTTATGTAGAACCCTCGAGAAATAGACTTTTCTGCAAGCTGCCCGCAGCTTCTGCCTGCCCTATAAATACCGGCGTGTTTCATCGGCCCCAGTTCAGTGTTGATCAAGCTTTGAGAGAGTGAGTACGGTTGCTTTGCTCTGTGATAGAAGCGGTGTTTCGCGCTGTTTATGAAGCTTTGAATTTAAGTGCTATGTGTAAATTCTTTATTGCTGAGTCTTGAGAGACTGTTGGTGTTATCTCTCGTATATTTTCACTGAATTTTTGCCAGTCAAGGTGTTTTATTTTGTGTGAGAAATACAGCATTTGTGAGAGCTTCTGATCTAAGCGGACTGTTAAAAGCACATTACTGTTTAATTGTGCTTGTGAATTTTGTACAGCTGATTGTTCTACGAAGTTCTAGAAGCAATAAAGTTGTGTTCCATCCTGACCAGTGGACTTTTTACAAGAACTTTCTTCACCAACTGGACTTTAGAACGACGAACCCCGGAAACAAACAGAGTATTTCTGCAACAATATTAAATTGAGGTTTAGTGTGTTAGCTTTCTTCGTTAAAAAGACAGTAAGAGGAAAGGAGGAGCATTCAAACAGCCATGCTGGGCTTGGGAAAGACGTTGAACATTGCGTTTACTGTGAACTAAGACAATCAACAATTAAACTTGCTTTAAAGAAAATGATGTGAAAACGAATTTCGTGCCTGTTTTGAATTTGAGCTGCTCGGTTTGGTATTTTTAATTATATAAATAATAAAATTAAATAAAAATAACTATTTTAGATGAACTGATACTTTAGATGAACCCTGCTGCAAGTTCAAAAATTGCTCTTCTTCAGCTCTTGCTTTAGTTATCCAAATATGTTCTGAACACTGAAGGGAATACCGCAGGTTACTGAAGAGACTCTCAATGGTCGTGCAAGTTTAGTACAGCTTACCCATGCAATTAATGCGGCTCTTCGCAACTATCAGATATGGTTTAACAAGATTTTCCATTCAAAAAGCTTCCTGGGCGTATAATTTACTTACATAACCTTTCTTCTATAAGATGTACTTTCCTCTCATAAAATTATACACCTTCGTAATGTTTATGTGCTACATATTATGTACATATATATAAATATATATTTATATATAAATATATATTTATTTATACAATATGTAATTTTTTTTATATGCAGTAATTTATCTACAAAAATTGTTTGGACAATCTCAGAGACAAACAGACAATATTTCAAAATTCTGTTTGGGTCTCATCTTTTTGGGAATAAACTCCATTTTATGTTGCAATAGACTTCTTTTTAAACAGAATCTAATCCTTCGAAGATATGTCAATCTCAATTTCTTTTCATGGTCTTTTTATTTTGTTTATTTATTTATTTTTACAGTTTAGATAGATCTCGAGGGAAACTTTTTAGCGTTGCTTCATGCTAAGCAGATCTGTTCTGAACGACATGTACTTTCTTTTCTCAAATATCTTGACACATCTGCTGTACATTTTCTTTTGAAGTTCCTGAGCTTAAGTCCTTTGGAGGCTTTATACCAGATATGAAAATATCATATAGTTAAACGTTCTTTATAAATGTTGTTGTTATGTTGTTTCTTTACTAAATGCCTGAGCAACACTGCTGACTTTTACATTTTACAATGTTTCAGTTTGATTAAAAATAGAAAATGCATCTAAAATTATTTCTTTAATTTCATTATATGTGAGTACATCCACACACCTCCTAGATATAGAAAGCATGAGAACAGAAACTTTTACGTCATCATTTGGTCTTCTAAGATGACATCATCACAGTTTTCATTTCAGAGAGTGAAACTATTTAAAATTTGTGAATGAAAAAAATTTTAGAAAATATCTTAAGTTGAATATAAAAATTAAAATACCTTTCTGATAAAAAAATAATTTATTATGATCTATTTCTAAATCATATTATATAATTAGTGATAGTGAAAATTTCCTATTTGTGGTAAAATTAAATTTGCTCTCTTAAATCATTAAAATGTTTTATGTCGGAGTAAATTCACCACAAACTGTAAATAGTTCTACTTTATGAAAATAAATGGGTGATTATACCTGGTTCCTGGATTACACTTCTCATGAGGTACAAATTTAACACTACCTCACCCACACTGGAGGTATATGCATCTCATGCTAGGAACTCCCTTTATCGAATTTCTCAAGGCCACTTCAGCGGACCCTTTAAAAACGTGAAAGTTACTGTTCTCAGGCATTGTAAATATCTGGGAGGTGTTGATCCATTTACTGTTTTTCTGGATTTCAAGTGTATGTTTATGTGATATAGGGCGAAATTTAACTAAGGTGGTGAGGAGGCATGGTAATGTGTGACGTTTTGCAACAAAGGCCGGAGAGGACTGCAAAATAGTGAAAAGAACATGACACCATTATGGGCGGCCCCATTAACAATTATGTACGGAGTATATGTCCCTTTATACAAAAATAAAATCCGATCATCTTACTGAACGCAATTTCATTGAGATTGGCTAATTTCGCACGATTTCATAACTCTGATTCGGATATAGTTGCTGAAAGGTTTACAAAAAAACGTCTATCGCCATAAAATAAAGGAAAGAAAATCTGAAACACTTTCAGATTGTAAATACGTACTAATGTGCTATATATTAAAATCGTATCATAATCCATGCGTCTTTCATATTTTCTTTCCTTATTCCAATGAAATGGAAAGTGAATCATTATTCATGAGTGTGCCGTATTTTTCTCCCTTGTTCCATAAAACACCTCTTTGGAATCGAAATCTATCTAAAAATCGCCTACTAAAACTGCTTTACAATCTTCGCCAAGCATATTCCAACCGTACTTCGTTTTAAATACTATTTGGAATGTGCATCATAATCCATAAATGTGCCATGTTTGTCTTGGTTTATTTCTACTTTAACGCCCCGACTCTCGTCAAGGTGGCGATGATGAAATATATGCAGTTACCACGACGATTTTTTGTATTTATGTGGCAACCTGAATTTAGAATTAAAATGGCGATTTGGAGCAATATGAAGTACACCCTTCCATTACTTCCCCCACCTCAAGATAAAGAACCATATGATTTCTACTTCTCATCACTGGAGATAAAGCTTTTATGCTACGGCGCTCCATGAAAACCAAAACTTCAGTCAGTCAGTCAGTCTTCCATTACTTATTTATTAATTTTGGGTTGCCAATTAATGTAGTTTTAATAATTAGGTGTCTTCAAATTCCTTAACTAGTGCGTTTATAGCTAATTTGTTCACTTAAGTTTTCATCTAATTCTTTTGGTAGCGTTGAAACTTGTGCATAACTCCTATAGACCCATGACTGCAAAGCTTGGCAAAGTGCGGCGAGAATGTGGGTGTTAAAACAGGAATTAACTCTTTCTTGTTCCATACAGCACATACTTGGAATGGAAATTTATCTTAAAATTGCCTACTGAAACTATTTTACAATCTTCGCCAAGCATATTTCAGCTATACTTCTCCATTTTAAATACTGTTTGGAATGGGCATCATAATCCATGAGTGCGCCGTGCTTGTCTTTCTTGTTCCATAAAACAGATATTTGGAATTGAAATCTATATTAAAATCGCCTTAAATTATTTTAAAATTTTAAATCAGCAGCATATTTTTTAACTATACTTTCCTAGTTTTTAGCCAAATTCGGAAGATATCGGCAAGCTCGGTTTCGAAGTAATTTTTTCGCAGCAAACTTGGCGATCAGTTACCAAAAATTGCAAATCTAGTGTGACTTTCAAATTTTAACTCTCCCCCTCCCCCCACTTCCGTGTTATCTGGCAAACACATTTCAAAAGATCTTCACCGTGACAGTTCATGTCTACAAAACCTGTCTACAAATCATGTCTACAAAACGTGTCTACAAATCATGTCAACAAAGTCGCGTCGACAAAAATCTGGGATTGAACGAAATATAATGGTAGTGCTAGTAAATATATAAATTTAAAAGGCTTTTCTTCGAGGAGTAAAACTCTGAAGCATAGTGAAATAAACTTCTTTCCAGAATTTAATCTCGCTTGCCAGGAGATTATAATCTCTCACTTCCTGTACGTAGTTTACTTCCCTATTCTCCTATTTTTCCTGGGAGGAAAAATTTCTCCACTTCATACTTCAAGGATCCAGATACGAATACGATATAAATCTCTTTCCCCCTGTTTGAAACATCATTTCAGCTTTCTTATCAGCAGTATTATCGCTTTTTTTTACACAGGATTGAGTTTCTTCATAACTGACCCGTATATATACATATATATAAATATATATTATTATTATTATTAACGACGTATTATATAGAATTACTGCTTTTAAAAACTAATAGAGCGAACTAACCAGAGAAATGACTGTACTAACTGTGATTCCTTTTAAGTCAATCAAAAATCTTGACGTCATAAATTAAATGTGTGCGATTGATAAACCTCTCAACAAACTTTATATCACATCAAATTACGTGTAAGTTCGCGAATTGCAATATTCTAAATAGCTCCTCGAAAGACGCAGTTGACATTTTTCACGAGACCCCCCCCCCCCCAAAAAAAAAGTAAAAAAATAATTTTCTTCTCATGAATCGTGCAGGATTTAAGTATTTAAATTGAACATTTATCATTCTGCATGCATTGTTCTTATTTTTAGGCACCAGTGTTTTAATTGTTTTAGGTATGTACATCAGATTTAAATTGACAGAATTTATGGAAAGTTACTACAGTATGTGTTAAATTAAGGCATAACATACAATGTGCATAAATGTTTTGTACATATTAAATTAAAATTGTTTTCTTATATTCACCCTTCAACAAACACCTGACAGCTAAGTAAACGATATGAGAACTCTTGGTACTATAACTTCGTTATAAATAATACATAATACATTACATAAAAATTTAACTTGTTTATCTTTTGCCAAAAGTTATTCGCGTACAAGAAGTGGTTGGTTATATTAGGTACGTGGTGGCAAGTAATTTTCGGTAGGTTTGGGCTGACATGTACAATTGTGTGGGAGAAAATAAGACAAGTAGCTGTATTAAAAAAATTCGAGTCATAATTCCCGTCGTAACACATCTCAGAGCAGGGAAAAACTTCATCATCTATAGAATTTAATAAAGTAAAAGCACGCAAGAAGAATCTCTGCCGCTCTTTTCCTGTTTCATTTCTTTTTTTCTTCCCCTCAAACAGTTTGGAGTTCGTGATTCACAAGAAAGAGCAGTTAGAAGTTGCTGTTATATAAGAGGGGGAAAAGTTAACTTGTTGCGGAAAGAATTTCGAAATCAAAAACTCTTAAATCTGCTTCCTTTTTTTCCTTTATGGGATCACAGGCCTTGCAAAAATGGACTAAAGTTTGTATTATTATGGATGAACTTTATTAATATAACTATAAAATACTGAAAAGCTAAATACTAATTTCTTTAAATAAGATATATTTTGAAATTACAAATATCGGTTGCAAGCAACCAAAGATGAAATGGAAAGTCTTAAAGAAAATACTTAAGGTCCCATAGAGCTACCTGAAGAAAGAAAGGTTCATAAGCTCCAAATGGACTTTCAAAGCGAAATGCAATGAGAACGGAGAATCTAATCTATACAAAGCGAGGTTACTCGCTACAGAATTCTTACAAAAATATGAATCTGATTAAGAGAAAACTTTTTCCAACTGTTAAGCATACAAAAAGACCATTATTTTTTATATGTGCAGCATACAAAAATATGAAAATCCGTCACTTCCATGTTAAAACGTTATTTCTTTATCGAAAAGTAGATTAAAATCTTTATTCAGTAGAACCCCTCTTATCCGTTACCTTAGGGACTGGGGGTATCGTCGGAACGCAAAAAAGGGGCGGATTATCAGAAAATACAGAAAAATACTGATATACGGTAAAATAAACGATCTCTGTACTCAAAAGCGACCTTATGATAGTTGTATATTCTTCCGATTTTATCAGAAGATTTCTCCACCAGAATTTTTAAACAGTTTTACTTTGAATTTAGAATTGAAAAGAATCTAATTCTGCAGATGAAGTTCATGGCTAAAAATCTTCCGATAAAATTGGAAAGGTTGGCAGCCAAGACTTGTATGTGTGTTCCTAAAACAAAAAGTAACAGTAAACGGCACAAAAGTTTTTAGTATTGAAAAGGAGCAAAACCGTATTTATTTGCTATACATATGTATGTAATGTGAGCAGTGAACGACCGACAAGATGAGACAAAGTTCGGCTCGAGTATGGTCGGACAATCGGAGTGACGGATCAGTCGTAGGCGGACGAGAGGGCTTCTACTGTATGCCACAATTAGAAGGATACGGGAAGACCGCTGAAAAACACTAAGTATGCGCATAGAAGCTATTCACGGATAAGGACAAGCAGCAAGACCCTGGAACAAAAGATTGAAGGACTTATATAGCAAGAAGACTTTTAACAGAGTGAAGCAGATCCCTGTCTTTACAATAAAGATAATTTTATATACATTGTATTTTACATTGACGACATTCTCATGCCAAGCAAAGATGAAAAGAAATATTTCCACTCATTAAAAATTTGAGATGAAAACTTTAAAAGAAGTTAATTACTTTCGTATAAAGCTTACACAGATAAGAAATGAAAACATAGGTCAAAATAAAGAAAAAATTGAAAAAAAAATCACTCAGCTAAGGATGTTTCTCTTCTGTCGTGCAGATGCTTTGCACCGAATCAATTTTTTATGTTAAATTTAAATTACCTAATATAAATTAGTGGTGAAAATCTGTCGATAAAATCAAAAGAGTTGACAATCGTGAAATAGGTACTAGGTTTCATATACAAAAATTAAACCTGCATATCTGTCTATAAATGCTAAGTGTCAGAAATTTAATGGAAAAGAAGAACTACTTCCAAATTACACCAAGTTCAAGTAAACAGTGCGGGCACTTTCATAAATTGCAATAATCACTAGACCAAACATATCCAAACAGTGAATTTTTTTTTTTTTTTTTGCTTTGCATTTATTTTCGAATTTATGAGCTCTCATATTAACATCTTCGATTATATTCTCCGGCCATATTCTCCCTGATCTATATCCCTGAACTTTTTGCGTAAACTGAAAGCATCTGACCGATTCCAAAGTGAGACGGGGAGCTAAAAATAAGACTTTCCATTGTGTGACTATCAAATTGGCATTCGAAGAGAGAAATCAGGGCAAAAGGCTCTGTCAAAAGAAATTCGATTTACAGCTTTCATCGAAACATTGCGCCCGTTGCGAAAAAGAGCGTGAAAGTTTTATCTGCTGTAAGAATTTAATCATGTTAAAGGGATTCGGTGAGAGTCTGTATTACTCTTATTTTGTCCTTTACTTTTTCACGGATCTCACTTTATGATTTGTAAGGGAAAAGAATCGCTGCTACTTTTAATTATCGTAGTTATTGAAATTTATTTTTCAAATGTATAAAAACTCCAGCAGTTGTGTATCATTAATGTATAAAAACTCCATCAGTTGTGCATCATTATTATGTAAAAACTCCATGAGTTGCTGTTTTTAAACTTCTAAATGTGGAGGGCCCAAATTACATTTTAACTCTATATCTAGTGCAAATCCTAATCAGTAATTAAAATAATGAAGAAGATACCAACAATAATATTTTTTTAAGCATTTCTAAAGAATTTACTTATACTAGAATTTTTTTAATAGCTCGAGATAAGAAATATAATTTGATATCAAAGAGTAATTTTTTAGTATCAGTAAGGATATTGCAGGATAAAGAAGTATACAGCAAGTATACTTCTAGAAGTATACATTATAACAAAAATCTGTTGTAATGAATATTCTTAAAAAATATCTTGTGTCTTGGTAACACTCACCATAAACATCAAATACTTTTATTTTAGATATAATGTTTATTTTACATTAATCAACATAAACGCCAAATACATTTAAAAAATGCTATTATTTTTTATAATTATTATAAAAAAATTTTTTAAAGTCTTGACACCACACATTTCGTTCTCGGACAGGAAATTTTTAATACCTGATTTTAGTGACATAGCGGGAGCGAACTAAGCTGTTTGCCTTTGAATGAACAACCTAGTTTTAGCAAGAATTGTGGTGAGAGGTAAGTTAATAAAAATTAAATTTACTTAAGCTTCAAATTGCATATACACCATTTACCACTGTAGCACTGAAAAATTAAAAGCAACATAGTTTAAGGAAATATACAAGTACTCAGCACTTTTTTCAATTTGCATTCTTTTACGTGGCAATTTTTTAATTCATTTATTTATGTGCGTTGCTCTGTGATTTCATTCTCTTTTTCAAGATTTGTTATTTATCTATATAGTACGTTGTTTTGTGATTTCTACAGTTGGTTAATTTTTGGAACTATAAATTTACAAGACCGATTCTAAAAAAATAAATTCTTTCTGAGTAACGATTGCGAGCTTCTATTCCCAGTCTACAGGCTACTGTTATTCGGCATCTTTGACGAATTAACAAATTTTTAACTAGCTTGTATAAGCCGACTCGCTATAGATAAGATCACTTACAATGATATGATTATAACATTAATTTATAAAATTTTATTAACTTCCTTCTGAAGAAGTATCTTAACTAGGTCGCATCAGCAGACCAAACCATTCGGAGTTTTCCGTGGTTTCCTCCGAAACTTAGCATAAATCCAGGTTAGGACCACTTAGAAAGTTCCCCACGGAGAGCACCCTACTCGTCGGCCCAGAGCCCACGCCTAGCTAAACGGCCGTAATCCCACTAACCACCTGAAGAAATATTTGACGACATTTTGCCAAAAAGTAGCCGAACTTGGCAACATTTTGTGCTATTTTATTAACGAGGCCTGCAATGTTTGCTTTTAAAACAACCTGTAAGTGCAGCATTCCGTTACATTTTTATTTATTTCGGGTTACCAATTAATGTAGTTTTAATAATTAAGTGTCTTCAAATTCCTTAACTGGTGCGTTTATCGCTAATTTATTCACTTTAGTTTTCATCTAGTTTTTTTTTTTTTTTTTTTTTTGAGCGTTGAAACTTCTGCATAACTCCTAGAGACTCATGACTGCAAAGCTCGCCAAGTTCGGGGATTTTTTAGGTTGGCGAGAGTGGGGGCTTTATAAATAGGGATCAACTCTTTCTTGTACTATAAAAAACATCTTTAGAATCGAAATCTATCTTAAACTGGCCTACTGAAACTGTTTTACAATCTTTGCCAGGCAGTTCGAACTATATCGGGTAGACATTTTAAATACAGTTTGGGATGGACATCATAATCCACGAGTGTACAATATTTGTCTTCTCTGTTCTATCAAACACTTCTTCGGAATAGAAATCTATTTTAAAATCGCCCACCAAAACTGTATTAGAATTTTCGCCAATCATAGTCAAAGTATACTTCCCCTTTATAAATACTTTTTGGAAAGTGTATCATAATCTACTATGAGTGTACCGTATTTGTCTTCTCAGTTCTATAAAACACTTCTTCGAAATGAAAATCTATATTAAAATGGCCTACTAAAACGATTTTACAATATTCGCCAGTATGTACCAATATTCGTTTTCTAACTGTACTCGAAATATATTTATAATAAATTGTCGCGTTTTGGCACCAAATTTAGCGATCAGTTATCGAAAATTTCAAACCTTGCGCGACTTTCAACATTTTATTAACGCACCCTCCTCCCCTCTCCACGTTATCGGGCAGACACATTTGAAAATATTTTTACCGTGACAGATCATATCTACCAAACCAGTTGACAAGATCATGTAGACAAAATTCTCGTACTAAGCTAAATAGCAGCCTAGTGCGAAACACCACAGTTGATCGTTACACTTACAATCACATAAACATCTCCAGACACACAACTCTACTTTCCAAGGCACCCCATTGCCGGATTTTTTTAATTCATTGCAGTCACGATATTCAGCAAAGTTAGCGCAAAATAATACTATAAATTAAAATTGCTTTTCAATTTCCGGTCGCTAAAGAAACGAGCACTGAAATGCTACTTTTGTTAATTGAAAGTAAGTAGATTTAATAATTAACAAAAAAATACCACTCATCAAAAATTAGTGCTAGACTGTAAAATAAATAACGAACTTAGTATTATAGCACATGTAAAGTGTACTCATAAACAGAATGATCATTTTGGTAGGTACAAAAGGCCCGGTCTTCATGAATTGTAAAATGTTCCAACCATCTGCAAAATCAGAAAGACTGAAACTGAAATAATTGCCTGATTAAATTGCCTCAATTTGTTTAATCCTTGTTTGCTTGTCCACGTGGGGGGGGGGGGTCAACCCATTTTCCACCCCGTTCAATCCGTCAGCGGTAGTGCATGTCATTGTCGGATAATGTGACTGTTACACTCTGTGTTCCGAGGTTTTCCAATTGATTTAATGGTAAATGTCGCCTGCTAGGTAGGGCTAAGAACAAGACCATATTTTTTATTTGCCATTCATCAATGTAAATGCCTCTTGAAAAGCCCTATCTATAATGATTCTGATGAAAGTGAAGTAGAAACAGAGGAGCCTATGCCAAGCATACCCGACGCATTCAATGCTGCAAAAACATTATTATGATATTTTTTGAATGCCGCAGTGATGAGGCAGAGACTCTATAAAAGTCCATCATGGATTTCCAAAACGGTATTTTTAAAGTAGCATCTGCCCATTTAAAACAAAAGAAAATTACGGATTATTTATCGCAATAAAAATTGTAAGTAATAAAGAATTTTCCCTGTTTAATTTAAATTTTAAAGAATCAGACCTGTTTGAAACACATATTACAATGAAATTATGAGACCACTTTCTTTTTTTGTGTCATATTGTATCTTACCGGCGGTACTGCTTATAACGTAACGTACTTCGGCTATATCGTACTACATTTTTAGGTCCCGTGAGAGTACGTTATAACCGGTGTCTACTGTAATTCTCTTGACCACATTCAAGAGTACTATGATAAAAATTCTCTTTTTTAATGGAGCAACCGGAAGTATTGTCGTTTTTCGGTACATGAGCATTTCGCTTAGTCGAAACTGCTTTAGCTAATACGACATTCTGCATGTATGTAAGTATTTGAGCGTAGGTGCTAGATTAAACAGAGTTTTCCAAATTTTGTTACATGTGTAGGGGATCCAAAACGTTAATTTCACACCTCTCTCTCTCTCAAAGATAAATGAATAAATAAACGAAAGAAAAATGACGAGGGGACAAAATTACAAATACTTAAAACCAGTTTTTTAAGGTTTTGAAATTCGTCCTCTAAGAAGAGTAGACGGCCCTTCCTCTATGTTCTTTTTTTTCACATATCGTTCGTTCTTTAAAAAAATATTATGTGTAAAATTCTTGCTTTATAATGTAATTAAAATTAATCCTTATGTTAAAGAGCAGGTTTTTTTTTTGCAATTAAACATGTTTAACATAACATAACATAACATAGAACACATTTTGGAGCACCTGAGGCGAAGCCTCTTATCTCCGGTAGACAATAAGTGAGAATCAGAATTGTCACCTCATAGACATTATCCCTACAATATTACAGGTAAGTAAAAGGGAAAAAAAGTGGAAAACATTAAATAAGGGAAGAGGTGAGGGAAAAAAAGGGGGAGGAGCATCCTAGCTTCCTGACAGAGCCACGGACGTGCGCATTGGCGAAATAAATAAGAAGAGCTCACGTTTAGCAGAAAAGATTATCGGTAATGAATTGCATCGGGAAGATGAGCAATAGCACGGGGTCTTTTGTGGTACATTCTACTGTCGTAGCCGGGTAGATCAAAAAGTAATTCGCTGGGAATCGTACAGATATTTTTGAAGAAGTTATCGGATTTTCTCATTATAATATTTTTTATAGTCTCCATTCCAAGATCGGAGTGAATAAATGTATTTTTGAAATACCAGGGAGCTCTGCAGATAGAACGAAGAGATTTGTTTTGCATGGTTTGCATTTTTTGTAGGTTCGACTTCGCCATGCAGCCCAGCAGATGAGGCCTAAAGAAGAATTGGTGGAAGAATTGTTTTATAAAGTAATATCTTATTTCCCATTGATATTCCTTTAGCATTGAGGAAATGGTTGAGATCAGGTTTAGTCTTGTGGAATTTGTGAACACTGTATTTAATATGAGATTTCGAACTTTTTGTAAATGAACCAGAGGAATTTTTTCTTAACAGAATCTATTTCCGACATTATTACCTTAACATGTTTTTCAACTTACACTGCCCACTGATCTCAAATAGATAAAGAATTAAAGCCCGTTACCATCTTTTTGGGTCAACCTGTATATAGATAGATAATATCTTAAAGGGAAACTCTCAATTAGAGTACTTCAAAAGTAGCACTACTAAGGGAGAATAGAGAGGCGAGAGGTACTACTTCACTTGTGAAGACTGCGTCGGTCTTCTGAAAGAAATTCGATTTATATAACCCTCAACGTTGTACATCGCCCGTGACAAAGTGGCGGAAAAACTTATCTTCGGGAGAGTTTAATCTCGTGAAAGGACAGTATTCTACCGTCCGTTCTTCATTTTATTTTTCTTCGCGGATTTTATTCCATGACTCTTAGAAGAGACGTACTAATTTTCAGCTCTCTTTAAGGCATCTCCTCTAAAAAATAATCATTACTCAAACTTTAGCTTTCCCTCAAACGATTGCAAAATGAAATTTTAGCTATTTTAACATTACAATTTGCATTATTTTGCGTTGCAATGTTTTTTTTTATTATTCATTTATTTATGTACGCTGCATTTTGATTTAATTTGATTTTTTTCGAGATTTTATGTTTATCTATATAAGTTGTTTTGTTATTCCTAGAGTTAAATAATTATTGTTTGAACTTAAGTACATGAACAAACAAATTTACAAGACCCATTCTAAAAAATAAATTCATATCGACGAGCGGTTTCGAGCTTCTATACCCAGTCTACAGACTACTATTATTCGGCGTATTTGACGAATTCACAAATTTTTAACTAACACAAATAAGTCGATTCGTTATAGATAAGATCCCTTCCAATGATTCAATTCATATTCTTTTATTTAACCCTTTCAGACTCTACATCTAAGAGTCTACATCTGTGGACAAAAAATACTTTTACTGTTTATTTGTGTTGTTATGGCAAAGCTACGCATAGGCTGCCTAGGACGGAGGGTGTCTTGGGACGGAAGACTGACTTTCTAAGGAGTTCTACGAGGGTCTTATTCACGCTACATCCGGAGAAAACCGATAGAAACTCCAGACCGTTAAATCGAAAGGCGTGCAATGGGACAGAACGCTAGACCTTCATATTTCAGCCGTCTGCCATATTTATGTCTTATCCACTCAACCATGCTGTTAATAAAGAACGGATGTCCTGTTTTGTATCAACACCTTCTAGATATACAATGCCTGAGAACAGAAACTTTTACGTCTTCACTAGGTTCATTAAAGTGACATGTCATGACAAAATTTTATTTAAAGGAACACCTAGACCATTGAAGGCTACATTGCCAGTTTCTTAGTTACAACCCTTTTTTGTTCAAACATTTTATAAATTGGGTTCTCATTTGAGGCTAAAGAGAAGTCATCACACATTTATTTTCATAAAGTAAAACTATTCAAAGTTTGTGGTAAATTTATTTCCCGAATAACACATTTCAATTATGTAAAATAGAAAATTTAATTTTACGACAAATAGGAAATTTTAACTATCTCTAATTATGATATAGAAAGAGATCGTAATAAATCATTATAATCTGTATTAAAATAGCGAACTAAAACTGTTTAACGGTCTTCGTCAAGCTACAGTATTAGTTCATAGAGCGTCATACATATAACATGCACCAACATCCTACACGCTTAAAACAAACGAGCGAAATTCGATCAGTTGGAGCGAAAATTGAGCCAGTTTTCAAAAGTGAGCTTCTCCTTTAGGAGCGTTTTTCGATCACAAGAGCGGAGCAGAATTTAACAATAAGCGAGGACGGAAATTCTCGGAAAAAACAGGAAGGGAAGAAAGGCGTTCTCAGAAAGAAGACTACTTAAAGAGCACTTTCGCGGAAAAACCGGTAGGTTTCCATGGAAACGGATCGCTCCTCCATGTATCGTTTTTTTCGCTCTTTGGGTTTAAGCGTGTATTCCAACTGTACTTCCACATTTTAAATGCTTCCTCAGGCATATTTTAAATATAATTCCCTATGTAGTAAACTATAACGCTTGCCAGTTTCTCGCCTGGAGACTTATTTTTGAGCTCCACACTTAGCAATAAATCATAAAAATTTCAGACCTTGACGCCATCATTTACTGTTTAGAAGCCTTTCAAAGTTGGTATATCCAACTATATAGTTACGCTGATCCCGGACTCACTCTGACAATTCCGGTACGACCACTTCAAAACAAAACTTTGACCGTCATTAATCCAAACAGATTAAAAAACTATTGTGTAAAACTAGTAAAATTCACATCGTTTGTACAATGCGCTTCAAATATTTCATAATCATGTATAAAAAAATATTAAACAATCTGCACTCTTTTAAAATTCTGAAAATCCACTCGTTTCCTTATTTTTAAGCGATTTTTCGCTCTTTTCAGCTCCATTTTATTACCGAGAGTCAAAAAAGTGTATCACTTGGGTGACAAAATGAGCTGTTCCAAATGAAAATGGTGTCATACAATTAGGGAATTCCAATTCGTTTAAAATAGTTTTTCCGGGTTACAAAGGTTTTTTTTTTTTCTTACAAATAAATCGTCTGCATGGATATAAGAATGATGGCTGTGTACACAAAATGAAATATTCGAAAGCAAAAACTTTTCGCCCGTTTCTAGAAGAGCATGAAAATCGATTTGGGTGGATAATAAATATTGAATATGGAGTTATTTATTTTAGGCGGACGAATATTAAATATATTGAGCGTAGACGTATTTTCGTCGAATGTTTCTTCTAGCGCCCGTTCTATTGCCTCCACGACGGGCTTTGGCTTCTAGTTAATTTGTAATCATCCTATGTAGCTACGAAAAAGACAACTGTGCTGAAATGTGTTTCTAAACTGACGCGTTTGGCACCGTTTATGGTACTTATTTTTTAATGTTACAGATTTCACACAAAAAAAGAACCATTGCCTCAAGCATCGCAGCTGTTTTTTCTGTTGTATATTGCACTTAATACAAATCAAATTTCTGAGAGCTTCCACGCTTTGGGACATTTTTCACGTCATAAAGAAAAATGGGCTTTCCATTTTCTACTTTCGTAAAGTGTTCGTGTCACACAAGATTTAGCTGAGGAAAGCATGAAATGTCACAAAGCGTGTTCAAACAATTGTCTGACTTTCCAAACTTATTGGACCGAATTACAAGGTTCTTTTTTCAACAAATGGGAATTCTTTTAGTTCCATTTTTTAAAAATATTTGAATTACTTTCATATTAATTAACTTTAAAGATAATGAGATATATTTGAATTTTTTTAATATATGCACACAGGGTGTTCCAAAAATAGCACAAAATTAGGTAACTTACAAAATTTCAGACTTTCATTATAAAAAGGCTCAGATATTTTCAAACAATGTTAGTAAGGGGCTATACAGTACAAAAATAGCAAAGGGATTACGCATTTATGCAACCATTGTTTTCTTTCGTTATTTTTGTACAAACACTCAAATGCAACCTTCGATATTTTTTTTCTTCCCTTCCACAGTCGTTGAAAAATGATTTAAGTCAGTATATATTTATTTTCCTATGTTCGACACTTTTTGGGGATAAAGCGCTCAAATTTTGGTCATCATCTCATTAACGTATGATACACATTTTGCGAAAAACAGAATCATAAATTATTCTTTTAGTAGGTTTTTGTATGTGTATTAGTTGGAATTCTAAAATTCAAAGTTTTACTCGTTCTATCATTCTCTCCGTAATTGTGTTAACACTTTTTTTTTCTCAAATCACGTAAAAACTGCCAAATCAAAAAATATAAAATTTAGTAACTTCATTAGCCGTTACTTAAATTAAAATGCAGTTGTCGGTATTTTAAGACTTTCGAAATATATTTTAAAATTGGGCCGGACGAAACGGTTGCAAAATCTTGCAATGTTTAGTTTGGCAATATATTTTGCGATTCGGAGTAAAATCGCCATTTACATTTGTTGTTCAGTGATAATCGATCAATCTCAAAACCATTGCATACTGCATACTCTCACACTTTCTTTTCTGTAAGGGGGGAGATTTTCCACCACAACTTTCAAATAGTTTTATTTTGAATTAAAAATTCAGAAGTTAATCTTGCTCGGTCCGAGTCTAAAAGATAAGTGCAAGAAAGTATTCACGATGGCAGGTAAGAGAGTTCAGCTGTGCGGTTATCAACAAAGTGGGGACATTCGATTCTGGGATAATGGAAATTAAGATGTTGGGAAAGGAAAATGAAATTCCCTATTATATTAACAGGGTACGTTATATCGATTTGCAGCAAAATAAACGTTTAAAAAAAGAATGATAATTTAACATTATTAGCAAATATTCTGCCCATTAAAAGAAAATTCAACAGATCGTTGCAGAAGCTCAACCAATCGAAATCAAATGAGCGTTGAATTAAACTAATGAAATGACGCTACTCCAAGGATGTAATTCTATTTTCTCGTTCTGTTACTTGAAAGTAATTTTATTTCATGTGGTTGGGGCAATGGTAACTTAAATCTTCTAATTCTTCTCTTTTTTTTAAAAGAAATTTGCGTGGGGGAAAAAAACCTACAGTTTATGTAGTATTTCGATGAAAGTAATTGGGCTACACAAAATTGCATTAGAGCGCATCATTGATTGAAAAGAATTCAGATGCTGAGATACAAGAATCTGTATTTTTATTTTCCTTGCAAATTAAATATTTTTTATTTAAAGATGTGTATTTATTTGAATGAATGATAAAAACACTTTGTAAGAGACTTACCTGCCCCATTAAGCGCGCAATTAGTTTACTGCATGATTTTGAATGTTAAAAAAAAAAAAACCTTTTAGACGATAGTTACAGAAAGATTGGAAAGAAAAAATAAAACATTATTCTTTCAATTAATTTTTATATTTATTTTTGCCGTCTTCCATACTTTTTCTCACCATACATTCTTTTCTTCTTAATGATAGCATTAGGTTTCTTTGTTAGTTTTCCTTTATTAACTCCAATCTGGCTTAGTTTTTCACGTGTGAGCTGATAATGGAAAAAAAGGACTATTTATCCATACTTTAATCCATAATTAATATCCATAGACTGATTTTGAAAGTTTTTTTTAACCCTGTAAATAAGTTACCCAATCGATTGCAGTCAAAAGAGGATATGGACAAGTAGATAATAGAACAGTTCTAACGACAAATTTTCAATATTCTGCAGTTAAACGGTTTTGAGATATGGGAGATACCTAATTATTTCTTTTGCCAAATTTGGAGATATTTCGACGAAATTCGCCAAGCCCAATGTCAGTTAGCGAGATTTTCAGCATGGCTCCAACAACAACTCTCTAAAGAATATAGCGGAGGTATCCGTTGACCTTAATGTATTGAAATTCTTTTGGGTTGCCCTGAAAATAAACTATCTAGTGGATTGGAATCAAAAAGGAAGGTGCCCATCTAAATGTTACAAAGTATAAAGCTTCTCCGATCTAAGATTAATGGTTTCTGAAATTGTCGAAATCGATTTTTCCATCAAAATTTGAATGCTTATATTTTTTGCAATCGCAATACTTCACTAGAAATCACAACCATAATCTCAATTTACAACAGTCAGTCGGGAAGCGGGGGTAGGTTTTTTTTTATCGCCAACGCCTACCTTGGCGTCTTTTTCTTATCGCCAAACTAACAAAAATATGCACAAAGAATAAACTTTAAAACTAAAATACACTTTTCTAAATACCTTATTAAAAATTTGTGCACATATTGAAAATTCAGTAAACAAACAATAAATAAATAAATAAAAATAAACATAAACATAAACATAAACAAAAAAAACTGGGTCTGAGCTATGCACACGTAAAAGAATACTCCGTAAAATGTAACATATATAAGTATATTTCGGGGAAAAAACACTTAAATACAGAAAAACTTCTTTCAAAATGTTAAAAATACACTACTTAATATATATATATATAAGAAAAATACTATAATAAACCAACCACCTCATCACACGTCACAATTGTTAGTCTCAAGCCGCGCGCGTGCTCAAAAAACGTTAATCGCTTACGTTGGCAACCGATTCAAGCTTGGCAATTAACCCTCGCTAGTCGAATTATCCCCATGGGTGCTGTTCTCAAATATTACTGTGATTTTGCTTGCAATAAAATTAGTACAAAGACGAAAAAAACAATCTGTGAAATACGCGAGAAGGACTCCCGACTGCTTCACTGCACACCACAACATAGAATTCCCAAACAAAATTTCAAATTACGGCTTCCCAAGACGTGAAGGAACATGTTCATTGAAACACATAGCTGCTAGAGATGGCCAATGATTCGATGAGTCGAATCAGTGATTCGAATCTTGGTACTGAGTGGCTCAGTCTTTACACTCACTCTCTACTGATTCGAATCTCAAGCCCTCAACTGTGGGGAAATACATTCCAAGTTCGAAGGGAAGGAAAACTTATTTTCCCTTTGCCGTTCCCAGAGATTTTCCCTTACTCTTTCAACTCTTTTCGACTCTTTACGACTCTTTTCGACTCTTTTCGACTCTGAGTCGATAGATGATTTGAAACAGCAAATGAGTGGGTGTGGGTGAGTTGGTCACTGAGTTGGTGCAGCAACGAATCTTTACTGATTCAGTGTTTCGCTCTGTAAAGGGTCCCATTTTTTTGGGGGGGGCAGCAGCCCCTCTGTAGGACTGGGCCAAAAATCGACATATCGGTTTTATTTCAACATCAAATATCCGATATTCCCATTTTCATTTCAGTGAAATCTCGAATTCGATAAAGGGCAAAAATACAGGCCGGCCAGGGGCGTAGCCAGAAATTTTTCATGGGGGGGGTTATGACTACTGCAACTCATATATATGTATACGTGTGTATGATAATGTAGTGAAGAATATACATTTTGTATGGCAAAAAATTCCTCATGGGGGGTTATGACCCCCCTAACCCCCCCCCCTTGGCTACGCCTCTGAGGCCGGCGATAAGAAAATCCTGAGATCAATACCAGCTTGTGATGCTTTTGCTACTGCTTTCTCTCGGAAAGCTTCTTCTTCCCTCATCGCAGAAAAAACAGCTCCATGGTTTATTAGTCTAATTACCATAATTAATTAACGTATATCTCGGAACCTATCCACCGGAACGCGTTTTTATTGATTCTCGACCCCCCCTAGACTCAACACCCCACCGATACTTAAAATTTCGAATGCTTTGACACCAAACTTAACCTTTTAATCTTACAGGCCCAGGGGGTCATACGAAGCTCCCCTATATTTTCAATTACGGCATTTTAAACACTACCCTCCTCCGACGGCATCTCCAAAGTCTGGAAACCATCCCAAAGCCAATTTTTACATGTTTGCAGTCCTTTTAAGCCTCAATCATGGTTAATTAGTCTAATTACCATATTTAATTAACGTATATCTCGGAAACTATCCATCGGAGCGTGTTTCTATTGATTCTCGACCCCCCCCTAGCCGTACACCCCCATCGATACATAAAATTTCGAATACTTTGACACCAAACTTAACCTTTTAAGCTCCCCTGTATTTTCATTTCGGGCAGTTTAAACACTAGTTTTACTGGAGCAAGGAGAGAGAGATGCTAACTGTCCGAGAACTCAGCGGAGAAGAAATCCGGTGAAGGGTGTTTAAATAGTACGGCTTTCGGCGCAGAGAGAGGGAAAATTTCTTTAGTTGTTTTATTGATTCAAGATTGATTCGAATCATCGAAGTAGTGAGTGAGTCGAGATTCGAATCAGTAAAATGAGTCGAACCGCCCATCTCTAATAGCTGCCATTATTGGAACATTTCCTACCACTAATTTTTACTTAATGTGACATAAAAGTCCAAACTTTAATTTTAAAGTATAGCACTGTTCAAAGATAGTGGTGAGAAATGTTCGGATAAAGTCTAACCGGTTGGTAGCTGTTGAAGCACAATACAACGAGGCGGAACATTATGGCCCTCGTTATAAAAGATGATTTAAAATTGGCTGCCAGTGAGTGAGCTGCGTGTATTTATAACTTTTGGCTATATTACTAGCAAATTTCGAGACGATTCCATTTCGAAAGGACTCCTAATTTATGGTCTTAATCTATGACGTACTGTATACTTTGCGGAAAAGCAAACGCTAAAATCCCTATTGATAAATTTGCGCCACATGCCGTAGAGATTGCAGAGTTTTTGACAAAATACCGTCGAATCTGGCGCCAAAATTGAACACAGTTAAGCGATATCGCCATCATTTGACGAGAAACCGCCAAACCCAATGTTATTCTATGGTAAATTTAAAGGTCCCTATCTCGGGTTCTGGAATCCCAATGCAACACTTTAATTATATGACGGGTAAAACACGAACTTTAAATTAAATCCTGGAAGTACAGATCACCTCTAAAATTCATTATAATATGTAATAGAGCTGTCTTCCACAGCATACGTATCTTGCGCTTACATAATGCATTTTAGGAATTCGGCGTTACGCAACTACAAATGCTAGCCAGAAAGATAATTTTTAAAAACCCAAAAGAAAGTTTTGAATTATTAATTCTTTAACTAAAAGATTTGTTTGCTAATTTTTGCGTGTCTTACCATGTTGCTGTTTCTGCCTAACAAAATTACTCAAAGGCTAGAATTCATTATTCTTAAAAGTTTCTGAAAATTACTTTCGTGGTTTTACTTTTATGCATTTATTGGGTTGTTGGGAAAGTAACGCCGTTTTCTTACAAAGAACTCGCACAAATAAATTTTCAATAAGTATGGATTTACAAACAAGTTGTGCCTAGGCATAGGACCCACATTTGTTAAATTTTAAAGGGATAATTTTATAAATAATGCTCTTTTTTCTTTAAAAAAATCGACACCCTCCCCCTTTTTTTCACGTCTACTCTCCATGAAGAATCCTATTCGAAATGTTCTGAAATCGATTTTTAGCCATTCGCGAGGAATGTATTTTGCAGGAAGAATTTTATGGATACCTGTTTCCTTCTTTGAGATCACGCAGGATAGTTGAAAACGATGTTTTGGCCCCCATCCCCCATAAGTTGCGAATTTTGGAAAATGCTTTCCAATCTATCACGTACGCTAAGAAACTCACATACCTGCCGAATTTCGTATAATTATCTTGACCAGTTTTGTCTTGGCAAAAGATTGACATACGGAAAACAACATTACTTTCCCATCAACTCAATAAAAATCAAACAAAATGAAAACCAGAAATTTAATGTAGAAAATTAATGTATATAAAAAAAAATAATTTTGTAACTGTGCACATGGAACTTGTGGATCGTTTATCATGTAAAACCGTCTTTCGACGGCTGCTTGAGAAAAGTAATCACGTTTAGAGGTGTTGGCCCTAAGCAAATGTATACAGTCCTGATGTCATCCGCAATAGATAGATTGAAAGCTTTGAAAGTGACTTCTAGAAGAAAGTTATTCCTCCAGATTGCGAGTGGCTAAACTTATCGTTTGCTGTTTTTCAGGCGAGGAACTTCCCTAATCATGGAGATATAAAGAAATTAGGCAGGTCGTTAGAATATGCCTGGCGAAGAGTGTAAAATAGTTTGGGTACATAATTTTAATATATATTTCAATTCCGAAGAATTTTTATTGAACAGGGAAGACAAATACGGTACACCTATAGATTGTAATACACTTTCTAAATAGTACTTATAAAGGGGAAGTATAGTAAGAATACGGCGGCCTAATTACGGAAGAAGTAATTAGGCAGGTCGGTAGAATATGCCTGGCGAAGAGTGTAATATAGTTTGGGTACATGATTTTTTTTCAATTCCGAAGAAGTGCATTATTGAACAGGGAAGACAAATACGGTACACCCATAGATTGTAACACACTTTCTAAATGGCACTTATAAAGGGGAAGTATAGTAAGAATACGCCTGACAAAGATTTTAAAACAGTTTTTGTAGAGGATTTTAATATAGATTTCGATTCCATAAGATGTTTTTTATGGAACAAGGAAGAAAAATACGTCACACTTATGAATAATGATACACTTTCCAACTTAATGGAGTAAGGAAGAAAAATAAGAACGATGCATGGACTATGATACACTTTTAATATATAGCACTTTAGTGTAGTGCGTATTTAAAATATGAAAGTGTTTCATTTTTTTTATACATATATAATGTCATTCTCCCGTTACATGCACTGTTATACATCTGCTTTACTTAACTAGATTTAAACATGTCTCGCTTAAACTCCATTTAATTAATGATTAAAAACGGTAGCTAGAAAAATTGGAAATATGTGAAGCTGTGATTTTATTTGTGAGTTAAGTTTTGCGATTGTCTGTTGTAATAATTATAATAATCAAAAAGCTCTTTAAAAGATGTGGTTGTTTAAAAGGAATTTTTTTCCCCAGCTGTCATTATTGATTACAGCAATACTCGTAAATGTTTTATCGGATTACCTTTACTGTAATGCTAATGGTCGACTGAAATCTTAAAGCTTAAAATAACATCACAAACACTTCAGTTAAGCTTTGATATTATAGAAATACATCATGGAATGATACAAAAATAAAAATAACCTTTATACACGAATCCAACACAAGTGCATTTTGATGTATAAACTTTACATACATTAGAAGAGTATAAAAGAATTCAATTTAATCACGTTTATAATATGTTTAACACATTAGATTAAAGAATTTCTAACACAATTTTATGTGTCTCTCTGAACTCTCACAGCCTCAAATGTGCACCGATTGACACAAATTTTGAGCATATTATTGCTATGTACCCTATTGAAAGCACAGTATATAGCATGAACAATTCTTCTACAGAGGTTGCTTATAAAGGTCTCAGTCAGATCAAAACGGGACAAATGGAAAGAGAGCAAATAAATTTTTAATTATTTCATAAGTGATCACGCTGTAACTGTTATTACATTTACTGTCAGACAAAATGATCAATGTCTTCTTGGAAAAATGCTTGCGGTTGCCTTTGAGACCATAACTGCACCCAAGCGATTTTGACTGTATACGGGTTTTCCAGCAAAATTTAGGCAGGACAAGACCAACGTGAGAAGCAGAATGATGGCGACCTGTCAACAATCCTGGCCGTTTGAAGACAATGCACAAGTAGGGTGGAGCGGGAAAAAAATTACTTCAAAATTCACACTGCCTGAGACACTAAATGGTGCGAAACTGGTAAGAACTAGAGGTGGGGAAAACCGTTATTTTCAAACAGTTGTTCACCGTTCCCGTTCTTTATTAAAGAACAGTTCTTTTTCCTGTTCTTTTGAGAACAGGTTCTTTGATTTATGGTAGCTTTATTATGACTATTTTATTCAATTTAAAAATGAAAATATACGTCTTTTTAACATGTACTATACTTTAGTACAATTGTAAAACCCGCAGTGGTCTGGGCACTAAACTCCGTTGCCATAAGAACACGAAAAGTGAAGCAGCATCCGGATTGGCCTGTGCTTGGGAGGGTCAACTTCCTTTTGGCTCGACAGCTGTGGGACCGTGTGCCCTAATGGGAGCTGGTGCACGTAAAATCCGTCGTGGCTTCAATGTCCTCCAAATTGTTAAACGATACCTCTGGGGGTGCCGATTTCAGGGGGTGGGTCCCTCCTCTGGAATTGGTTCAAAATTAGGGGGCACCAAGCTGAGTCGGAGTTCCTCCCACTGGGGCTCATTAAAATGGAAGCAGCCCCTTCCGCCCATCGCCTGCCTATTTGAGGGATCTGGCACCGCCCCGCGGGTTGCCAGAGGGCATTAGCAACAACAACAACAATAGTAAAATGTTTAAAAAAAACTTTGCAACCAACATTCTGGCTTTCTTCAATCAAGTATGTTAACAGTAATTTTTTGTAAAAATATTTTAATGGCAGCTGGCTTTTGACGACAGCTGGCTGTGCGTGGGCACAGCCAGCTGTCGTCAAAAAAAGGGTCTCTAGATCTGTGGCACGCGATGAACGTTTCGATCGTCCGCCCTCTTGCTAGTAGTTAAGTCGAGCGATGGCAACGGCCGCCCTTTTTTCAGCATTGGGAAAGGGTTGCGCCTTAAAGGGTAAAAAAGTACATGCTCCAGCTTAAAAATTAAAGACTCCGTTTAAAAAGCTGTAAGTATCAGGCTCCAGATTAAAAATAATACGCGTGTATAAATATGTCGATTGCTTCGACTACGATTTAAGAAAATGAATACGACTTTGGCATATAAAATTACATGGCTCCGAAAATCCAGATTAAATGGCTTCCGACCAGGGCCATACCTAGAAAATAATTTTGGAGTCGGGGAGCATCGTATATCGGGATAAAATTTTCAGGATATATCCCCCACACCCAATTTCTGTCTAATTTAGCAAGATTAATTTTTTTTTATATTACTGCACAAACATTTCGTTCATTTATACATCACTGCATTTCATACCCCTCACCATGGGCGCCGGCAGAATATTTCCCAGGGGGGGCAAAGACTACTTCAACGAATAGTTACCATGTTGGAAAGAGCAAAAAAGCTAAGGATAACACTGCATACAAAAATCCAGGGGGAGGGGGCATTGCCCCCCTTGCCCTATGCTGCCGGTGCCCATGCCTCTCACCATCCCCACACAGAAAAAATTTTCTGGCTACGTCCCTGTATAAATACACCATGTACATATAATGTAATAAGTTCGGGGGAGCGGCGTCCGAGCTCATAGGACCCCCCAGTGGCGGATTAATGCATTTTTGTAGGGGGGCGGTAAGTTAGAGGATTGACATATACATCCATTTTTTGGAAGGAAAATAGGATCTTTTACATTAATTTCTTTTTTCTCGGGGGGGCGTCGCCCCCTCCGCCCCCCCCTTTAATCCGCCCTTGCCCCCCCCGTCTAAGTACGGCCTTGCTTCTGACTCCAAGTCTACAACTTTGACCCTAGCTCAGAACTTAATTAAAGCAAAAGAACTGAGAACAGATGTAATGAAAGAACACCTTTCACCGAAGAACAGTTCTTTTAACCTGTTCAACGCCTTTTACTCCGTTCCCCGAAAGAACGCCTCAGCTCTCCGTTCCGAAAAAGAACACCAGCTCAGGAAAAGAACTAGGTGTTCCCGCTCACTGCTCGGAGAACTCCTCGAGTCGTGATCAAAGAACGTGTTCTTTTTCAGCCAATAGGAGAGGCTGCTCCGGAACAGGTTCTTTTTCAGCCAATAAGAGATGGCTAAGAGCGTATGAAGCGAAGGCGCGTTTTATATGGAGATAGTGTAATGCTTATATTATTGTTTGACGTTGATAAAATATTTTTTTTTCGATTTGTTTGTGTTTCAGACTATCATTTTCTTTATTATTAAATTTTTTACTTTGATTCAAATTGAGTAGTTTGGCTGGAATAATAAAAATTGACGAATTGTAATCCTGTGAGTGCATTTCGTATTGAACATATAAGAAAGCTTCTTTGCCCGGGTCCACTTTAAAATTATGGTAGGTTGGGTTAAAAGTTCTATCCCCCCCCCCCACAGATAATCATCTTCGTTATCATTATTTCTCAATATAACTAAGATTCCACAATTAGAATTTGATAAAGCTAAAATTGTGAACTTCTGTCCCCACCATCAGATAGGTAGCCAATGTGGGGGAGGAGGGGGTCTGCCCCCCAAAATTTAAATTTTTCTTAGCAAAAAAATATTAATCGTGCCTTTCAATGAGAAATTTCACCTTTAAGGCATTTTCTAAAATTTCTCCTTTCAACACGCTTGCCTGCCATAAAATTTTGATGCGTCGGACCTTAATGAACTGAGAACATGTTTTTGCCGTGATCACTGAACAGGGTGTTCCCGTTCTTTCTTGAGAACAGGTTCAAAAGAACAGGGTGTTCATTCTTTCCCCATCTCTAAAAAGAACTAGGTGTTCCCGCTCACTGCTCGGAGAACTCTTCGAGTCGTGATTAAAGAACGTGTTCTTTTTCAGCCAATAGGAGAGGCTGCTCCGGAACAGGTTCTTTTTCAGCCAATAAGAGATGGCTAAGAGCGTATGAAGCGAAGGCACGTTTTATATGGAGATAGTGTAATGCTTATATTATTGTTTGACGTTGATAAAATATTTTTTTTTTCGATTTGTTTGTGTTTCAGACTATCATTTTCTTTATTATTAAATTTTTTACTTTGATTCAAATTGAGTAGTTTGGCTGGAATAATAAAAATTGACGAATTGTAATCCTGTGAGTGCATTTCGTATTGAACATATAAGAAAGCTTCTTTGCCCGGGTCCACTTTAAAATTATGGTAGGTTGGGTTAAAAGTTCTATCCCCCCCCCCACAGATAATCATCTTCGTTATCATTATTTCTCAATATAACTAAGATTCCACAATTAGAATTTGATAAAGCTAAAATTGTGAACTTCTGTCCCCACCATCAGATACGTAGCCAATGTGGGGGAGGAGGGGGTCTGCCCCCCAAAATTTAAATTTTTCTTAGCAAAAAAATATTAATCGTGCCTTTCAATGAGAAATTTCACCTTTAAGGCATTTTCCAAAATTTCTCTTTTCAACACGCTTGCCTGCCATAAAATTTTGATGCGTCGGACCTTAATGAACTGAGAACATGTTTTTGCCGTGATCACTGAACAGGGTGTTCCCGTTCTTTCTTGAGAACAGGTTCAAAAGAACAGGGTGTTCATTCTTTCCCCATCTCTAATAAGAACAAATTGTTTCCAGATTTCAACTGAAAACAGTGTCATCTTCAGATTCCCCAACTCAAGCGAATATATTTCTAGCTTATTTTAATTAAAATAATAATATTTAATTAAATAATTGAATAATCAGTAATGTTTTCATTATTAAATTGCTTTAATAATACATTATTATAACATGTCAGTGCTGGAAATCGTAGATTTAGAAGCAAACGTCGACTTAGGATCTGATTCAGAAATAGAATATACCTCAGAAAATGATGACGATTTCGTTAGTCAGGAAGCCAAATGTCAGGAAACGTCTGAGGAAGAGATTCCCTAAATCTCCAAGACAGACCAAATGCCCGAACTAGCCCTTGTTTTGACAGAGCAGGTGTATCGGAGTATTAATTATTCAATTAATTAATTAAACGTAATTATTTCAATAGAAATTCATAACATTAAAAAAGACACTGGGAATATATTCGCTTGAGATGTGGAACCTGAAGATGGCAAAATATTTAGAATTGGAGACAATTTGTTCTTAGTTTAGCACCATTTAATGACTCGGGCAATATGCATTTCAAGAATAAGTGTTTTTCGCTCCACGCTAATGTCACAGTGAAGCAAACTTCGACAACATTTTCAGAGAACTACACCCTACTACCTCTCCAGGAGCTTTCGATAATTTGATTTAGTTAAATATTAAATTATCTAATAAGAAATAGCGGTGGTTAATCTCCAGCAAAAATCATAAAAGTTGCCAGTTATGATGTGGTGTCTTTTCTTTGAACGTAGAAGTGCACGTCCGAGTTCAATTATGGCTCCATAGGCAGACATTGACCATTTCGTCTAACAGTGGTATAAATGTATAACAATTACAGGGATTGCTTTTTCAATAATTAATAGTTTATATCATTTTTTCATCTGTCTCTTCTTTTGCTTTTGGTTGTTCCTTATATCATTCAATCAGTTGTAATGTACTTGTAGGAAAATGATGAATAAAACCAACACTTTTAATTTACGTTGAACGAAACATTTATTAAGATGGAACATTGTACTTTATTCCGTTGTACTTTTACCCGATGCCACAATATTGTTCGCTAAACTTTTACATAAATTAGAAAAATACAAAAGAATTAAATAATGTTTTTCTTCAAATCTAAAAAGACCGTCTCTGTTATTTCTTTTAAATTTATAGTTCAATGTTGCCTATCAGAACTAAAACAGTTAAACGATTATGCTCATATCTAAAATAAAATAATTCACGCGGAATCTGAAATTCTTAAATTAAATTTTGAAATCATCCATGGTTCAGCAGAAGACAATAGTTTATTTCTCACGAAAATTTCAAACTGTGCAATCTGTGCGAGCTATTAAGAATCGCACAAATTTCAAAATTTAGTAAATCCTGTGACAGAACCGATCTAAATTGAAGCAATTCTTATGATGTTTCAAACTGACATAAACGAAATACCAGATGGTTTTCTAACGGAGTAATATTATAAATTACGACAACGTAAAAAAAATTAAAAAATACATGGAACCGTTATGGACGAACATGACGTTAAAAAACAACATTGTTGTGTAATGTTTAATAATCGATTGAAAATTTCAGTTGTTGATACATAAAGGATCAATTATGGGAGAAAAAATAACAAACCAAGTCTTAAATGTGGCTAAACTATATGTCCGCGTTTTCCTGTGCGGAATGCGGGAGACATGTATTTCTCACGGAAGTTGCAAAGTCTTAAGTACTGAGAAAGCAGGAAATTGGAAATTTAATAACGTGTGCCAGAAAAAAAAAATCTGAACCTTTGCCTCTGGGCTTTTGCGCTTTAGAAAGAAAACTGAACACAAAGGTCAAATTAAATATTAAAAAATTGCATTTGGAAGCCTAGATTTACTTCTTTTTTCAAACATTTCTTTCTTTCTTTCTTTGTAATCAAATGTTTCAGGACGCAAAAGTTTCGACATTTGTTTTGGAAAAAAGATTCAACAGCATTTTTTGTGTATTTAGTTTAAACAATTCTTATGGAATCAAGATGAAACAACTAGGCTCTATACATGACTCTCGCATAACTCGAGTAGAAGCTGTTATTAGTACGAAAAACTTTTTTAATTATTTAAAAGTGCAAAACGCGTAGTGAGTTCTTGAAAAATTTGTTTCTGAGCAAAAAGTAACTGGATTGTCAATGCAGGATTGTGTCTATTCAAACTTTCTGTAAACAGCCGATCGCGTGTCACGTTTAAACGACTTACACGAATTGTAAAATATTCTGCTGTGCGAAAGATGTTTAACTCTTTTTTAGATAGGAGCTTGGATAAGATAGATATTTACTGTTATATATAAATTAGTAAACTATAAAAGAATCCAATTTAATCATGTTTATAACATGTTTTTAAACATTATATTAAATTATAATATATAGTTTAATATAATGAACCACATAAGAAGACATATTTACACTGAGAACATGACGGAAATGGATAGGTGGCGTTGTAAGCGAATTTTCAAGCGTTTTGCTTCCACATCATGCACGTTAATTGAGTGCTTTCAACATGAGTGATTTCATGAATGCTTAATTGACAAAAATCCGCATCGCCTATGGCCTAGCCAATGGAAACTTGGCTATACTGATGTTCGGTTGTTATCAGAAAAGATAGACAATGTGGCACCAATCACCTTGAGGGTTGTTAATTTTTTAATTGCTATGACGCAGGATACCAGGAGGCTGCGAGCAACACAACTACTGGATTTGGAATATCCATTGCATGCCCAAGACAGACATGTCGGAACTAGTGTACGCGTGCTGGTTTCTGATAACCGGAACAAATGCCCAGCTCGTTTTGATGAGAGACTTTTTACACTTCTATTATCTTTAAGAGTTCAGATACGACAGATGGAGGATCATCACATTTGAAAACTGGTTTCTTCAGCTAACTGAGACCGAATCGTAATTTCCCGGCTCTATGCTTATTAATAAAGCAAGACCTTCATGTGAAGGAATGTTGAATGCACCCAACCTTCACATACTGACAATTGGCAGATTAGCCAAAGTTTACAAAAATTAACAGACCATTTTTTGCAAATAGTAATCTTTATTTTATAAAATATCGAAGTCTGTAACGTTATCTAAGCTAATTTTTTTTTCTTCAAATCGCGGGCCTTAACAATGCCTTGGAGGCAATGGCCACTACTAAGACCGGGGTTGTTGGTCACTTTATTATGGGGGCACATAGTAGGTGGACCAACGTTGTCCCTATGTAGGGACGGACACAATGACATCCACGCCCACTCGGGGATCGAACCTCGACCGCCGGGAGTTCAACCCGAAACTGCAGTTCTGTGCTTTACCCACCATACAATCCGGTCGGCCTAATCTAATCTGTTACAATTGACTGAAGTCTTGTAGCTACTTAGCGAATTACGTCTTACCGCTAAATTTGTAATGATTAATCATAGGGTAGCGTGTCTACTGGTATTAAAGCGTGCTCGAAGAGCAAGATCAGTACAGATCAGTCGCTGAGGAAGTCTAAAGGCGGCGAAGCTGGCGGATAAAGTGCGATGATGGAAAGCAATCTTGGCTGTTAGTCTGGAGCAAAGACAGAAAGAATAGCTTTATTGCGCTTTCTGTTTTGGACTTCGGAGTAATCGTAGTCTGGAAGCGCCGCAATAATCTCGTTGGGGAGGCTGTTGATTGGCCGCAGACCTTGAATGAGATTTTGTAAATGTGCTGGTAAAGTGTTTGCATTCGCAGGTCTTTTAGTATTGTTTGGCTGGTAATAATGGATGGCCTTGCGGATACGTCTCAAAATGAAGCGTTTTTTTTTCTTCGAGTTTGTCGATGGAACTCTTTGCGGCATAAGGCCACGCATAAACTCAGACACACATGGCGTATGTTGCATTAAGTCCAATGAAGGATTTATACAAAAGAGTCTTGTTTTGGTGGCTGAGATTTCTTTGTAAAATTAGGGGTGCAAGGTTGTTGAATGTTCCTACCATTTTCCCTCGCGCAGCAGAAACGTGCTGTTTCCAGCATAACGTCTTGTGTATGGTGACTCCAAGATATTTAATGAAGTTGCACAAACACCACAAGGAGGTGCCCCAAATGTGTAGCCTAGAGGTAAGAATGTTCTGGAAAAGTAAATGGCCTGGCACTTCGAGACGTTTAAGCTGAGTTTCCAATTGGCGATTTAGTCTGTGATTTCTCCCATGTATTAATGCAAGCACAGAGAGAGTTCGGAGTAGTTTATTCCGTTTCCAATGATGGCACAGTCGTCTGCATATAACGCGAGTATGTCGTTTAGATCTTTGGGGACATCATTTATGAATAAATTAATCTACATAGGTCCAAGAATAAAGCTTTTATGCCTGACTGACTGACTGAGGAAAATTTTCATGGAGCACCTTGGCTCGAAACTTTATTTTCATAAAATTTTATTTTAATTTGTCGTGTTCAGCTGTTTGCAAAATCTGATTAAATTTATTCCGTTAAGGTTGGTAGCACAGACGGCTGTAAGCAAAGACAATCAGCACGGAAACCAACAACGAGTAACACCTCCTAGATATACAATGCCTGATACAGAAACTTTTACGTCATCACTAAGTCCACTAATTGTCCCGGAGTGGTCTGGGCGCTAATAGAGATGAGTTCGGGCTCATTTTTTGAAGCCCGAGCCCGAGGACTTTTAATCCGAGCCCGCCCGAGCCCGAGCAATATTATTAAAGTTGGAGCCCGAGCCCGCCCGAGCCCGAAATTTCGGCTAAAGTCAAATAAAATTAACTACTTCATTAATAGGATACAATAAATTTTTGAGCTCCACACACCTTCTAGTCCCCCGTGCCGCTATTTTTTTTAAATAAGTACGTCTATTTATCCCATGAATCACTTTTTAAAATTTGTTTCAAGGAGTATGTTCAACAAAGGAGAAATTTTTCACGAGCCCGAGCCCGAACGCAATCGTGAATTACAGAGCCCGTCTCATTTCTAGGCGCTAAACTCCGTTCCCATAAGAACACGGCAAGTGAAGCAGCATCCGGCTTGGCCAGTGCTTGGGAGGGTCATCTCCCTCTCGGCTCGTCCGCTGTGGAACCGTGTACTCTAATGGGACCTAGTGCACGTAAAATCCATCGATGAATGATTTTGAAATCGCTTAATTCAGGAGACTAGCCGACAAGGCGTCCATCTTCGCCGCCCCATACCTTACTGTTCTTTATACTCAGCGCAGCGTTGGCCAAATTATTGGACTCATTTCAACGAAAATTGTGCTTCTTTGTTTTAACAGTTTTGTCATTCAATTCATTTAAGTTAGGGTTGCTACAGATTTTGGGTGTCATCATAAAAGCTGATGCATGGTGGCGATGCCGAGTACTAGCATTTCAGAATGCATGAAAAGACTTAATTCGTGACATCTCGATTCATAAAATGATTATGAAAGTACTGTATTGGGTGATAGCGTGCTGTACAAATTCCAGCAGAAATATTTCTTAATTGCAGAAGCGGGAACTTTCTCAAATTAGTGTGGTGCCGTGTCCGCTAATTTGTACTTAGTTTAATAACACTGCTAATGTGTTAAAGTTAGCAACCTGGTGTTCGTGTAGTATGGTTTCATTATTTAATACGTATCCTTGGTTAGAGTAATATAAAAGAAACAGTAAATGGCTAATATGTGCTTTAGCCCATAGCGATAAACTTGACAAAAATTGTCAATTAGACATTTTAAAGCTTTGAAAATATCCGAAAGATCTTGCATTTTCTCATGTGCATAATTGTTATTTGGTAATCTAGCAACTGCTCGACATACGCAAGTAAAAGTAACCCGTAACGAATATGCATGCTTCATTTGCGTCATTGAGCTGTTAATTTGGATTTTTGCGCACGTGTTATTTTATTACGCTAATGTTTAGATCTAATTGTTGCCATTCGCATCTTAGAAATTTCGTCGATTTTAGTACCACGTACATTAGTGTTTTATATAAGTAGATTCTTCCGAATGCTGCTTCCAGGACCACGACTGAAGTGGAGTAAACAGGACACGCGCGTGCCCCAAGCACCGTGTTGAGGGGCCGCTAAATTTAAGATTTGCTACTGGCGCCGTGATAAGAAGGAAGGGGGCTAAAAATTAAGGTTTGCCTCGGGTGACGGAAACTCTAGTTGCGGCGCTGGGTGCTCCTCAACCTCACTTCTTTCAAGGAGAATGAAGTGTGTCAAAATATCTACTTCATCAGTGAGTAATATGAACACCTATTAAAAGAGCCGTCATGAATGAACATTAAGCATAAAAATATTAACAAGGTTGTACCGAGGGACGCTTCGAAAGTAAGTCTCGTCATTTTTTTTTTTCACACAGGTATTATTTCAAAAATAAAAATATTTTTAAAAAAGCCATCATGAAATCATGAACTGTACACTTTGCGGTCTTTTTCAACATAGTTGTCATCGCCAATGAGACATTTGTCGTTGCGTGCAATCACTTTGAAGACACCGCTGTGGTAAAGCTGGGTGCTTTGCGATGCTTTTTGTTTTTGTTTGATTTTTGGGTTATGGCAAGCCTACACGAGGGGCATCTACCAAGGCGGGTGTCTTGGGCAGGGGACTTTTTAAAGGGTTCTAAGGAGCATTCACGTTACATCTGGAGAAAACTCCAGACCTTCAACCCGAACTCGGTACCTGCACACTTCAGCCATCTACCATGTTAAGTGTATAACGTTGCACTCTCCGGACATTACTTCCAAAACAATGATGTTGCGGAGCAAGCTGCGAGACAATTCCTTCCATCGTACGGCTCCAACTGTTACCACAGTGGTTTCTTTACACTCATTGCACGCTACTACAAATGCCTCAATGTCGGTTGGGACTATGACGATAAATAGTGCAAGGTATATAATTAATGATGGAATAGTGTATTTACTATTATTATTTTCGGGGATAAATTTTCAGTGTGTGTGGGGGGGGAAAGCTACTTTCTGCACGTTCCCCGTAGATATCATTTTAAATCAACTAAAAATACTGGTTTTATTAATGGTTTACAACATAAAAATTAACGTCGTTAGAAGTTGATATACATCAAAGAATCAGTTCCAATTTAAAGCAACTCATGCCGAAACTAGCTTTTGCAATTCAAACGTAAGACATCCCTTGGGGCTTTCTAGAAATTGTCAGTGAATCATAAAAACTCGAAAATTAGTTCTAAGTGCTGAAGGAAAGAAAACGGAATTACAGGTCATGTTTTATTAACTTAACGAATTTCTCACACGCAATCAGAATATTTTGGGAACTAGAAAAATAGTTTCTTGTTCTTTTTTATAATTGCCACCGGCAAATAAAGTGTTCTCAGTATTTTTTTTTCTTATTTTTTTAGTTTAAAGAAGTACTTTTGAGTTTTGGAACACAGTTGACTGTGAAATTTTTAAATGGAAAACATCTTTTAAATCTTCCTTTGTAATTTTTCGTGATTTTTAAAAAAATTTTATTACATAAAATTCAGCGATGTAAAAGATTCACATTTGTACAAGATATTTCATTTGGTTCTTATTGTGCTGAAATTGATATTGAACAAGTCTTTTCTAATTACCAGTTTTTGAGTTTCAAAACGTAGAAAATTAAAATTACTTTTAATAACTTGTTAAGAGGTTAAAAATTCGCATTCAGTACTACAAAATAACGGAATTGCTTAATTTTACAAATGAAAATCATTGCTTGCAGTATCTTAAGCATTTGCGTAAACTGGCATAACACAGGGGGGATGTAACTTGGGGGGGGGCAAAAAATGTTTCCTTGTGTAGGAAATATCATGTTCAAATAGGTTGTATCTAAATTTTGTTGAATTTTAGGAGGGGGCACATGCTTCCTATTGCCTTTAGTAAGTTACATCTATGATTTGAAGCATTAAATCATATAAAAAGTCTCTGAAAAAAAAGGCATATACATTACCATCAAATGTATTATCTACAGGGTGTCTGAAAAAATCTTGCGAAACATAACATGCTCGTCTGTCATACGATGACAAACAAGATTTACAAAGGAACGTATGCACGGAAATGCAAACGGACGCCGCTAGAGGGCTATGTTCGCTATCTTATGGAAGTGTGATCATTTCAGTCTAGGACTCTGCCGTAGATGGATGAATCGGTTGTCAGCTTGGAATTGGCCGATACGCATTACGTGTATGGTGCCGCGGATGGAAGTTATATTAATGAATAAGTCATTTAATAAAAGTCACATCTCTTTTGACATCGTTTCTCCCTCCCCTTAACGGCTGCAAACATTGGATATCGGCCAATTCTCAGTAAGCGATTTATTCACATCCGGCAACGTCATTGGTTATAATAGAGCCCCCTTTTAGGATCCCTAGGTTGAAATTTTGTAGACATGAACAATGATCATGTTCATGTCTACAAAAAAAGTTTTTAAAAAAAAATCATGCGGAATCAAATGTTCTGTGTAAATACGGTAAAGCGCCTCTTAAAAGTTTTTCAAGGGACTAGGGGGAAAACGTATAAATGAGAAAAACGTATAAACGAAATTCTCAAAAGTAAGTACATTTTCTTAGCAAGCAATAAAAAGCCATATTTAAATTAAAATACTGCTTCTTATATTACTGCGTGAAAATAAAATACGCAATAGGTATGTAATACCTAGTTTTATTCTGAATTTAATTCGCAGCTAGTACTTATATTCAGTTTCATTCAGCATGTACAAAATATTTCGTAATTATTGGCTGTATGGCTGTGTGGGAATACACAGAAAAATTTATTGTCATTAGTTAAAAGTGCCTGTTTAACATTATCATTTAAATCGCCGGATAATAGATATTCTTGCATAAAACTAAAACCTGTCACAGATTGTTGAAAATTTGCGCCACACAATTTCTAGCTTCTTCATTTAAAAAAAAAAAAAAAAAAAAAAAACGTGTAAATGAAATTTTTTAACCTTAAAATCCAATGGATTTCGCCGAGACCATTCACAAAATCTTATAAATTATAAAAACGTAAAAAACAGAAACGTATAAACAGTGCTTCAGTGTATTTAAATCCTACATGGCTCAACCGAAGAAAATATATTTATTTTAATTTCGTGAAGAATGTCAAACTGTGTAATTTCGAAGATTTAATTCGAATAGCGCAAATTCTCCATGTATTTCGATTCATGACTGAGTTTCATGGTTTATCAATCTCAGCAAATTATTAATTTTTGACTACCGAAAAAGAAATTTTAGTTACTTTGCCACACACAGATTAATTTTCTAAAGGGATAATACTACGATCTCCCCCCCCCCCTTTATATTAGACTTTTATGGCGGAACCCAGTGCTTTCTTCTTTATCCTTTCTCCCGAACCATTTTTGTATCGCTTATGGTACTAGTATTCTAGCACAATCATTCTCGAGTTTTATTAAGAAAAAGAAATTGAGAAGTTTTTCTTAATTTTTTTCTGGTTGCGTTTCTGTTGAACTCTAAGCTCGGGCATAATTTGATTCTGAATCTATTTTGTTTTCACTCTACTTTTAAAATAATCAATCATCTCTTTTCGATGTATCCTTATCTGTACTTTAAGGGTTTGGGAGGATAAGGGTTACCACTACATACAATCTGTATACGAGATTTTCATAACTGCCCCGTACACTCAGTCACCAAATTGCTTCATTTTCTGAGCGCTGCGCAGCACCACATTGGCACCTTCATAGTTCAATATTGTTTTTCTACCGTATTTGCAGATAAAAAGGACCGTAATTGATCATCTGTGGATTATCTGCTAAAATTACAAGCCGCTGTGTGTCATCTGTTGAAACTTTTCACCTCAAACCTTTACTTTTAATATTAGAGTCATTGCGTGTGATAAATTTATCTAAAATAACGAATTTGGGTAACGTTAGGGTTTGGCGTTTTCTGGATAAATATAGGCGATACCGCCAAACTAGGTTTAATTTTCAGAAGATATTTTTATTGCAAAATGTGGCGATATTTAACGCATTATCGTATTATTATTTTATCTCCAGTGTATTATTTTATCTCCTCTCGTATTATTATTATTTTAACGTACGACCATAAACCGTCGTCATTGGACTATTACCTTATTACGTAGTAGGGTGTTTTACAATCAATGCAAGTATGATAAGCTTTATTTTTCTTGTTTCAGAATACATAATTGCGAATTTCAAAAGATGCTATTACTTGAAAAAAAGGACCAATGAGGGAACATTGGCAAAATATTTGCAAATTGAAATCATTTTCCATTTAATTAATTTTGGCAGACACACTTTTTCCTTCTCTGCAAAAAAATATACATATGTATACATATTTCGTTCCGCGTTAGTGCTTAGTTTGAATAAAACCTGGCTCATTTTGAATAATGAGTTAAAAATGTCAACTCGGTGTTAATATGATTTTAAAAAATCTTTTCTTGAAATAGCTGGAAGTTAAATGTAAGCTTCTTCTATGTTTGATTAAATCCCGAAAAACATTAGAGATATGAATGATATGCAAGAGAAAATCATTTCGTATTTCAAATATTTGTCTGGAAAATTTTTAATGAGAAGCCCCACGGGTGTATCTTAACAAAACCACATTAGCAGGCGGTGTCGAATAATTAAACATTATTCATATTTTTTTAAGATGGTATAATAAGGTTGAAAGAAATGTTGTATAGCGTCGCCTACTACGTTTTTGATAGTTTCTTAATTGAAAAGAGGGATGACTTGTATATTTTTTGTTTGTGTATCTAAGATGAATTTCATTAAGTAAGGTTTACACTTGATTTTTCAATCGAATTATTTGAATAAAAGGAAATTAATTAGCTGCCTTATAGCTTGTCAGAGCATGTTAAATAAGGTGGACTTTATCTTACGCGAGTTTTTGAAGAGTAACGTATTTCAAAGTTAACTTGAACTCCTCTCCCGGACTAAGAGATTTTTCGTCAACAGTAAGAAGCGCAAACCAGGCATGTTGGGTATGAGGGGTAAGTATCATATTCGTGATTTGCTAGAGAAAAAGACAGCCAATCAGGGAACGGTATTTCATCACTAGTGGCATCACCGAAGGCGGAAGCACCCCAAATCTTTCCAGTCTAAATATGTATTCATTCACCACTTTAGTTATAGAAATGGTAATGTATATTTAGGGAATGGTTTAGAGTGGTTTAATCGGTCTTTATAAGCGTCTAAAGTTACTGTGTAGTGATACAAATAGCCGTATTTATATCTTATGTTCCAACGAGAAATTTTCACTTTCGCGAGTCTTGGTTCGTATTTCTTGCGTAAATCACAACTCCCAAATAATTTGTTAGAAATGGCGAATGCAGATGGAATATTCATGCAACTGCATCATGTGCGTTTTGTAAAAGAAATCGCATGGTGTTGGTAAATACAATCTGTAATGTCATATGGCCCCCTTACACGATTCTTGTCAAGAACTTCCCTCTGAAATGCAGAGCCCGACTAAGGCCGCCCTAGGCCTAGCACATTTGAGGGGCCCCTGTGCAGTCATTTACTGTTGGTGATACCAGTATTTCTTCGCAATTTAACAGAAAAGGGAAGGGGTGGGGGAGGATTCTTTAGCTTCAAACTCTCTCCTGTACAAAAGTTTTAACTTAAAGTTCACAAATTTTTATCATTTAATGTAGAAGTTATGCTTCAGAATCAAATGACGTCACGTCAGTGACTACTCCAAGGTGGAATTCTTGGGATGTTAAAATGACGTTTCTTTTATGCCTGAATGTATTGTAAACAAACCCTTTTGCTCAGCGGAATGTCTTGACAAAGTGATCGCTTTATCAATTTTTATTAGCGTTAAATATTTAGTGCATAACTCATTTTTTTAGGAACAGAACTTAAACTATTTTAATAATTTTGGGGCTCCTTAAGCTTGGGGGCCCTAGGCCGTGACCTAGTTGGCCTGTGCGGTAATCAGGCCCTGCTCAAACGGGTGCGATTCGCGCTAGTGGGACAACTAATGTTAAAATTTCAGCCCTGACTGACTGACTAATAGAGGGAAATTAGGGGAGCACCTGCGCGAAGCGCTTACCTCCAGTACGTAATGTGAGCGTTGTCACTTGGTATCGTGAACTAGAAGGGACATAAGATTGGGCAAAAAAAGATCAAAATTTCAGCTCCTAGTTACAATAACATTATTTCTGCACTCACACATTACGTAAATACTGGTATAATATATCTAACATTAAAAATTACTGTTTAAAAAAAGTGGTTGCTTATTATATAAAAAAGCGAACAGCTATGACGAAATTCGCAGATTAGTTTTGCTAACTTGAGTTCTAAAGCCAATGGCATCAACAACTTAGAAATAAGCAATGAACAACTGAGTCAGGGGATTTGGATCTAAACATAATGCTATAAAATCTTGATCTGAAATAACTTCCAATGAACTTCCTTTACACATGAAACTGAATACAATAAAAGAAGTTTATTTCAACACTGGTCAATTATTTTGCCCATCTGTGGTTACTACTAGTATCACCACCTTAAATTATATTACTGGAAAGCTTTTCAAAAACTAATTTTTCCAGAGTACTTCCTCAGAATGAGCTCATTGGTAGGTACACCCGCTTTTATCGCCTACTGTTATTATCAATGATCAGGAATAAAGATCCCATTGTCAAAGACATACTGTGAACTAATAAATGCTCTTTTCCAACCTTTGCTGAAGCAACTGTACAGAGCATTTGGAGCCTACTAACAGCGCAGGCGCAGATAGCTTCTTTAATAATTATAATGTCGTCGTTATCGACAGAAGAACGCATTTAAAACATTCAAATGTTGAAATTACAACAAAGTTGCTTTTAATCAATCTTGAATACAAATTTTAGGTGTTTAAAAATGTTTTATAAGTAGTATAAGCCAATTTTAGCGAAATTTCGGCTTTTTAGTAGAGAAATTTCCGTGTCTCTATTGTTACGAATTTTCGGGGCAACCCGCTGTTCGGGGGCTTAAAATAGTTTCAGGAAAGCTCTGGAAAAGTTCGTATTGTACGCTTCAAATAGATAAATTTTGCTTTTTGTTGCATCAAAATCGGTCAATTAGAACCGGAGATACGGAGGTTTCGGTTTTCCCCTTGTTTTTCTATGGGGTTTCTAGAAATCTCGGGAAATATTGGTCCTAAGGCTTCGATCTCTTCACTTTTGGGGACTTATTTTTGGCGCAAAATTTGGCGCTATTTCGCCAAAAGTCGCCAAGCTTAGTGACATTTGGTCATTTGGCGCGTTTTTGCCGATGGGCCTGAAAGTTGGTTTTCCTGCATTAAAAACACATAAAACCTAACATTTCTCTTCTATGACGCAATGAATTCCCGCTTTATGTAGAATCCTCGGGAAGTTTCTCGTAGCTTCTGCGCCACCTGTAAATATGAGTGTGAGCTGAGCACCAGTTCAGTGAGAGTGGAGCATCCGCAGTGTAGAGTAGCTCCCGTTCAGTGTGATCCAGCTGTGGTTCCGCCTGTTTTGAAGCTTTGAATTTAAGTGTTGTGTGTAAATTCTTCACTGCTGAGTTTTGAGGGACTGTTAGTGTTATCCCTCGAATATTTCCACTGAAGTTTCACCTGTGGATGTGTTTTATTTTATGTGAGAATTACAGCATTTGTGAAAGCTTCTGATCTTAGCGGACTGTTAAAAGCACGTTACTGTTAGATTGTGCTTGTGAATCGTGTACAGCTGATTGTTCTACGAAGTTCTAAGTTGTGTTCCATCCTGACCAGTGGACTTTTACTAGAACTTTCTTCACCAACTGGACTTTAGAACGACGAACCTCGGAAACAAGCAGAGTAGTTCTGCAACGCTATTTATTATCACTTTCTTATATACACCACTGTTCTATCCCTTCAACGCTGAACACTCCCTGCGAATCTTCGACTGGTCGAAACTGTGCTGGAATTCTGTTAGCTTCTTCGGGACGCTTGCCGTTTTCTCCTTCACAGCTTCAATCAAGACCTCCTAGATCAGGGGTGGCGAACCTTTATGGATCAACCTGCATTTTTTCTAAAGAAATGTTTAATGAGGCCATACACGTGTCGTCAAATAATTTTGACTTAGTGACCGTTCGATCGTGATACTTCATGGTGAACTTTGTTACTTTTAATTAAAATGCAAACCGTTTTGATTGGTGGCATGCCTAAAATATTGTGTGCCATCAATGGCAAGCCATCAATAGTGCCATGAATGCTGCCATCAATGTGCCATCAATGGCAAGCATGCCACCGGTTCCCCACCCCTGTCCTGGATAAAGAAAGCCTAACAACTCTTACGTCAACAGACTTTGATGTCATAAAGCTCCAGGGGTTTCGGGTCCTCTACTGTATGCGCAAAATTGGGCGTTTAGCCAAGGCATGGGTATATACCCATTTATACCATTATTAGTTTTGGGGTAAATACCTTACCCTCTGAGTATTTACCCAACCCAAATCTATAGTGAGAAATTTTCACCTATTTTTTAAAAATCTCACTCAGCCAGTTTTCGGCAAAGGGTGAGAAATTTTCATAGATTTTTTCCCCATAATGAAAACACTGATGAGACACGTTTTACTAATTAGGAATTTTTCTCTAAGAAGGTTATAAACAAACTTGAAAAGTGCGTCTTTTTCAAACTGATTGAGAGTTTTTCTTTTTTTTTTTTTTTTCCTTTAACGTAGTTTGTTCCTACATTATTGTAAACATTATTTCAATTTACATACAAGGTCGGTCATAACCCCTCATGAGGAATTTTTTGCCATACAAAATGTGTATTCTTCACTACATTATCACACACACGTATACATATATATGAGTTGTAGTAGTCGTAACCACCCCCATGAAATATTTCTGGCTACGCCCCTGGTAATGGTTAAAGAATTAAAGCACGTTACCATCTCTTAGGGTTACTGTATACATACCGTATATCTCGACGTATAACACGCACTTTAAAATTCGAAACATAACTTCATTTTTTCGTGTGCGTGTTGTTCATCGAACATAAAATGCAGAATACATAAAGTAAATTGGTTGAAGTATCCTAATTTACTGATGCGTGTTATACAACAAAACGTGTTATACGACGGGATATACGGTAATATTTCCTTTATCCCTTTCACACAGATGCTGGCTCTTCCCATAAAATTGAAAGATTTTCCACCACAATTTTTAAATAGTTTTATTTTACAATTTAAATTTGAAATGCTTCTGCAATAGTCTTTTGATGAAATCAGAAAAGTTTACGGTTGTTCTCAGACACTGGGTCCTTATAGAGGGCACAAACATTACACGTAGTATCATGCGGCAAGGATGGCGCTATTTGTGCACATAAAGTACCTCGAAATTTTAACCGTCAGGATTCCTTCATTTTTGCAAATACAAATTTAATCTCTACTGTCAAAAGAAAAATCATTGAATTCAAAGATATTTAATCACGATTTAAAGGGTTAATAAGAAAAAAATTGAACGAAACTGAGACTACCCAGCTAGAAAAAGTTTGCACAAAACGTGTACAAAATCCGAGCGTATTTGGCACTTCTGCTTGTGCATAAAAAGTGCAAACTAAATTGTGCATAAAAAGTGCAAACTAAATTGTGCACAAAAAGTGCACTCTGGGGACCTAGACTGAAAAATGTAGAGGGCGTGGTCGAACAACTTTTTCGTCCTTTCTTTCCATTTTAGTGATGCCATCTATAATCATACATAAGAACTTGCTCCATTTTTCAAACTTCCGAGGATTGGGTTCGAACCGAGGAACCAAGGCTTAGTAGGCCAGCATTCTGACCATTAGACTGGAGTCGACTATGAATGATGAGTCTTAAGTTTGAAGTGATTGTTGTTTCAAGTTCGGAATTGGAACATTTATGTATTTAAATAAATAAAACTAGACTTTACCAGTACACTTCTCAAAATTAAAAAAACAAAAAGCGATTTCTATGCATTTTAAGCTTTTGGAACCCGAGTACGACCGTCAAAAAAAAGTTCGTCGTTCTGTCATTCTGTGCGTGACGCTTTTTTTATTTGCACATCACCTAAAACTGACTGAAGCGAATGAAATAAAATTTGGTGACATGATAGGTGGTCACTCATCTTGAATTATATTTTTAAAAAATTCATTAGATTTTCCAAAAATTATTTCAAAGTGCGTACATTTTTGTTCGCAGATCAGGTATGAACGACTAAAGCCAAAGAAATAAAATTAGTTTACATGATAGATGATCACCATAGGCGCACCCGCGGAGGGCGCTATGGGGGCTCAAGCCCCCCCCCCCTAAAGGTGGAAAGTTAGAAGTGAAAAGCATTAAAAATTGAAAACTGTCCCCAATTAATTAAATTTTTCTTTTTAAAAATTGTCCTCAAATTATTTCTAAAGTTTTTTTTACAAACAAACAACAAAAAAAAAAAAATGTCAGCTTTTAAATAATTACGTACAGTTAGTGTACGAAGCACAGTTAAACTCGGTTTCAAGGATGCTGAAAAGATCAGACAAGTATATTTGAGTATAACGAGTGACATTGCCTGTGGGCATGTTGTTCAATGGCCAAGTCAAGTGGGACATAATATTTTGACGTTATAAGAGAGTTATAAATATAATCGAGGTCACTATAACCGAGTTCAGCAGAATATGTTGTCCAGTCCCCCTAAACTAAAATCCTGGGTGCGCCACTGATGATGACACAATTTAAGCTATAGGTGTCGGATTAATTTTTTTTTTAATTAGATTTTGAGATGCTTCTAAAAATCGTTCCAAACTTGGTAAATTTTTGTTCGCAAAATTTAGCTACGCGATAGGTGGTCATACAACTTAAACAATGTCCCTAGACAGGGCCGTACCCAGAAAAAATTTCCAGCGGGGGGAGACCAAAAATTTCGGGGGGGGGGACTAAAAGGTGAAAAAGGCTAAATTTTTCACAAAAGGCTACATTATTATTGTTTTGTTAACAAATTTTGAAATTTCGGGAGAGGGGACCAGGGGGTCCCCCCCCCCCTGGAAACGGCCTTGTCCCTGGAGTTTCTTATTTGGATTAGAGAGATTTTGCGAAAATTGTTTCAAACTGCTTAAATCCCAGCTTGAAAATGTTTGCACTTTTTGTGCAAAAAATTTATATAAAGTTAATACTTTGAAAAGTATACACTTTTTGTGCACAGTTTTTGGTAATATAGAATATGAACTTTTTAGTATGTATAAAAATTGCATATAATTTGCACAAAAAGTGTATACTTTCAAAATAATCAAAAATATCTACTTGTTATGCACAAATTGTGCACAATCTATACTTTTTTGCAAAAAAAGTGCAGACTTTTTCTAGCTGGGGAAGTTTGTCAGAAGTCATTTGTCAGAAATGCCCAATGCTCACAATTGCGAACACGGGTTGTATACAATCCTTCCCCCCTCCCCCCGTTTAAATGGCTAATCTCCTTTAATTAACGCATTAGAAGGCAAAATATGCAGAAAATGAATTCAAAATATGGCTGAAACTGAATTCGGTCTGTAAGCACTAGTAATTTATAAAGATACAATTTAATATTTTCAATCTATTCCGTAATTTGATTGCTTTAAAAAGTGCTTAAACATTGCTTTATACCTCAAAAGAACATTATAGGTTTGTAATGACTCATGAAAAGTTTGTGGAGAAAAAAAAAACTGCTTAAAAGCAAACGTATCAATTGTTCATTGACAGCTAAATGTATCGTGAATGTGCTATAAGAGCAATATAAACCTATCCGATTTGGATAAAATCTATTGTTTCAATTTTTGCTGTAGAAATGCTTTAAAAGTGGACTGAAACGGCAGGTTCGTACTTTGGAGCCCCACCACTGGCCGAGCGCATAGTGCTCTGAACTGGGAGACGGAAGGTGTCTAGTTCAAACCCAGGTCTCGTCCGCCGACCTAACCGGTCGGAGTTTTCGGGCGTTTCCTCCGAAATGCTTGTTAGGACCCCTTAGAAAGACCCCCACGGAGAGCACTCCATACCTCGGCCTAGAGCCCACATGTAGTTAATTGGTCGTAGTCTCACAACAACAGAAAATTATACTCAAGACTAGTGTTTATAGTCTTAAAAAATCTTTTAAAGTCAATTTATACATAGGAGCGTGTGTGTGTTTGTACGCATACGCCCATTTTTACTATGCTCTTTTTTAAAACATTTTCCACGCCGAATTTCCATGCGGCGCAGACCTCTGTGATGAGTAAAAATCCCCATTCTCGTAAAATTAAATTGCCTATCTCAGTTTATTAGTATGTTGTGCATCACCAGAAAATTTAAAACAGTTTTACGTGCTGAAAATATAACTGTAAGGAGGGAAGTGGAATCATAAATGTACGGTGCAAACATCAACAATTTCATTGAACCCTTTTCGTACATCGAGAACCGTCCCGTATCATATCCTGAAATGTTTGAAAATAATTCCAGTATTACATATAACAACAAAATGTAACTATCCTCAGTTTCTCTTCACTGGTAATGTATAGCAGAGACATATTTAAAAAAGCAAATTTCATTTTCCGGTTGTTAAATAAAAAAGAGGAAAATTATAAAAAACTATGGCAGATTATAATTAATTGCATGCTTAGTGCACATACATCAATTTATTAATCTTCCTTTAAAACAGAACTCACACTTTACACGAAAGGAAAAAAAAACTGAAATTTTGTCTTTATTGTTATTTAAAAAAGAATTAGATTTAAACTTGTAATTTACTACTTTTTTTTCATTTCTCATCTTTCTATCTCTCTTGATATATTTTTTAAGTAATGTTGGTGTTGCCTCGCCAGTACATATACAAAAAAGGCCTCTCGCTATAAACCAACACTTATGAAAGCAATGAGTAAACGAGCCGATAGGGGAGACCGCCATTTTCACCCACACAGAAACACTTCATTGAATGTCTTCTAGAATTTGTCACGGAATAGGTAAACGGCTTTAGGGAAAATATTCTCTCATCTTTCCCGCCTTTTCCCAGCTTTTTGTATGTGGTTTCAAGTGAAATAGAATTAATACATTGCAATAATGTGAAGATCATGCACCTCGAAATTTGCCATGTAGGGGCTGCTATTTATTTTATTTTTTAACAGAATACATCGATTGGTTCGAGAACTGTTCCTTTAAAATATCAGATTTCTTTTATTATTAGTCCACGTTTCATTGTTTTGTAACTCATTGATCAATTTTTGAAACATAAGAAAACTTTATTTGGCGTGAACCATAATTAATATGCACAATATACTTCATCGAAGCATAATTTACGTTTAAGAGGCGTAAACCGGACGTTGACGGGCAAAATGTAAGTGCTTTTAGAGTGTCAAATCCCATGTATAGAATTTTTCTTAGTTTTTACCTAAAATAATTGAAAACCAGAAATATCATAAACATATTTCAGATGTTTGTAAATAAGACTTTAAAATAGCTTCTGTGAATTCAGTATAAAATGCATTGCGCAGTAGATTATTACGCTAGGATCAGCAAATAAGCATATTATTGATTTTTAGATTATGGTGTTGTTAACATGACTTTTTGTAAAGTTATTATGTGATTAAAAAGTAAACGAATAACCTAAATAAAACGTATGACACTTGTTTAAAATTAAATGAATTTGGTGAAAAAAATACTACCGTTTTTGTAAGCAAGAATGTGTATCATAATCTATGAGTGTACTGTATTTGTCGTTTCTATTATATAAAAAACTTCTCCGGAATTGAAATCTATATTAAAATCGCCTACTAAAACTACTGTACAATCTTCGCAGGCATTTTCTAACCCTTTATAATAAATTGTCGCGTTTTGTCACCAAACTTAGCGATCAATTATCAAAAATTGCAATTCTTGCGCGACTTTTAACATTTTATTAAGGCCCCTCCCTCCACATTATTTGGCAAACACATTTGAAAAATCCATGTTTACAAAACCTGTCTTCAACATCGCGTAGACAAAAATTTGCGCTTTAGCGAAATAGCACTCTAGTGCTTAAAAAAAAAAAAAAAAAAAAAATCAGAAACTATAACCAGTGGGGGGAAATTATCTTTGATGGCTTTTCAGGAAATGAATAAATCAAATTATTTTAAGTAAAAACTTACACGATGGTATCTGCCTAGGGGGTTATGCCTTGAGCGGAGGACTTTTCAAGGGTTTCTGAAGTATTCAGGTTACATCTGAAGAAAACCGGCCAAAACTCCAGACAGTTGCTGGGCGCAAAATTATACTGTAATTGTGTAGATATAATACACTTGCAGAAGGTGGGTGAAACAGGGCAAAACTTCCTAAAATTTGTTCAAAATTTTTTATTTTAATTCGTGTTTGTTGGTGTCGACTTCAGGCGTTCCCAAAAAAACATTTCTTTATATATCACTTTAGAGAAGGTAAACAGGCCCAAATAATAAAGTAAAAAAAAAAAAACTTTGTAAAAAACACACATAAGATGTTATAGGTAAGAGGATACGCACGTTTCAACCAAAAATTGTTTTGGCCTTCGTCAGTCCAAGCCCTTCGTTGCAAGCAACACAGGGAACTGAAGAAAGAAAAACAAGCAAGATGTTGCCACAAGGGGCAAAGAAAAGTCGAACAAAACCAAAACAATTTTTGGTTGAAACGTGCGTATCCTCTTACCTATAACATCTTATGTGTGTTTTTTACAAAGTTTTTTTACTTCATTGTACGTAGTATAAGGAAGTAATGTGATCCCGAAAAATTTTGGGGGCCAAATTTCGACATAAAAACCGATTTTGACTACCTCTAAATTGAATTTTAAAAATTTTTTTCGATGCATCTCATCGTAGGCTAGCATGCACGATCATATTAACGCGTCTGCAACTCATTTTGACCAGTGGCGAGTCTACTGTGGCCAGTTTTTCCATGCCGTCTGTACGTACGTACGTACGTATGTATGTAACTCGCATATCTCAAAAACTATTGGTCGTAGAATGTTGAGATTTGATATTTAGGATTGTTCTATGATCTAGTTGTGCACCTCCCCTTTTGGTGGCAATCGAATGGATAGTTTATGTACAGGACCGCCCAAAAGATTCGAAATACATTACGCTCTATGGGCCGAAATTCATTAAACTCGCCTAACTCAAAAGCTATTAGGCGTAGAATGTCGAAACTTCATATTTTGGATAGTTGTAACATCTAGTTGTGCACCTACCCTTTTGGTTCCATTCGACTGGATAGTTTATCTACAGGACTGCCCAAAACTTTCGAAATACATTACACTCAATGGGCCGAAATTCATTAAACTCGCATATCTCAAAAACTGTTAGGCGTTGAATGTTGAAACTTTATATTTAAGATTGTTGTAACATCTAGTTGTGCACCTCCCCTTTCGGTTCCATTCGACCGGATAGTTTATCTACAGAACCGCCTAAAATATTCGAAATACATTACGCTCTATGGGCCGAAATTCATCAAAGCGTTTTTTAGAGGTATTGGGCTATTTCAAACGACTCAGAAGTGATATATGCTGTAAAGAGTTAGAAAATGAATTTCTCTATTAAAAAAAGTGTCTTTATCATTTATAGTTCTGCTACAGGAACACTCAAAAGATTTCCAATACATTACGGTCAATAGCAATTTTAGGGGCATTCATCCATTTCAAGCACAATACCGTCCTACCACATAAGTTAGGTAATGGTCCGACCACGGTCACGTGCCTCCCTCAAGAACTATGCCAAAAGTCGCCAAGCTTGGCGACTTTTGGTGTACGTGTGTGCATATTTAACTCTCAAATCTCAAAAACTATTATGAAATTTCATATAAGAATGTTGTAACATCTAGTTGTGCATCTCGATTTTTGGTTCCAATCTACTGGAGAGTTTATTTACAGGACCACCGAAAAGAATTTCAGTACCTTAATGTCTATGGACATCTTCATTATAACACAACTGTAGACAGTCATTGTTTGGTACATGCCCAAAATCTCGCCGTCTGTCCTCGACCTTGGCGAGTTTTGGCGAAATATCGCCAAATTTGGCGATAGTCAGTCATTTCGTCCATGCCCAAAGTATCGCCATTTATCATCGTTCTTGGCGAGTTTTGGCGAAATATCGCCAAATCTGGCGATAATCTGTCATTGTTTGGTTTATGCTTAAAATCTCGCCAAATGTCGTCGACATTGACGAGTTTCGCCGAAATATCGCCAAATTTGGCGCCAAAAATTATTTCCTATTTTGTATAACTCTAAAACTTTAACCCGTAGATTTTTTTAACTTTGTATTTAGAACTATTGTAATATCTAACTGTTTTCAATATCTTTTTTGACAGCAATCGACTGAGAATTTATTTACATGGTGAGCCAAATGACTTTGAATACATTGAGGTGTATAGATGCATTCAATTCATTGAAGGTCTGTGCTCACTGACTACTTTGGCTATCCCCAAAATCTCGCTGACTATCTCAAGTTTGTCGGCTTTTGGTGAAATATCGCCAAATAAAGTGTCAGAAGGAAATCTTTCAAATTGAACTCAGCTTGGCGATATCGAAATATTTGGCTAGAAATTGCTAAACCTTACTATTATTGATATTTTATCTCTTTCAAACAAATAAATTTAGAGGAAGTGCGTCGAAAATATTTTTGATCTAATGGACGTGCAAGGAAGTCATGTGTTGGACACATCAGATTTTTTTACTTTATTGTTTAACACCAGTATTTTGAGTGTTTTTTCCAGGCCCAAATAATTGTTGGGTGAAATTTCTCAAAATTATGTCATTCAGATTTCAAAGCCCATATAGGAATTTTATATTATGCATTTCTTTTAAGGGCTGAGCTTTGTATTATGGGTTAGGTGATTTCTTTTAATCCTGAAATTTTAGGGAGAACTTTACATAACTGGATTAAACTAAATAATGGTTGTGGAAACTTGTGGGGAAATCGTTTATGTTTAAATTCGTGTTAAATTGGGGTGGGAACTTCATACATACAATTTAATCTCGATATCTCGATTTGGTTTATTTCGATTTTCCGATTATCTCGAAGTTTTTTTTACAGCCCCAAAGTGGCCCAATGTATAATTTAATAGAATTTTTTCTCACTATCTCGAAGATGCAAATCTGTCATTCCAGTTATCTCGATTTTTACAGTTACTTAGAAATTTGCAAGTCGTGTTAATTTTCCGGAAGATGTCTTTAATGCTTTGAATAAAAATAATGATAAGTATAACATGAAATCGAAACTAAAAAACGTAATTGTGAAAAATTATCTAGTAACCCAATCTTGAAATGAAATTTGTCAATCAATGCTTTGTTTATGTATTATCCATTAATTCTTCTCGGGGCCGCACACAGAAATAAATTTTGGAGGGGTACCAAACGGTGAAAAGAGCCGAATTTTTCGCAAAAAGACTTCATCATTATTATTTTGTTAACAAAATTTTAAATTTCGGGGGGGGGACCCCTGCTCCACCTTGGTACCACTTTGATTCTCCTAATATTATTACTAACGATCAAATTATCCACTAGTCATCAAAAAAGTAGAAACATTTTGCTTCATAGAGTTTGATAGGATGATATATTCAGAGGTATATTTTTACCGTGTGTTAAACACGGTAAAAACATACCCCTGAATAAGTTATTATGTGCGATTTTCGATATCTCGAATTTCTGTTATATCGAATATTTTTGCCGGTCCAGCCGACTTCGAGATATTAAGAGTCGACTATATATATGTGTGCGTATGTGTGTGGCCTATTGTTTCCATTTTTATTGCTTTTTACTTCCTTGTACGTAGTATAAGGAAGTAATGTGATCCCGAAAAATTTTGGGGGCCAAATTTCGACATAAAAACCGATTTTGACTACCTCTAAATTTAATTTAAAAATTTTTTTCGATGCATCTCATCGTAGGCTAGCATGCACGATCATATTAACGCGTCCGCAACTCATTTTGACCAGTGGCGAGTCTACTGTGGCCAGTTTTTCCATGCCGTCTGTACGTACGTACGTATGTATGTACGTACGTACGTACGTACGTACGTATGTATGTAACTCGCATATCTCAAAAACTATTGGTCGTAGAATGTTGAGATTTGATATTTAGGATTGTTCTATGATCTAGTTGTGCACCTCCCCTTTTGGTGGCAATCGAATGGATAGTTTATGTACAGGACCGCCCAAAAGATTCGAAATACATGACGCTCTATGGACCGAAATTCATTAAACTCGCCTAACTCAAAAGCTATTAGGCGTAGAATGTCGAAACTTCATATTTTGGATAGTTGTAACATCTAGTTGTGCACCTCTCCTTTTGGTTCCATTCGACTGGATAGTTTATCTACAGGACTGCCCAAAACATTCGAAATACATTACACTCAATAGGCCGAAATTCATTAAACTCGCAAATCTCAAAAACTGTTAGGCGTTGAATGTTGAAACTTTATATTTAGGATTGTTGTAAAATCTAGTTGTGCACCTCCCCTTTCGGTTCCATTCGACTGAATAGTTTATCTACAGGACCGCCCAAAAGATTCGAAATACATTACGCTCTATGGGCCGAAATTCATCAAAGCGTTTTTTAGAGGTATTGGGCTATTTCAAACGACTCAGAAGTTATGTATGCTGTAAAGAGTTAGAAAATGAATTTCTCCATTAAAAAAAGTGTCTTTATCATTTATAGTTCTGCTACAGGAACACTCAAAAGATTTCCAATACATTACGGTCAATAGCAATTTTAGGGGCATTCATCCATTTCAAGCACAATTCCGTCCTACCACATAAGTTAGGTAATGGTCCGACCACGGTCACGTGCCTCCCTCAAGAACTATGCCAAAGTCGCCAAGCTTGGCGACTTTTGGTGTACGTGTGTGCATATTTAACTCTCAAATCTCAAAAACTATTATGAAATTTCATATATAAGAATGTTGTAACATCTAGTTGTGCATCTCGATTCTTGGTTCCAATCTACTGGAGAGTTTATTTACAGGACCACCAAAAAGAATTTCAGTACCTTAATGTCTATGGACATTTTTAATATAATACAACTGTAGACAGTCATTGTTTGGTACATGCCCAAAATCTCGCCGTCTGTCCTCGACCTTGGCGAGTTTTGGCGAAATATCGCCAAATTTGGCGATAGTCAGTCATTTGGTCAATGCCCAAAGTATCGCCATTTGTCATCGTTCTTGGCGAGTTTTGGCGAAATATCGCCAAATTTGGCGATAATCTGTCATTTTTTCGTTCATGCTTAAAATCTCGCCAAATGTCGTTGACATTGATGAGTTTCGCCGAAATATCGCCCAATTTGGCGCCAAAAATTATTTCCTATTTTGTATAACTCTAAAACTTTAGCCCGTAGATTTTTTAACTTTGTATTTAGAACTATTGTAATATCTAACTGTTTTCAATATCTTTTTTGACAGCAATCGACTGAAAATTTATTACTTCCTTGTACGTAGTATAAGGAAGTAATGTGATCCCGAAAAATTTTGGGGGCCAAATTTCGACAAAAAATCCGATTTTGACTACCTCTAAATTTAATTTTAAGAATTTTTTCGATGCATCTGATCGTAGGCTAGCATGCACGATCATATTAACGCGTCTGCAACTCATTTTGACCAGCGGCGAGTATATTGTGGTCAGTTTTTCCATGCCGTCTGTACGTACGTATGTATGTAACTCGCATATCTCAAAAACTATGGGTCGTAGAATGTTGAGATTTGATATTTAGGATTGTTCTATGATCTAGTTGTGCACCTCCTCTTTTGGTCGTAATCGAATGAATAGTTTATGTACAGGACCGCCCAAAAGATTCGAAATACATTTCGCTCTATGGGCCGAAATTCATTAAACTCGCATATCTCAAAAACTATTAGGCGTAGAATGTCGAAACTTCATATTTTGGATAGTTGTAACATATAGTTGTGCACCTCCCCTTTTGGTTCCATTCGATTTGATAGTTTATCTACAGGACCGCCCAAAACATTCGAAATACATTACGCTCAATGTGCCGAAATTCATTAAACTCGCATATCTCAAAAACTATTAGGCGTAGAATGTTGAAACTTTATATTTAGGATTGTTGTAACATCTAGTTGTGCACCTCCCCTTTCGGTTCCATTCGACCGGATAGTTTATCTACAGAACCGCCTAAAATATTCGAAATACATTACGCTCTATGGGCCGAAATTCATCAAAGCGTTTTTTAGAGGTATTGGGCTATTTCAAACGACTCAGAAGTGATATATGCTGTAAAGAGTTAGAAAATGAATTTCTCCATTAAAAAAGTGTCTTTATCATTTACAGTTCTGCTACAGGAACACTCAAAAGATTTCCAATACATTACGGTCAAAGGCAATTTTAGGAGATTCATCCATTTCAAGCACAATACCGTCCTACCACATAAGTTAGGTAATGGTCCGACCACGGTCACGTGCCTCCCTCAAGAACTATGCCAAAAGTCGCCAAGCTTGGCGACTTTTTTGTGTACGTGTGTGCATATTTATCTCTCAAATCTCAAAAACTATTATGAAATTTCATATATAAGATTGTTGTAACATGTAGTTGTGCATCTCAATTTTTGGTTAAAATCTACTGGAGAGTTTATTTACAGGACCACCGAAAAGAATTTCAGTACTTTAATGTCTATGGACATCTTCAATATAATACAATTGTAGACAGTCATTGTTTGGTACAAAATCTCGCCGTCTGTCCTCGACCTTGGCGAGTTTTGCCGAAATGTCGCCAAATTTGGCGATAGTCAGTCATTTGTTCCATGCCCAAAGTATCGCCATTTGTCATCGTTCTTGGCGAGTTTTGGCGAAATATCGCCAAATTTGGCGATAATCTGTCATTGTTGGTCCATGCTTAATATCTCGTCAAATGTCGTCGACATTGACGAGTTTCGCCGAAATATCGCCAAAAATTATTTCCTATTTTGTATAACTCTAAAACTGCAACCCGTAGAATTTTGAACTTTTGTATTTAGAACTATATTATAATATCTAACGGTTTTCAATATCTTTTTTGACAGCAATCGACTGGGAATTTATTTACAGGGTGAGCCAAATGACTTTAAATACATTAAGGTGTATGGATGCATTCAATTCATTGAAAGTCTGTGGTCAATGACTACTTTGGCTATCCCCAAAATCTCGCAAACTATTTCAAGTTTGTCGGCTTTTGGTGAAATATCGCCAAATAAAGTGTCAGAAAGAAATCTTTCAAATTGAACTCAGCTTGGCTATATCGAAATGTTTGGCTAGAAATCGCTATATCTTACTATTATTGATATTTTATATCTTTCAAACAAATAAGTTTAGAGGAATTGCGTAAAAAACATTTTTGATTTAATAGACGTGCAAGGAAGTCATGTGTTGGACACATCAGATTTTTTTGATATGCGTTATCACTTGCTCAAAGGATTAATAGGATATACATACTACGTAAGGTATGCTAGTTCATATTACATATATTAATGACAATGTCATTTTATCTCTCACCCCCTTTATTGAAAATTGTGCGAAAAATGTGTCCCAAAAAAAGCGACATAAAAGTATGCAACATAATTTTACATATATTTAAATACTATTACTTCACAACAGCTTTAATCTATTCTTACAATATTTCGTAAGCTGTAGAATATGCATCACATGTATTATTCTATAATAAATAGGTTACAATCATAAAAATTTCAACATAGGGTTACCAGGTAAAGTATACGAAAGAGGAGAGGTAAAATGACATAGCCAATTAATATCGTTTTAATATGGCAATAAAGAAACTAAAAAATTAGGAGGGGGTTCCCCTGAAGAGGCTCGAACAGCTATTATATATATATATATATATAATAGCATTAATTTATATTAGGTATATATATATATATACCTAATATAAATTAATGCATAAACATTATTTTAGTCTTATTTAAAAAGTTCTGAAATATATTTATAATTCTGGATCTCAATTATTTTAGTTTATACACGAAGAAAATAAAGGCAACATTTTCGTAAAAGAAAAATTATACATGGGATTTGGCACGCTAAAAACACGCACGGTTCTCCCGTTCAAGTCCGGTTTAGGGGATTAGAGAGAGATTAATATTAATTTATGTTTAGATAAATGCCTATGTCCAGATCATATCAGGATTTGCTAGGTAGAAATTAGTGGTGGGAAATCTCCCGAAGAAATCGGGAAGGTTGGCAGGTATAGTTTAACATGCTCGACTAGCTTTGTAAGGGCGGCCAAAAAGGTGATTGGGCGATAATTGAATAGAATAGCTAGATTTTTTTATAGGGATAGTTACTGCATTTTTCCAGGTTGTTGTTACTGCATTTTTCAATAATTTAGTGATAAGAAGCATATATTACTGGGAATATCTTGATAACCTTATTGACGATCCCGTCAATCCCAGGAGCTTTCACATTAGGCGGGTTGCGGATGACATAGACTTCTTCTGCATTAGAGGGATTGTAGAATTTGAGTTAATAGTATCAAATTCAAAATTTTTTTCATAAACGTGGTCAATGTTGATGGGGCGAAAAACATCCAGGTGTGAATTAAATTGAATTTCAAATTGATCAATCTGGGCAATATGTCACCATGCTTTTACGTCATCAGCAGGCCTTCAAGGATGACATCATCACCATTTAACTCTCCTAAAGTAAAACTGTTTAATAAGTAAGTTGTTTAAAATTCCTGGTATAGTTCTCAGTATTCCTGGTAGGTTCTCTAACCTACTCATAAAGTAAAATCATAAAGTAAAACTGTAAAGTAAAACTGTTTAAAACACAACGCAGTGCTCAGAATGTATTGGTGAATTTATTCACGCGCGGTGAGTATGTACGGTGTATGTACGGTGAGTATGTACGGTGAATTTATTCACGCGCACATACCTGGTGAATTCATTCACGTACTGAGAACTATACCAGGAATTTTAAACAACTTACTTATTAAACAGTTTTACTTTATGAGAGTTATACGCAGTTCTCAGAATTCCTGGTATAGTTATGAGTAGTATGTTTAAAATTCCTGGTGAGTTTATTCACGCGCAACAGCATTTTACTGATTTCAGATAGAAAATTTAATTTTACGGCAAAGGGCAAGTTTTTAACCCTAATTAATTATGTAATGTGATTAGGAAATAGATCCTAATGAATTGTTTTGTATCACAAAGGTATTTTAATTTACATCGTTAACTCAAGATATTTTCAAATATTTGTAGTATTCACCAGAAAATTTAAGTGGTTTTACTTTATGAAAATAAAACTATGTTGGCGTCTCTACTTCAAGGCCTAGTAGTGACGTCAAAGCTTCTGTTGTTAGGCTTTATTTAGTAGAGATGGGCGGTTCGACTAATTTTACTGATTCGAATCTCAACTCACTCACTTCTTCGATGATTCGAATCTTGAATCAATAAAACAACTAAAGAAATTTTCCCTCTCTCTGCGCCGAAAGCCGTACTATTTAAACCCCATTCATCGGGTTTCTTCTCCGCTGAGTTCTCGGGTAGCTAGCATCTCTCTCTCCTTGCTCGAGTAAAACTAGTGTTTAAACTGCCCGAAATGAAAATACAGGGGAGCTTCGTATGACCCCCTGGGCCTGTAAGATTACAAGGTTAAGTTTGGTGTCAAAGTATTCGAAATTTTATATAACGATGGGGGTTTACGTCTAGGGGGGGGTCGAGAATCAATAAAAACGCGCTCCGATGTATAGTTTCCGAGATATACGTTAATTAATTATGGTAATTAGATTAATTAACCATGATTGAGGCTTAAAAGGACTGCAAACATGTAGAAATTGGCTCTGGGATGGTTTCCAGACTTCGGAGATGCCGCCGGAGGAGGCTAGTGTTTAAAATGCCCAAGTTGAAAAAATAGGGGAGCTTCGTATGACCCCCTGGGCCTGTAAGATTAAAAGGTTAAGTTTGGTGTCAAAGCATTCGAAATTTTAAGTATCGGTGGGGTGTTGAGTCTAGGAGGGGTCGAGAATCAATAAAAACGCGCTCCGATGTATAGTTTCCGAGATATACGTTAATTAATTATGGTCATTAGACTAATAAACCATGGAGCTGTTTTTTCCGCGATCCGGCACCGTCATCAACGGAGAGAAAGCAGTAGCAAAAGCATCACAAGCTGGTATTGATCTCAGGATTTTCTTATCGCCGGCCTCAGAGGCGTAGCCAAGGGGGGGGGGGTTAGGGGGGTCATACCCCCCCATGAGGAATTTTTTGCCATACAAAATGTATATTCTTCACTACATTATCACACACACGTATACATATATATGAGTTGCAGTAGTCATAACCCCCCCCATGAAAAATTTCTGGCTACGCCCCTGACCGGCCTGTATTTTTGACAGCAGTGCCCGGGGCCCCAGTTGGACGTAATCAGGCTCTGATTAAATGAAACATCCTTTCAACTCTTTTCGATTCCTTTCGACTCTGAGTCGATAGAAGATTCCAAAAAAAACCTCCAATTAAATGAAACATCCTTTCAACTCTTTTCGGCTCCTTTCGACTCTGAGTCGATAGAAGATTCGAAAAACTAACGAATCTCAACCATCGTATACAATCACCGAAACAGAGCGAAACACTGAATCAGTAAAGATTCGTTGCTGCACCAACTCAGTGACCAACTCACCCACACCCACTCATTTATTGTTTCAAATCATCTATCGACTCAGAGTCGTAAAGAGTCGAAAAGAGTTGAAAGAGTAAGGGAAAATCTCTGGGAATGGCAAAGGGAAAATAAGTTTTCCTTCTCTTCGCACTTGGAATGTATTTCCCTTGAGGGCTTGAGATTCGAATCAGTAGAGAGTGAGTGTAAAAACTGAGCCACTCAGTACCAAGATTCGAATCACTGATTCGACTCATCGAATCATTGGCCGTCTCTATTATTTAGGTCGTAGGTGTTGGCAATACCCAAAGTAGCTCAAGCTAGGGTTGAGAAAGTTTGCAGGGCGAATTTGAGATAATGTCTGATGGGGCAGAGAGAGGGTGAAATTAGTCTATTTATCGTTTTTCAGTAGTTTACAAAAAAATTCGTTTAGCTGTTTATTCGTGTGCTGCAAATGTATCTTCATGTGATATGAAAATAAAAGTGACTGCTTTTATAGGCACTTTAACAAACGAATTTTGGTCAGCAAACGTTTACACATATATTAAAAAGTATAAAATAATTGAATTAAAGCATGTTTATATGTATGTTAAAATTTGATTTGTTGATGGTTAAGATTAATCTAGCATAATAAAGATTTATTTACTCTTACTAAAAAGCACAATTATTTTCGATGTCCTTTTACACATCTATTTATTCCAGATTTCTCAGAAACTATTTGCATAATGTCTGGAACAATACACGGGAAAATGTTTAGCATATTAAGCACCATTTATGCCACATAAATGTCATTTTGAGAGATAGAACCTTCAACAGAGAAATGTGGCTAAGCACTTAAGAAAAAGGAAGAAAGAAAGAAAAAAAACCCATCATTTTTTTAATCATGTACAGCAGTAGAAAAAGAGCACACATTCTCAGAGATAAAAAGCCATTAAGTGTAATTATCTTAATTTTTTTTCCTTCTGAGGCGCTGGTGTAATTAAGTTGACATATTTAACGTAAAGTAAAAGAACGCCTCACATTTGAAAAACGTTAAGTATGCATTACATAACTTAGGTAAATATCTTTTTTTTTTTTCTTTCTTTTTTTTTTTTTTTGTTGATCTGCCTAAAAATATGGAATAAATGTCACTTGCAAATATTGATCTTGCCTGTCTTTGCTCCTCGTTTGGAATGTTTCATAGATTGCAAGGTTCTGAAGTTAGCCCCCCCCCCCCACACACACACACCTTCTGAGGAAGATTTGACAAACTGACTGGGCGTTTCTCTGAGTTTTATGGATTTCTAATTGAAGTTTTTGATTTGTTTTTCACAAATTGCTGTTCGCAAAATATCTGAGCCGTAAAAAATGTGTAAAATAAAATGTGGTGCAATTGCTACGGAAAAAAAATAAAGAAAAATAAAGAAACACTTAATACCAGCAATTTAAAAATTTTTTTTTTTATGAAATACGTATTCTAGACTAGTAATTACAGATTCTCAGCAAGAACTGCAAGATTCTTCTCCTGTATTTTTTTTTAATCCTGATGATGGATTACACTGCTTCAGGGCAAAAATTTGCGCATGGACGATCTCGGATTCTTAAAAACATCTTCAAGCATCTCAGAACTTATTTTTCCTTTAGAGCAACGGTTTTGTTCTACCTATTTAAGTCGTTAGGCCAGTAGCGTATGCAGACTTTCTTCAAAGAACGGGTTATACACATTATGTAAAAAATGAAAAATTTATGGACTTTATGTTAAAGCATCTTTGGCAAGGGGGTTTGGGTTGGCCCTCTGCAAATCCCTTTTGCATACGTCACTGCGTTGAATTTAAAAGTCCATTCAATGTCGTTCATTTTACACCGTAACACACCGATACATGTTTAGAGTGATTATCACAAAACAGTTGTGAGCATAGTTTGAAGATATTACTAGCAACTGATTTTCTCTCAAATATACCAGGCGCATCCCAATTCCATGCAGGGTTTGGAAGGCTCAAATATATATATATATATATATATATATATATATATATATATATATATATATATATTACCAATACAGTAAAAAAGTTGACCTTTTATGAGGAATAAATGGTACAAGTTTTATTCAGCGTCGGATTAATGCAATTTTGTTGGGGGGGGTGGAGGAGAGGGCAGTTAGTTTGTTGGTGGGGGCGGTTAGTTAAAAGATTGACATGTACATTCATTTTATCGAAGTAAAATAGGATATTTTACATTAATTTCTTTTTTCTGAATTGGGGCGGTTGCCCCTCCGCCCCCTGTAATCCGTCCTTGTTTCGTGAGGCTGATAATTCGACAAACGAACTGCCCACCACAACGAAATTGCATTAATCCCTCGCAGTCACGAAAGGTTCACACATTGGCCTTCTGTGAAATAAAACTTGTAACATTTCTTTCTCCAATAAAGCCAACTTTGTTGCTCTATTTGCAATAGATATATTTTTATGAGCCTTCTAAACCCGGATGGGAATTTGGATACACCCTATATTTGCGTTGATCAATCTTTTTATCATAATGAAAATGACTTAAAATGCTAGCAGATTTCTTCCAAGGGGTAGATTGCTTTGTTTCGTTTTAAGCTTACTTTTTACTGTTTCGTTTTTACGGGTTTAACAACCATCCAGAAATTATGGTCATCACCTTTTTTTATTCCAATCGGAAGTTTCAAAACTATATATCATTTCTTTTTTTTTTTTTTTTTTCGTAAACCTAAATTCTTGGGCAAGTAAAAGTCGCCAAGCTTGGAGACTGACGAGATTTTGGGCATTGTCCAAACAATAATTGATGATAAAGCTTTAATGTATTTTAATTTTAACTAGCGTGCAACAGAAGTTAAAAGAATGAGATTTTGACTTTTTACGAAGTCCTTATGTTTGGGAAAATTCACATTAATTTTTGAATCTATGCATATTAAAAAGAAGAGGAAAAAAGAATGAAGAAAGAAAGGGAGGAAAAAAATTAATGATAACTTCACGATCTTTATATTGTATTTAAAAGCGCAAAAAAAATAAATATTATAAAAAACAGAATAAAATCAGATGATATCATTTTTATATCGCGCTTGTTAGAGATAAAGAAAATATGCAAATCATTTAATATGTAGTGCAAACATAAAGTGTTGAAATTTTCTCAGTATAATTAACTCAGCAAAAGAATGAAAACAAGATAAAGCAAAAAACAATTTGAAGACAGAAGCGAGAAATAACGAAAAGACCAGCACTTCGGACATGAAAGATTGTTTGTTCAAGTACAAGAACAATTCTACTATTCTATCAGACTATTTTAGAACTCTAAAATTAGTTAGATATACAGGCTATCCCAAAATGGGTTTTAATTCTCTATCTATTAGATATAAGTTGGGAAGGTGATTTGAAAAAAAAAATGTTCAATAAACGGTAGGAAAAAATATGCCATTAAAAAAAAAAAAAAAAAAAAAAAAAACCTTTCGTTTACTTTCAAAGAGATATACATTTCAAATTTGTCTACGACCCCGTACAAAAAATTTCTCAGTTTGTAAATTGCGCACCATACATTGATGTGTTGTACAAAATTTGAGAATAAATTATATCCTAAACAACGACAGATGTAAGAAGATAAATATGTCAACCACTTTTCAATAGCTGTCGAAGGGAAAAAATCACGTTGAATGATCGCATTTCATGGGTCACACTGAAATTACGAAAGAAAATAATATCAACAAACTCAAGCAACAGGAAGACAGGCAGGTTCACCGTGTTGACTAAAATCAAATACTTTCTACCCTTCACAACATTAACACATTTTACTACTTCTAAATTTGAAAGCTTATTCGTGTGACTCCTATTAAGATATCTCCACGCCCATATCTATCCTCAAGTAATTTTGAGCAAGCTACATAATTTTCTTCAGTAAGATTAAATCCCACTATAGAACTACACAACAGCTGCGGAAGGGCTATATGCCTAGGAGGGCGGGTTAGTTGGTAGCAGAGGCAGCTCCTCCATTTGAGCACATGAGCACGTGAAACCCCAGAGGAAAAACTAAAGAATAAACACATTAACAAATTAAATTAAAAAAAATACATTAAGTACACTTCTAGATTTTTGTGAATTTAAAACATGAGTTTTACTCTCCGCCACCCCCAACTATTATTAAACGCGTTTATTATAGCTAACGCACAGTATCGTAGGTTACTACAGCATAGTCTTTCATCGCTTGCACGTGCGATCGACCCGAGTGGCCCTTTCAACCGGTCTCTGAGAAAAGACACAGAGAGAGTGAGAAAGAGTTGCGGGGGGGAAGCGAGGCGCTTTCGTTCGCACAATTTTATTGTGCTCACAGCAAATTTTTTTGCCGTTATCTCCTCTGGATTCTCTCTTGGTTTGTTGTGTTCGGCCAGTTAATCCATTTTTTTTTTCATATTCTTATTATTTTCTTAATTTTTATGATTTTTCATTACAGTATTTTTTGTGAACTAGTGTCAATAATTAAGATGGAAGTCAAATAAGTGTTTCGGAGCTACAGCAATGACATTTTTCAATGTCATCCTTTGAAAAAAAATCAAAAGAAAAAATCAAGACAATATTTTTTTCCTAAAACGTATCTTAGCGACGAAATGCAAGAAAAAATATGACTTGTTTTTCTTTTAGTTGCGTGCTTTCTTTACCTTTCACTGATGGAAACGCAAATACATTTTAACTTTTAAGGTGCGTCGTATCTGCATATTTAATTTTCGAAATTAATTTTGTGAACCTCCATTTAAATAACCCACGAGCAGCCACTGGTTGGTAGGAGTCATTTTTAAGGAGTTGTAACGCATTAACCGTTTTACGTGCAACAATATAGCAGACTTTGATTCTAGAACATTAATTTTTAAACTCATAACCCTCAAAAGAATAAATTTCCCGCTCTCTGTGTTCGTGCGATACCCTTATATTGTATATAAGAGGAATATTTATATTTTTAACTTTCCAACAAGGCTGGGAGGTTTCCATGATTGTCTGTATGTTCTTCTGCCCGCCTGTCCAGTGCTGTAACTGCCGTAAATATGCATTGACTGGTGCGTTGAGGTCTGCGCCGCACGGAAATTGGCGGCGGCGGCGTGGTAAAATATTTGCTAAAGAACATTATGAAAATAGGTGTATGCGCACACACACACACACACACACACACACACGCAGTCATTATATGTATAAACTGGCGAGAAAATGAGATTTTTTACAGACCAGAATTTTTATGAAAACTAGTCTTGAGTATGATGTTGTTGTGCGATTACGACCAATTAGTTACACGGGGCTCTAGGCACTAGAGATGAGACGGGCTCAGCCCGAGCCCGAAAGCCCGAGCCCGAGCCCGGGCCCGAACCGGGCTCGGGCTCTGTCATTCACAATTGCGTTCGGGCTCGGGCTCGTGAAAAATTTCTCCTTTATTGAACATACTCCTTGAAACATATTTTAAAAAGTGATTCACAAGGAAAATAAAAGTACAGTCAACTCCGGTTATAGTGAACCTCTGGGGACCATCCAATTTCGTCCACTGTATCCGAAGTTCACTCAAACCCAAGTGTCTTCATGATGGATAGAGATACTGTATGTGAATTGAGACTAATGGTTTGTGTTCACTGTAGCCTTTTGTTCACTATATCCGGGTTCACTATAACCGGACATGACTGTACTTATAAAATAAATAGCGGCACTGGCTCCTAGAAGGTGCGTTAGGCTCTTTGGATATTTCAGAACGGCGGCTTATATTGATTAGTTAGTCATGCGATCCGACATTATTTGATAAACATGGATATATAAAGAATTAGAAAGTGCATAGAGAGTTTGCAACTCTATTTGTCTTTAATTTGCACAAACGACAAAATTCATTGTATTCTATCAATGAAGTCATTGGATTTTTTTTTATCATAGCTGAAATTTCGGGCTCGGGCTCCGACTTAAATAATATTGCTCGGGCTCGGGCGGGCTCGGATTAGAAGTCCTCGGGCTCGGGCTTCAAAAAATGAGCCCGAAATCATCTCTACTAGGCACCGCCTACAAGATATAGAAAGCCTATGAACAGAAGCTTTTACGTCATCAGTAGATCTTCTAAGATGGCGTCATCACAATTTTCATTTCATAAAGTAAAACCATTAAAAACTTCTGGTGAATTATACAATTTTTTGAAAATATCTTAAGTTAAAGATAAAAATTAAAATACCTTTCTGATAAAAAATTATTTATTATGATCTATTTCTATATCATATTATATAATTAGTGAAAGTAAAAATTTCCTATAAATTAAATTTTCTATCTTAAATCATTAAACTGCTTTATGCGGGAGTAAATTCACCATAAATATTGAATAGTTTTTCTTTGTGAAAATAAATGTGTGATGACGTCATTTTAGTGGACCTAGTGATGACGTAAAAGTTTCTGTTCTTAGGCCTTCTATATCTAGAAGGTGGTGCCCTAGGCCGTGGTGTGGAGTGTAGATATCACGATTGTGTTCGGGCTCGGGCGGGTTCGATTACATTTGTCATTAATTTCCACAAACGGCAAAATTTCTCATACTCTGTCAATGGAGTAATTGACTTTCATTTATCTATGAGCTGAAATTTCAGGCTCGGGCTTCGATTTAAATAATATCGCTCGGGCGGGTTCGATTACATTTGTCATTAATTTCCACAAACGGCAAAATTTCTCATACTCTGTCAATGGAGTAATTGACTTTCATTTATCTATGAGCTGAAATTTCAGGCTCGGGCTTCGATTTAAATAATATCGCTCTGCCGGGCTCGAATTAAAAGTCCTCGGGATCGGGGTTTAAAAAATGAGTCCGAACGCATCTCTAGTGGGGTGCCCTCAGTAAGGGTCTTTCGAAGAGTTTCAACTCGTATGTACGCTGAGTTTCGGAGGAAATCACGGCTACGAACGGTTAGGTCGGCGGGCGCGACCTGGTTTTCAACCAGGTACCTTCCATCTCCGAGTTCAGACAACCCCCCCCCCCGTCCATATAGAAAGCGTAACAACTGAATCTTTGACGTCATTACTAGGCCCTCATGTAGTGACGTTATTATAAATTTATTTTCATAAAGTAAAACTATTTAACCTTTTTGGTGAATACTACAAATATTTGAAAATATCTTGAGTTAACGATGTAAATTAAAATACCTTTGTGATACAAAAGAATTCATTATGATCTACTTCCTTATTACATTACCTAATTAGTTAAAGTAAAAGAAATTGCCGTATGCCGTATAATTAAATTTTCTATCCGAAATCAATAAAATGCTACTGCACGTGAGTAAATTAACCAGAAATTTTAAATAGTTTTACTTTACGAGTTAAATTGTGAGGACGTCAATCGTGAAGTCTTACATGATGAGGTGAAAGCTTAGTGACGTAAGAGATGTTGGACTCTCTATAACTAGGAGGTGTTGGTACAGAGCGCTATATGCTCGGCCACTGGTGGGGCCCATGTGGTACACTTTTGAAGTATTTCTACTGCAAAAGTGGAACAATAGATTTAATCAAAATCGGATAAGTTTCTGTTGTATTCACGATGCATTTAGTTATGAATATACGATTGATACATTATTTGATTTTAAGCGTTTTCTTTTTTCCTCCACAACCTTTTCATGAACCATTCCAAACCTTGAATGTTCTTTTGAGGTATAATGCAATGTTTGAACAGTTTTTCAAGCAATCAAATTATGCCATTGACTCAAAAAATTTAAATTGTATCTTTACTAGTTACTAGCATTAGTATCCAAAAAAAACGTGAAAGTTTAGTTACATTAAAAAAAAAAGTTTTGGAGCCGATTGTATGCCCATGGCGTAAAATCAGCGTTCTCTGCCGGCTCGCCGACCTAGAACCATCACCTCCTAGATATAGAAGGCCTGAGAACAGAAACGTCTAAGATGACGTCATCACAGTTTCCATTTCACAAACTAAAGCTATTTAAATTTTCTGGTGGATGATACACATTTTGGAAATATCTTTAGTTAAAAATAAAAATTAAAATACCTTTCTGATTAAAAAAAAATTATTATGATCTATTTCTATATCAAATTATATAATTAGTTATAGTTATTTTTCCTATTTGTCGTAAAATTTAATTTTCTGTCTTAAATCATTAAAATGTTTCATTCAGGAGTAAATTCACCACAAACTTTGAATAGTTTTACTTTGTGAAGTTAAATGTGTGATGACGTCATTTTAGTGGACCTAGTCATGACGTAAAAGTTTCTGTTCTCAGGCATTGTATATCTAGAAGGTGTTGGCTAGAGGTCGGCGCAGACCTCCACTGGTGCGACATTTATATTTGCGTTTTCTATGTACAGTACCATGTACCGTATTGAAAACAGTTTCTGTAGCATTTATAGTTCTTTTACATGAAAAAAAAATTAAAAAATCCAATACATTACAATCTATGATCTATAGGGTGATCAAAAGATATATGGGGGACTTTTTCTTGTGTGATAATTTGGGGGGGCACTAACCTAAAAGTTGCCAATAGACTAGAAAATGAGATTGGTAAAGTTTTAGCTCAATTGCACAGTATTAACCCGTGCCACATCGAGGTTGAATTCTTGAAAAATTAAGATTTTTGCCGAAAATTTCTAATTTTTCCTTCATTTAGTACTAGCCACCTCCGGCGACCAGTTGGTTCGCCATCTTAATAAATCTCTTTCGGAGAGAATCCTGTTCCTCACCGGCTTCCTTGGCACTGAAATCTCTCAGATTCTAAATGGAATTTAAAAGTAAGATGGTTAAAAACAGGAGCGGCCCTAGGGTAAGTGGCGCCCCCTGCTAATATAAAAAAGATGCCCCTTTTATGCTCTTAGTACTTAGTTTTTGTGTTCGAAATGATACCCTTTCGAAGCCGGCTCCCAGATGCGATGCTTAATGTTTCGGGCCGTCCCTGGTTGCAAAAATAAAAGAATAAGATGGTTAAATGATAAAAACCTACAAAAGGAACAAATTATTTTCGTCCTATATTAATTCTGAAGATCGTCTGGATATATTGGCCGTTATCAAAAAACGGAACGGAAAATACAAGTAAGAAAATTTGAAACACTTTCATATTTTAAATACGCACTAAAATGCTATATATTAAAAGCGTATCATATTCGATGCGTCTTCCCTATTTTTTCCCTTATTCCATTAAGTTGGAAAGTGTATCATTATCCATGAGTGTGATTAGACAAAATTAAAATTGATATTTCTAACATCCTTTTTCTGGATGTAATACGTTAGAAATAAATGGAGAAAAGCTGCGCAGAAAAATGCACAATTCCAACTGAATGAAAATTTCAAAAACTTATTCTCAGGTGTATTCAGCAGACGATAAAATTACGATAAATTGCTCCAAGAGTTAGAATCATCTCCTCAAAATCGCACATCAACCATTTTATTTTTCGCCAAATTAAAAAGTTGCACATTTAAATCCTATTTTTCTTTTGAGTATAAAACATTTCATTCCTGCTCTGATTCCACATGCACACGATATTTTAATTAAAAAACAACCTTACAAATAATCTAAACAAAAAAAATCGTTATTCTTTTATTTTTACTTAAAGAGTCTGAATCATTTAATAAACGTGCCAAATATGGCAACCTAAATTAGCTTAAATTCTCACTCCTTCCACTGCGGGGTTACAATTGCAAAATGGCGAAGCGAAAAAATGAGCCTTTTGCGACACGTTTTTCATCGATATCTCCTAAAATAATTCGAATTTCGATAAAATCGCTTCGAGGTATGTTATGACCCGTCCTGGAGAATTTCCATACAAAATTTGGTAGGTCTACGATCACCCGTCTGCGAGCTACGCGAGATGCAGACAAACAAACAAACCAACTAACGTACAGTTTACACGTTGCTTTATTTATATAGATAAACTATATGCTCTACAAACTTGGTTCTTGTTTTATTTCATAAAAAATGTTATTGTTTTGAACTTTTACTCTACTGAACCAACAAAAACCAACAAAACCAACTGAACCAACAAAACCAATATTTAATGACATTCAGTATTTTTTAGGTCAGTTTGTGAATCGTATCACCAAAATCTGCATTTTTGGTAAAATTAGTGAACAATAGACAAATTAAGGATTTTAAATACTTTTGACCGTTTCTTGTATTATTTGCACCAAAACACAAAATATAAATCAAGAATTTTCATACAACAACAATTCGTGAAATAAACAATATTTAGGGAAATTTATATATTAATTTGAAACATGTTTTTTCTTGTATCCACTAAATTGAGAGAACGGCTGGGTGTAAAATCTCGGTTGTGGTGTCTAAAGAAAAGTCTTGGTCTGTAGATGTGCCATCAAAAGAGAAAATCAGAAAAAGTCGAACGGGTTAGACATGGCGGAACGGCAAAGGTGCAAATTTTCGCCATAGAAATAACATTGTGGTTTATTAACCCCATTGTTGGCAGTTTTAAATGTCTTCTTTATTTTGGCTTCTTATCGCTTATTTCTTTAACTTTTCAGTTGTCTATTTGATATTGCATATTTATCAACATTGCCAGAAAATGCAAATAAATCTGGAAGCTCCCTTTGCGGGATTAATTATTTGTCCCTCGACGAATACAGGTCAAGTCACTCATTTTCTCCAATTATGCTAATTTTTTACTACTTTCTTTGATAAATAAACCATTTTGTGATTCAATATTTTGCATTTATATTGTTAAACTTACCAGGTATATTCTGATTAGAATAAAAGCAAGTATGATTTAAAAAAAAAAGAAATGAAAACCGACTTCGAATTACTTCACCATAAAGAAAAATTAATCCCATTCTAAATAAAAAGGCTTTGGCCAAGTTCTTACGAGATGTAGCAGGTATTGCCAAGTCGTGGAGACTTATTGTGGTTTATTAAAACTCATTGTTGGCAGCTGAAAACGCCTTTATTTTGACGCTTTATCGCTTATCTGTTAATCTGGAACGTGTTTTTAATGTATCCACTAATTTAAATTTAGAGAACGGCTACCAGTAAAAATTTTTTAAAGAGTCTAAAAAAGGCCTTTGCCTGTAGGTGTGTGATCAAAAGAGAAGAAAAAGTTGAACAGATGAAGCATTGCAGAACGGCAAATGTACAAGTTTAAGCCATAGTAATAACATTATGGTTTATTAAATACATTTGGCAGTCAAAAAAGCTTTCTTTATTCTGCCGCTTTATCGCTTATTTCTTTAATTTTTTTTTTAGCACCAGAGTGCTATTAATTTCTCACAGGTTTTTTGTGTAGATGTTACCGTTAGAGTACGAAATCCGTTATTTTATAGAATACCTAGTTATTCCATGAAATAACTGATCGTGTCTGTTAAAGTGTAAAACTCTCTTGTATTTCATGGTTTAACTAGTTATTTCATAGAATAACGATCTGCAGCCCGTTAAAGTGTAAAATAATCTATATCATATATCTCGCTTTTTAGTATAAGGTACATTTACGTTTCGTTTAACAATATGGAAAGTAGCGGGGAAAAAAACGTTAATTTCGAATTCAAATAAAAATAATTTTTGAAGGACGGCGAAAATACCAAAGCATAAAACAACGAGAATACTTTTTCGCCATGCTCTCAAAATGTCAACGACAAATACATTTACCTTCCACCCCTACTGCATTTATGAACTATTCCAGGCCATAGGGAGAGAACTTGTTTAGCATGTTATCTAAAATGAAATAATTGTCATTATTTCATTTTAGATAAATTGTTTATTTTACATTTTAACTGTCTCTCATTAGTTAATTTATAGAATACCTAGTTATTTAATAGAATAACTAGTTAAAGTGTCAAATTATTAACATATTACACACTTTAACGGACACGATGTCATTTCATGGAATAACTAGGTATTCTATGAAATAATTGCATATATACTTTAACGGTAACATAGACACTTTTTCCTACAATTAGCGCGTCGAGTCACTTTTCAAATGTGTTTGCCAGATAATGTGGAGGGGGGTGGGGGTGGAGGCGTTAATAAAATGTTGAAAGTCGCACGAGGTTTGCAATTTTTGATAAATGATCGCTAAACCGGATGCTAAAACGCGACAATTTATTATAAATATTTTGAGTATAGTTAGAAAACGCCTGGCGAATATTGTAAAATAGTTTTAGTAGGCGATTTAAATATAGATTTTAATTCCGAAGTGTTTTATAGAACAGAGAAGACAAATGTGGTACACATCATAGATTATGATACACTTTCCAAATGGTATTTATAAAGGTGAAGTGTAGTTTGACTACGCCTGGCGAAAATTGTTAAACAGTTTTGGTAGGCGATTCCCTAGATTTCTATTCCGAAGAAGTGTTTTATGGAACAAGGAAGGAAAACACGGTACACTCATGGATTATGATGCCCATTCCAAACAGTATTTAAAATATCTACTGGATATAGTTGGAATATGCCTGGAGAAGATTTTAAAACAGTTTCAGTAGGCGATTTTAAGATAGATTTCTATTCCAAAGATGTGTTTTACAGTACAAGCAAGTGTTGATTCCGATTGTAACGCCCCCGCTCTCGCCAACCTAAAAAATCGGGACCTTTGGCGAGATTTGCGGTCATGGGTCTCTACGACATATGCACAAATTTCAAACTTCCCAAAAGAACAATATGAAAACTAAAGTGAACAAATAAGCGATAAACGTAACCGTTAAGGAATTTGAAGACACTTAATTATTAAAACTGCATTCATTGTAAACCCAAAATTTATTAAAATGTAACGGAATGCTTTACTTACATGTTGTTCCAAATCGCCATTTTAATTCTAAATTACGATTGCCACATAAATACAAAAAATCGTCGTGGTTTCTCCATATGTTTAATGATCACCACCTTGGCGAGAGTCGGGGTGTTAAAGTAAGAATCGACCCAGAAAGAGAAACACGGCACACTCATGGATTATGATGGGCATTCGAAACAATATTTAAAACGGTGAAAGTATATTTGTGGCAACGAATGTAAAATAGTTTAAGTAGGCGATTTTAAGATAGATTTCTATTCCAAAGATGGGTTTTACGAAACAACGAAGAAAAATACGTCAAAGTCATGAATAATGATATACTCTCCAACTTAATGGAATAAGGAAGAAAAATAAGGACGACGCATAAACTATGATACGCTTTTAATATATAGCACTTTGGTGCGTATTTAAATTCTGAAAGTGTTTCAGATTTTCTTCCTTTTCTATATATTAATTTGAAACATGCTATTCCGGTATCCACTAAATTGAAAGAACAGCTATGAGTAAAAATTTGGTTGAGGGGTCTAAAAAAAGTCTTGGTACGTAGATGTGTCATCTAAAGGGAAAAATTTTTAAGTCGAAGGGATCAGGCGTGGCGGAACTTCAAATGTGCTATTTTTCGCCATAGAAATAACATTGTGGTTTATTAAATACATTTTGAAGTCATAAAAAGCCATTTTCATTTTGGCGCTATATCGCTTATTAGCACTAGGGTGCTATTTCGCTCACGCCCAGACCCTGTCTACTCGATTCTGTCGACATGATTTGAGGACAGGTTTTGTAGAGATGAACTGTCATGGTGAAAATCTTTTAAATGTGTTTGCCAGATAACGCGGAAGGGGGAGAATAAATCTAACTAGGTTTGCGATTTTGGATAATTCATCGACAAGTTTGCTGAAAAAAAAAAAAAAAAACTTAAAACCGAACCATGCCCGGCGATGGTTGTAAAATAATTTTAGTCGGCCTTTTTAATATAGATTTCGATTCCAAAGAAGCGCTTTATGGAAAAAGGAAGAAAAATACGCTCATGGATTATGATGTACATTCAAAACAATATTTATAAAGGTGAAGTATAGTTAGAATGTGCTTCGCGAAGACTGTAAAACAGTTTGAGAAGGCGATTTTACTATAGATTTTGATTCCAAAGTGTTTTATGAAACAAGGAAGAAAAACACGACACGCTCATGAATAATGGTGCACTTCTCAATGAAATAAGGAAGAAAAATAGGGAAGGGGATAGGGTATATAAGGTAATAGGGAAAAATAAAGAATATACGTTAGCTGCAGCAGTAACTGACACTTTAAGAGCAATATAAAAATTTACTTGTAATTGCTGATTACCAAAACTGCCCCGAAACAAACATTTTGTTTTGAGAACTTAAGTGACCTTTCAAAATTGGGTATAGTATAATTTAGTACACAATATTGAAAATTTCTTAGTTTATATGTTGTCATGGCGGCGACATCAGTAAATTTTTGCTGCAGTGATTCACACTTCGTGCTCCAGGAATTGGCACCGGAACATAATAAACATATTTTTCGACTCATCCCTTAATTAGATAATAATTGTATGTTATTTATATGTTTGTATTGTAAACCTTTTAAAAAATAACAGCAAAAATATTATGTTAAAGGATGAAATTTATTCACATTACATTACTAGTAAAGGAACTAAAAAAAAAAAACTAAAATAAACTAAAGAATATTGCAGATTAATAATTTTAATAAAATAATACCACTTTCATATAAGAAAGAAATCTTGAATAAGATATTACCATAGCATATATTGTACAAATACAAATTCTTTTCAATTTTCTGAGAATTATTATCAGAAACGGATAAAAAATCAGTGTAATTAAAAATGACAGAAGAAGGAACATTTTATTTTTATGTCCGGCGACCAGTTGGTTGGCCATCTTAATAAATCTCTTTCAGAGAGAGTCCTGCTTCTCACCGGCTTCCATGGCACTGAAATCTCTCAGATTCTGAATGGAATTTAAAATTAAGATAGCTACAAACAAGGGCTTCCCTAGGGTAAGTGGCGCTCTTGCTAACGTAAACCCTTTTATGCTCTACTTAGTTTTTGAGTTTCGAAGTCGGTGTCCCGATGCGATACTTACCGTGCTTAACGTATCGGGCCGCCCCTGGTTACAAAAATATGATGGTTTAATGATAAAAACCCACATAAATGTACAAATCATTTTCCTCTTATTTTAATTCTGAAGAGTTTCTAGATATATTGGCCGTTATCAAAAAACGGAACGGAAAATACAAGTAAGAAAATTTGAAACACTTTCATATTTTAAATACGAACTAAAATGCTATATATTAAAAGCGTATCATATTCGATGCGTCTTCCCTATTTTTTCCCTTATTCCATTAAGTTGGAAAGTGTATCATTATCCATGAGTGTGATTAGACAAAATTAAAATTCATATTTCTAACATCCTTTTTCTGAATGTAACACAATAGAAACAAAATGGGGAAAAGATGCACAGAAAAATGCACATTTCGAACTGAATAAAATTTCAAAAACTTATTTTTAATTTGTTTGTTTGTGTAACAAGTATTTCGGATTTGTGTGCTTGGGCCAAAATCCGCTCATAAATCCGCGTCAGAAGGCAAAACTTATTCAATCGTACTTCTGGCATAGCAGACGATATAATGAATTTATTTATTAAAAACTGTGTATTCTATAAATTTGCGCCATCTGCCGACTGCCCTGTAAAATAAAAACTCAATTGCATTCTTCTTCTTCTTCTTTTTTTTTTTATTAAAGATAGTTTTTTGTATATAATAGGAAAAGCGGTTTTTTTTGTGCGATAAAAAGTAGCCAATATGTTAATCCAGGACTTTAACTCTATTTATTCCAAATTTCATCCAAATCCGTCAAACCGTTTCAGCGTGAAAGAGTAATAAACGTACATATATACATTGACATTTATAATATTAGTAGGATTACCCGATACAATTTAATATAAATTAATTTCTGAAAAGAAATTTACATGAAATAGAAACAGGTTGAAAAGTTGAAAATGAACTTATCATAATTTCAGGATAAAGCATCGATTGAGAATCATAATTGTTTTAGCATGGAGTTTGAAATCTCAAATTTTGATATTTAATGTTAATAATATTCTTCAGTTAACGGCACACACTAAAAGTATGTTTCTTTATCATCACATTTCATAGGTCCAAGGGAAAATATCATTAGTAGACGAGAACAATTTATTTTTTATATGCAATCTTGCGCTTACTCTAAGCTAATCATATATACAGGGTTATTTCGAACTCTTGTAAAATATTTTAGGGTGTGCTAGAACAGCTCATGTCTAGCGCAAATCAACATAGAACCCCTGATCCATCTACAATTTGTTTTTCACTATCACGGACATAATGAAAAGGTTTAAAATCTTAGTAAATCCCTCATTTGTGAAGTGTCTGGACACGAGCGGTTCGAGCGGTTTTGTAAATGCTGCTTTTCCTGGTAATTATATAATTTAAGAATTCTGTTTCTTGCGTTATTTCTTAACAATGAACTTTGACAATTAATACAAAATACAGTCTGAGTAAAAACTTTAAAGTCAATAAAAAGTTTTGAGAAAATGGAAAAATTAAATAAAAAGGATTCAAATATTGTTTGTGATTGTTATAGATTTATGATTGATTTAATCAACGTTTTTTGTATGAAAAAAATAAGGATATAAAATGAATTTTGATAAATATTATTTGCTAGAGAATAATAAATCTTTCAAATATCTAGAGTTCATTTTAATAATGCTTGTACAAAACACCAGAAGTTAAATTGAATTAATAAGCAACTTTAGCTTAGGAACAAAAGCATTATTTAAATGAACAAAAACACCACAAAAAGAATACAGAAAATTTATATTTCATATTTAACATTTTCTGTTGTGTAAATGGCGGTGTTACTTTATTGTTGATGTAATATAAGTCAGCCGTGCAATTTCAAATATCGCTGGCTGTCGTGAAGCAATTGAAGGTACCTTTACGAGGGAGGGGAATTCTCATTCGCCCGCCGCACTGACATTAAAGTAATTTTGGACATTAGGCGATAAATCAAGCATTTTAATATTGCGTTTTTACTGTTGTATTGACAAACTAAGAACATATTTCCACTAAACTAACTAATTTTTAACATTATTACCCGAAGATAATACCTTGTATTTAAAGAATTACGTAGCTGCTCCGTTGGTAGACAATTTAATAAACACTCAATAGCTTGTTTTTTCTGAACAAATATAATGCTGTGATGTGCTAATGTTCTTTATGCGCCCCTAATAGTTACAAAAGAAGCCAAAAACGTATCTTAGAAAAAAAGAAAATTTTGGAGATATTTTGAATCACGAAAATCGCTAATAAACGGTAACAAAACTATTAAATCCCATATATTGTAGAGAGTTTGAGCTTTTATAATCCGGTTCCAGTTCTTGCGTAAACCGGCCCATTCAAACGTTATTGACAATTAAAGCCAAGTAAATCTCCAACGTCTACGGAATATAATTAACCAGTTTTTCTAACCAGTAAAATTTGTATTAGAACACGCTTAAATCTATTGAGTATAAGAGTAATCAGAGTATATTTTTACTCAATTATTGACCTCAAACAGTCATTCTCTCGATTGAGTAAAATTTGCTCCATTAATCGGCAAATATCAATGGAGCGAAAAATTCCCAACTTTTGAGCATTATACAACAGCTCCATTTAGGCTAAATAATAATCAAAAATGAGGAGTGTCTGTACGTTTTTGATTAATATAACTGTACTCAATTACGATTATTATTTAAGCTACAGAATGAGCGTTTTTACAAAATCAGTCCTTTTTTAATTAATATATCTGTACTCAATTAATATTATTACTTTAAGCTAGAAAAAGTGTGTCTTATGAAAATTTGCTGTTTTTGATTGATATATTGAATTATTCGTTTTCTTCATTTTTTATTATCAGATCTGTAATCTATGATTATAAGCCCGAGAAAATAAATTTTAAATCAAGGCAAATACATTACATATATCTTAATACACTATAAAAAAGTATTTCTTTTAATAAATAGAATATAATTTCACTATAGTCTCTAGTTATAAAACGAATTCACAGTACAGTCAGAATACACAAATGCAATCATGATTAAACCAGCTGTAAGATTTAATTAAAGCAGCAACCAAATTTATTTACATGAAAAATGTAAAATAGTACTTACTCACTTGACTGAAGATATCATAACTTCATTTGTTTTACAAGAGCGACGAGATTTTTATAATCCAATCGTAAGAAACTATGTCCATTAAAACAAAATTTTTACCGAAAGCATCCTCTCCACATTTAGGTTGAATTTATTTCACAACTCTGAATATGAAAAAGATGTATTTGGTATTCGGATATAAAATAAAATTATCACCATTCTAAAGTATCATCGGGTATCCTCTTCAGAAACTCTTTTAATTCATAATTTGATAAAGACATGTTTGCTCTTCGATGCTCGCCGCAACAAAGAATATAAGTAACCACTGCGTAAGCCATACGATTCCCGCTTCCCGCGTTGTGTTGTCTGTGGTGACTATGTTTATGTACCGTTTTCCGTTAAAGTCACGTGATAGAAATAGGATATCTTACTACGCATTTTTCGTGGGGGAGAGACAGAATTCTCAAATAGACAATATTTTAGTGTAAAATGGAGTATAATAGGATCTAACGAATCCTGAGCATTGAGGGGAATTGAGGAGATAACAAATTATTGTCTTTAATGAGTATTTTTTAGCGTAAAAGGATTTATATCAGCCGATAAGAAATTTAATCAATAAAGGAGTGTTAATTTTAATAAACAGATTTAAGCGTGAATATAGGAAATTTCAATTTTGATAAGGTAAATTAGTAGAGATTATGCACAATTTTAAAGAATTTGTTGTTTTGAAAAAGCGGTTGACTATATTCCGGATAGGTTGGAGATTCTGTTATAAAACCTTTCAATTAAATCCCTCTAAAATTGGTTTTACTGAAATGTCCAACATCTCTATACACTCGCTTCGGTGTGCGCCGGTTACAGGAAGTAAGTGTAGAGATACCGGGTAACACAGGGACGCTCGAAAACTTATAAAAATGACAAGTCGTTTCTTTTTTCTGAGCTGAAACGGTGTTTCCTAAGATGCATTAGTAAAGCAATTGCGATTTTTTTTAAGAAGCAGTTTTCATAAACTCTCTATTTATGTTTTGTCTATCGTAAATTTTTAGCACCAGGGTTCTATTTCGTTCACCCCCAGATTTTTGTCTACGCGACTTTGTTGAAATGAACTGTCAGGTTGGAGTTCTTATCTAATGTGTTTGCCAGATAACGCGGAGGTGGGATGTGGGGGGGGGGGAATTTGAATCCTGAAAGTAGCACATGGTTTGCCATTTTTGATAATTGATCGCCAAGTTTGCTGCAAAAAAATAACTTTAAAACCGAAGCAAGCTTGACGATATCTTCCGAATTTGGCTGGAAACTAGAAAAGTATAGTTGGAATATGCCTGGCAAAGCTTGTAAAATAATGTTAGTAGGCGATTTTAGTATAGAGTTCAATTCCAAATATGTGTTTTATGAAACAAGAAAAGCAAAAATGGCACACTCGTGGATTATGATGCCCATTGCGAACTGTATGTTAAAGTGGTGAAGCATAGTTGGCATATGCTTTGCGAAGATTGTAAAACAGTTTCAGTAGGAGATTTTAAAATAGATTTCGATTCCAAAGATGTGTCCTATGAAACAAGAAAGTGTTGATTCTTATTTTAATGCCCCCACTATCGCCAACCTAAAAAATCGCCGCACTTTGTCGAGCTTTGCAGTCGTGGGTCTCTAGAAGTTATGCACAAGTTTCAACTCTCCCAAAGGAACAAGGTGAAAACGAAAGCGATCATATTAGCGATAAACGCACCAGTTAATTAACTTGAAAATTCTTAATTATTAAAACTAAATTATTGGCAACCCAAAAATATAAATGAACAATTAAGTAATGCTGTACTTACATGTTGTTATACTCCACCATTTTTATATTAGGGTGTCACATAAAAGTCGTCATTGTAACTGAATATGTATTGTTGCGGAATTAGTCTGCTACTCCTGGGGTTCGTCGTTCTAAAGTCCTGTTGGTGTAAAAAGTTCAAGTAAAAAGTCACTTGTCAGGATGGAACACGAACTTTATTGCTTCTAGAACTTCGTAGAACATTCAGCTGTACACAATTCACAAGCACAATCTAGCAGTAACGTACTTTTAACAATCCGCTTGGATCAGAAGCTCTCAAAAATGCTGTATTTCGCACACAAAATAAGTCACTTTCACAGGCAAAAATTCCGTGGAAATATTCAATGGATATAGTACACAATCCCTTAAGACACAGCAATGAAGAATTTACACACAGCACTTTAAAAACAGCTTCACAAAACAAGCTAAACACAGCTTCTATAGCACTATCAATTCACACAAAACAAGCGTACTGTGAGCTCTTCACACGTTGAGCGTTCAACTCGCACTCAACTGTCGGGGCAGCGCGCCGGTTTATAAAGAGGAGGCAGAAACTGCGGGAAGCTTCTAGAGGAGTATATTTCTTGAAGATTCTACATAAAGCGAGAATATTGATTACGTCATAGAAGAGGAATGTTAGGTTATTATGCGTTTTTAATGCAGGAAAAACAACTTCCAGGCCCCATTGGGAAAAACGCGCCAAATGACCAAAAAGTCACCAAGCTTGGCGACTTTTAGCGAAATATCGCCAAATTTGGCGCCAAAAATAAGTCCTCAAAAGTGAAGAGATCTAAGCTCTAGGACTAATATTTCTCGAGATTTCTAGAACCTCCATTGAAAAACAATGGCAAACCGAAACCTCCATATCTCCGGTTCTAATTGGCCGATTTTGATGCAAAAAAAGCAAAATTTATCTATTTGAAGCGTAGAATACGAATTTTAAACCATTTTAAGCCACAGAGCAGCGGGTTGCCCCGAAAATTCGTAACATTGCCCCCTTCCCAAGGACTGCACGTCCCGGGCAGTACAATCCCTAGTTAGGAGGTCACACAAGTACCTACACTGTATAACACTTAACAAGATCTTAACAACATAATTCAAGCAAGTAATCAATAGCACAATAAGCAAATACACATTAATAAATAAATAATCAACATAATAAATAATTACACTGTAATAAATCATAAACATAATAAACAAATACGCATTAATGAAAAATAATATATTACAAATATGTACACTAAACATGGCGTAAGTAGTGAGTGAAAGAGAGTTGACGAAAGAGGAAGAGAAGAGAAAGACAGGAAAGAAATGAGAGTTGAAAGAAAGGAGGAATTACGCCATAGTGACCATGGTCTGATAGTCAAATAACTAATTACCATTTTAAAATCCATTCTTGTACCAGTACCTCTGCTACGGTCGTAGCTTCTTGATCGGGAATAGGAAACGCTTCGGGCCATTTAGAGAAGTAGTCAATGACAACTAGGATGTATTTGTTGCCATCCGAAGTTCGCGGAAGAGGTCCCAGGATGTCGAGGGCAATCCTCTCAAAAGGCGCTCCTACATTATAACGATGTAGTCTTCCACGGCGTCGTTTCTTCGCGCCTTTACGGGCGGCACAGGCGTCACAAGCTTGACACCACTTTTCGACATCGCCTCGAGCCCTAGCCCAGTAGAAGCGCTCGCGAACTTTCTGCAGGGTCTTCATTAAGCCAAAATGGCCACCATTTAAGCCATTATGAAGTTCTTCTAGAACCTTCGGAATCCTCGAACGAGGGAGTACTAACTGCCATCGGAGCATCTTGCCGTCGTCCGACTCCCATTTACGATATAGGACTCCATTTCTCAGGCGAAGCGAATCCCATAAAGCCCAGTACTGTTTTGTTGCCGGACTGTAAGATGATATTTCTTGCCAGCTGGGCTTATTGCTTGATTTCTCCAGTAACGCCACAATAGGTTTGATGTCGCTATCAGCTAACTGGTCCGCCCGAACATTTTCGTCACTCCAGGGATCTTGAGATGGTGCCGATGATGTAACTTGGCGGACAACGGTATGTTTCAGATGGTAATTTTTCTCCTCCCTGGAGCAATAGCGACAACTGTCTATGCAGGGCCTTCTCGACAAAGCATCTGCATTTCCATGAGATGCCCCTTTCCGATGACGTATCTCGCTGTCGTATTCTTGCAATCGCTGTATCCACCTGGCTATTTGGCCCTCTGGATTCTTGAAATTTAGAAGCCAGGTTAAAGAGGCATGGTCCGTTCGGAGCAGGAACTTTCGGACGTACAGGTAATGATGGAAGTGCTCCACGGCCTTAATGATAGCAAGAAGTTCCTTTCTTGTAACACAATAGTTACGTTCTGCCTTTGAAAGGCATTTGCTCCAGTAAGCAATGACGTGTTCTTGGCCATCTATCTCCTGGGACAAAACTGCTCCAACACTCTCCTTACTTGCGTGTGTGTCCAGGATAAATGGCTTGTCAGGGTGAGGATACGACAGGATCGGCGAAGATGTTAAAGCCGTCTTCAGTTCGTTGAATGCGTCCTCACATTCCTCAGTCCATAGAAATTTCTGTCCAGTCTCGGTCAATTTGTGAAGAGGTCTTGCAACTTGAGAAAAGCCCTTCACGAATTTTCGATAGTAAGTACACTGACCGAGAAAACTTCTTAAGTCATGTGTATTCTCGGTACGACTCCAGTTCTGGACTGCGGACGTCTTTTCGGGATCGGTTCGGACTCCGTGGGCGGATATTATGTGCCCGAGGTAACGTACTTCCCGACGAAACAAATTGCACTTCGATGGAATAAGTTTCAAGTTTGTCTCTTTTAATTTCTGCAGTACCTTTCGAATGTTCTCGAGATGCTCTTCGAAAGTCCTTCCGACGATGATGATATCGTCCAAATAAACGATACATGCTTCGTAGGAAATTCCTCTCAACACTGTCTCCATTAGACGCTCGAATGTAGCCGGTGCGTATCAGAGTCCAAAAGGCATAACTTTAAACTGCCATAATACTTGTAACGTGGTGAATGCAGTCTTTTCACGGTCGTCCGGATGAATTTCCACTTGCCAGCAAGGCCGTAGCCAAGGGGGGGTTTTGGGGGTTCAAACCCCCCCCGAAATTTTCAGTCACATAACTTACTGTTCGTAGAAAAAAAAATTATCCCTTATATCGCCAATTACGATTATTGCACTTCAGTTCATTCAAACCGCATGTAATTTTTTACTTGTGTTTCTCTGAGGATCGCAAAGTGATAAATTTCACTTAAATATGCTACTCTTTTCTCTGTACGTTATATGCATACCTGTCTTCTGAGTATGGCCAAAAGAAAATGCAATTTCCGTGGCACTTGCAAGCAGAATTTCTCATTCTCATCAAATAATTCTTTAAATAAACAGTGTTTAATGTATCATAGTAGTAGGAATTTGTGAAGGTGGTAGCAAAAATGTGCCCTAAGTACACTATCTACGGCTGCTTTATTTACACAATTTTACACAGTATTTACATTTAACATAATTAGAATGCAGTATGATCGGAGCAAAAGCTCACATTCGTCTCAATGCTTCTCCACATTGGTTCTCTCTCTTCTTCTTTCACCCCCCCCCCCTTACACGTAGAGAGAGACAAAAAAGAAATATCGTAAATAAAAAAATTTCTCTTTCCACAAAAAATAGTGAGTCATCTCTCGATTCCATCGGAGATAGAAACACGAAACAGTTTCACAGTATCGTGTTTATGACCTCTATAAATAAAAAAGTCAGAGTGATAAGTTTGTGATTTTTGGAGTTAGGGACATGTAGGCTCCAGTCTCGACCCATGTGGACCGGGAGGGAGATCCTACGTTGCATTATTCACGTAACCAGTCCGCTACTCCTTAGAATAAAAAGAGAGTGGCACTGCGGACAGCAGGAGTAAAAAAAAAAAAAAAACATCCGCTGCCTGGCTAGTGTCGCCCCTCTCGAGTCAGCGCCCTAGGCAGTCGCCTAGTTTTCCTTATGGTCCAGCCGGCCCTGCTCTGTCACACAGTGCTTGTCATTCTTTAAAGGCTGTACTGACACAGAGGTTCGCTACGCCGATAGGATATTGCTTACATAGCACTGTTTCAATTTGGATGCATTATTTTCGCGTTTTAAATAAAAATGAAAAAACACAAAGCTGGAGATCATACTTTGTTTAATTTTACTTTCAGTGTGCTGAAAAAAGTACCATATTAAAACATAAAACTTGAAACCCCCCCCGAAAAATTTTCCTGGCTACGGCCTTGCTTGCCAGTAACCACTTTTCAGATCCAGAGTAGAAAACCATTCGTTTCCCGATAAAGTGTCCAAAGTGTCGTCTATCCTGGGAAGAGGGTATCTGTCTTTCTTGGTAATGTCATTCAGTCTTCTGTAGTCAACATAGAACCGGGTGGAACCATCCTTCTTCCGGACCAAAACAATTGGCGAGGCCCAGGGACTAGTCGATGGCTCGATGACGTCATCACGCTGCATCTCCTCTAAAAGTCTGCTCACCTCTTCTTGCTTAGCAAACGGCAGCCGCCTAGGATGTTGCTTGATGGGAGAATGGCTGCCTGTATCTATCCTATGTTGAGTTAAGCTCGTACGGCCAAAGTCACCCGAAGTACGGGAGAAGAGGTCTTCAAATTCAGCTATTACTTTCTCCGCAGCGCTTCTCTGCTCTGCCGTTAACTCCATGTCTTGTATTAATTCCTTCGTCAGGCACTCGGAAGATTTAGCTGTCGTTTGGCTGATGTTCTTATTAATGCAGGTAACAGGAGTGCATGTCGCCAATACTTCATTTTTCTTTATCACCTTCGACTTGTCCGTCACATTTGCTACTCTAAATGGAATTTCTGTTCTCGACAAGTCCACAAGTGTTGCTCCCACAAGTACTCCTCTGACGGAATCACTATTGTTTGGGTGTTCGATTAATCCAAAACGGAATTTATTGCTTTCTTTTACTGTTCCAGAAATTATTGAATCAGTTCTGGGAGGTAGAATGATATCAGTCTGGGCTATTATTTGCTGAACAGGTAAAATAGTTTCATTTTTAATATCGAACGCAGCTATTTCTTCTGAGTCTGAACGAAGCTCATTATTCTTAAAGTCCAAATTAAATTTGTGCGATTTTAAAAAGTCGAGTCCGAGAATAAAAGAGTCTGTAATATTGGCGACATATACCACATGGTCGTATCTGGCATTTCCAAACGTGATTTCTACTTGCGCTTTTCCCCCACTTCGATCTTGTCACCTGTCACAGTCTGGAGGGTCAGCGAGGGCGGAGTCCAGATAATCTTCAAGTTCAATTTCTTGGCCAGATCCGTCCTTATGATGGTTACGTTCGCTCCAGTATCAATCACCATGTGGCATGGGGAACCATTAACGTATCCCAGTACGAATAGTCCATCACTGCCGCCATTCACTGATGAAATCTGTAAGACTTTCAGACGGGGCTTTTGAATATCCCTCAGCCTCTGTTCCTGAAAGTCGTCTCTTTTCTGTCTTCCTTCATGGGCTTCTCTGGTGCATTGATAACTGCGATCTTTACGACGAGAGTTCTTTTGTGCGTCGCAGTATTTTCGTAAATGCCCCTCGCTGTTGCACCTCCAACATTTCACTTTCTTTGGGCCATCTCTCGTTCTATCGGATCTTAATTTTCGTTCTATGAGAACTTCAATTCTATTCAACCTGTTCTCGACGCTCTCTGTGTCTTTGTCAGCTCCCTCTTGGACCGTGACAGCTCTAACAGCATGCCGATCTTTCCTGACGGCCCGTTGAGCTGCTTCTAGCTTCATTGCGAAGACGAGAGCAGATTTCAAATCCTGATAATCTTCCAACATAAGTGACTTTTGGGTTTCTGGATCACGGATGGCTTCAATAAAATGACGCACCGCCATTTCTTCTCGGACATTATCAAGGTGGTCATTGTAGGCTAGATGACACAGCCTATCTATGTCCGAAGCCAGCTCTTGAAGGGTCTCGCCAGATCTCTGCATCCTTGACTTAAGTTGGATTCTACTATATTCTTGCTGGCACTTCTCTCCAAATTTCATCTCCAAGGCACTGGAAAGGGCGTCAAAATCTCCTATCTTCGTCGCTCCGATAGTTTGCAATACATTAATTGCATCTCAGCTAAGGGAAGCGGCCAGTTGATTAGCTTTCTCGGACTCGCTCCAACCATTGGCTCTGGCGACGATCGAAAATTGGGTCTTGTAAGCTTCCCAGGGAGTCTTTCCGTCATAAGGCGTTAGTTTCACTGCTGGGTGGCGTGACGACAACCTGATGTTTTCTGGTACCTTTCCCAGCTTTACCAAACTGTCCAGTTTTTCTTCTAGCTTGTGATCGATCTTTTCCTCAATTCTTTCCTCGCATTTCGCTTGACTTTCTTCCAGGAGTGATACTCTTTTCTCCACTTCCTCTAACCCGGTTTTCATCTCCTCGTTAGCGGTTTTTAACTCATCTAATCCGGTTTCTATTTTTCTTTGTCCATCTTCCACTTTCTTCTCTAGTCCGACCAATCCGGCTTCAATTTTCTTTTCTAAATCGGTCTGTCCGGCTTCAATTTTCTTCTCTAAATCCGCCTTCATCTGTTCTTGTGCGGCTTTCATCTCGTCTTGTCCGGCTTTCATCTCCTTTTTTATCTCATCTTGTCCGGATTTCATCTCCTTTTTTATCTAAACTACGGTTACCACATAAATACAAAAAAATTGTCATGGTAACTGCATATGTTTTTATCATCGCCCAAGGACGAGAATCGTGACATTTAAAGTATAAATCAACGCAGGAAAGGCAAACACAGGGCAAACAACCAGGGCTGGCTTAAGGCGTATGCGAACGCACACGTTTTTTTTTCTGAGAAGGGCGCCGAAATGAGAAAAATTGTTTACAAAATAAGTGGTAAAATTTAAGTATTTATGTATCTTATGTATGTTTGAATGTTATGAATTCTGTATGTTTGAATGCACAGGTAAAACAATCGACGATTAAAACCAGAAAGTAATGGCCCGAGAAAAAGAACGACGGCAAACTGTTCTTAAACGACTTCTTGCCATAACACAATTTCTTGCCCAGAACCAAATGACTTTCCGAGGACGAATGAAACTTTGTACTTTAAAAAACCAATGGAAATTATTTAGGACTCTTTGAACTAATTGCTTAATTTGATCCTGCAATGAAAGAATATGTATCTAGAGCAGTGGTGCGCAAATTATTTTCATCTGCGACCCCCTAATTTGTGTAAAATTTTGTCGCGACCCACTATTTTGAGTATAATTTTGTCGCGACCCCTGGATAGACAGTAGATATTTTCTTTAATTGAAAACGAAGTTACATTGAAATTCTTTCTGGGAGTTGGACTTACAGGGTGTTTTTAAAAGAGTGTCATGACGTCATCGATTGAAATAACGCGTTTTTAAAATAGCGCACCAAACTTATAAACCACCATAAAAATGTTATAAAAGTTGTAATATCATTAAAATCAGTTAATGAATCAACACGTAATTTTAGTAACCAAAGCTTGATTTATGCGTATGGATATAAATACTTTTTTAATGAAAAATACTTTAAAAAATCTTTACATCTTCAAAAGTCAATGTGAAATATGTGCTTGCAAAGAGCTCATGATTGTTTCGATGTTCGGATCTGTATTGGAAATCGCAAGTCGTAAGTCATCCTCTGGATCCAATCGAGATCGATGTTTTTTTTAATGAAAAATAATTTTGAAGGTCACTATGCATGATCAATTTGCAGATCACTATACATGATAACGTGGTTTTGAAGCCCCGTGATAGCGATCGCGAATATCGCGCTCGTAAAATAATAATCATCAGTTTCTTTTGTATTATTTCTAGGGATCGACCGATAGTATCGGCAACCGATAGTATCGGCGCCGATACCTCCTATTTTTTTAGGTATCGGTATCGGTTCTTTCGATTCTAAAAGTATCGGGAAAGTATCGGTTTCTGTTGCTTTCGTCCATTTTCGCCGATACTTTTCAACCGATACTTCGCTTTTCAGAAGAAACCACGCAGGCGCAACACCATTCTAGAATCTTTATTTTGGTAATGAGATGAGAGGTGTCGTTTCATTGGCACATTTGTTTGCGCCAGTGTTTTCGAATTGTGTTTTTTTTTTTTTTTTAATTCTAACTATCGCTAAACGGATGTCGTATCCCCAAGTGTGGTCGAAATTATGGACGAAGAATCGTTAGATGACAGTTTGACAGGAGAATCGTTTATTCTTCTAAATTATTTTCAATTGGTGCCCAACAATAAATACGCTATCTGCAAGGATTGCAAAAACAAATGTCGAGAGGTAGGCTATAATTTTACTTCAGTTTTATAAACGTTTATTTTCTCACTGTGTGGACTCGAAAAAGAGTTCATTCATATATATATATATATATATATATATATATATATATACACACACACACACACAACTGAATCTCCCTATAACGAACTCGCTCGGTTCCAGTTAAAAAATTCGCTATAGAGAAAATTTCGTTGTACAGAGCTTTTTGCAATTGTTTCAGCAAATATTAGAACATTTTTAGTTAATTCGATGTTTAAAAGTATGAAAATTATGACTTTCAATTAAAAATAAATTGGTATTTATTATAAATTTGTTAAACTTACGGTTTCTTACTTTTCATTGTATAAATGAAATGTTCAAAAGTAAAGACAATCCATGAATTTAGAGAATAAAATATGTAATGCACTTACGTTTATTTTACTTCAAAATTCTGTTATTTTACATTGTTTTGCATTCTGTGATTTTAAATTTTCATAAAAATACTCACATTTTAAAAGTCCGCTGAAAATAGAGTGAGACACATTTTCTTCCATTTGGAAACCTCTTTTTAATGGTTTTGAAAGGTTGAAGCATTAAAGTTTGATGTGGTTTTGGTCGTTAAGCGCAGGGCCTTATTATTATATGGGAAAATTGGGACTTTGCCCAGGGCCCCCGACTTGAAAGGGTCCCCGATTTAAATTTTTTTGCTGAAATATTCTTTTTTATATTAAAATTTTATGAAAAATGTAACAAATTTCATAGATTGGGGGCCCCCAAATCTATCAATGCCCGGTGCCCCTGTTGGTCATAATCGGGCACTGGTGAAGTGTCTTTATCGGAGTCAGTTTCACTTTCCTGGCCTCCATTTTTATCATCTATTACTCTTCCACTAAGTGGTCTGTTCAAAAATTAAAATTATCTTCAAAACTAACAAAACATTACATACTATCAAAAGTACGAATTATCAAGCATTTAATGATTTTATTATCTATCAGATTAATGAGAGCACGTAAGATTTGTGTATCATTCTGTTTTGAGAAGTGTAATAATTATCAATATCTAGTAATTATTTATATTGTTAATTTAAAAAGTTGAAGCTGTATTAGTATAATTAGTAATACTAATTATTATTTTGTTTATTTCAAATTTTAGGGTAAAAAACATATTTCTTGTGAATAATATTTGGTTTATATATAAGGAAAACACAGGAATAATCGGTGTGTACCTGTTCTTCGTACGGAAAAGATCAAATACATGGATCATCAAGATTAATTGTGACTTAACCCTGTCCAGAGAATCAAAATATTAGAAGTTTCAAAAAGAACTTAAAAATGATCATATGAGTTCATATTAAAAAGAAATCTTGCTAAAAGATTTAATAATTGACTTAGTGGTTAAATAATTGGAGCAGATAAATAAAACCATTAATTAATGTGAACTAATGCATTTTAAGGGAAGAATTTACATACGTATTTAATGAACAATATCTAAATACGTATATACTTACATAATACTGTACAGTTTATACATTATCACAATTTAATGCAGTTTAAGTAATCTAAAAAATATCTTCATATGTGAAAGATTTATAATTAAAGAAAATCTAAATAAAACTTGCAAGCTTTGAAGTTGAATAAATTTCATGTGTTTACTTTTGTAAGCACAAAATCGAGGCATGAGCCAAAAACAAAGACACATTTAGTTAAGAGCAAGCAGGAAGCTGTTTTGGGTCTAATATGGAAACCTTTTATCTGGCTCATAGCAACAATTAGGCGACAAAATAGACCACCAGTCGGCACTTGAAATGGATTCTCTTATTAATATATCGCTTTAACTCCACACCCCCCCGTGTTTGTGTTCTTTCAAGCCTAAATGAGGGGTATCTACCTATAGGGGGGGGGGGCTTGGGCGAAGAACTTTTTAAGGGAGTCAAACGCATATTCACGTAACATCTGATGAAAATCACCCAAGATTCTAGACCACTAGATCGACAACCACGCGAGGAGAAAGAATTCCGAACCTGCACACTAAAACGCTTCCCAGTGCTCAGCTTTTTACAAATTCGGCCATTCGTCGGCATGATTGAGTAGAAAAGAAAGACTAGAACTACTGTAAATTCACACTTCAATGTATCCACTACTTTTTCTATTTAATGCTTTGTACTGGGATCAAATTTCATCATGCTGTTATTCATTTTAACGAGAACCACACTCTCGTTACAAAAACTGCCCAGAATACAGATGTAGGTTTAAATGGCATTAAATTATGTAAAATCGGTATCGGTTAAGTATCGGTATCGGCCGATACCATAACTTAAAAGTATCGGTATCAGCTATTTCTGAAAAAGAATTTATAGGTAAAGTATCGGTATCGGTCATCGGCGAAAATGTGGTATCGGTCGATCCCTAATTATTTCAGTTCTTTGAAATGAATAATTGCAGGTTTTTCATAAATTTGAATCTCTTTGAATTTGGCGACCCCCGGTTTGCGCACCGCTGATCTAGAGTATTGGAAAATGAAAAAGAAAGGTGTCTGCCATACTTAGGAAGAAACATACAAAATGAATTATTGACTCGAATGGGAGATAAAGTAAGAGAAGAATAGTAAGTAGAATTAGAACAGCCAAATACTATCCATTGATTCTCTACTGCATACACGATTTAAGTAGGAAAGAGCAGCTTTCTGTTGTTTTGAGGTATGTTTACGAAACAAAAGAGCAAAAAGTTCAAATTTGCGAAAGTTTCCTAGATTTCATTGAAATAACAGATACTTTAGGAAAAAGAATGTCGGAAACCGTCTTAAAAAACTACAGGAGTACGACTTGGATATTTCTAATTGCAGAGCCCGAGGGTATGATAATGGGGCAAATATGAAAGGCAAACACTACGGACTGAAAAAAAAAAGACAGCTTTTTTGTACCATGCACCTGTCGTAGCCTAGACTTGGTATTGAGCGATGCCGTAAAATCCTCAATACCGACATTGTTACTCCATTGTTTTGCCTGAGTTGAACAAATGTAGATACTGAGTCTTCTATCCTGTCTGTCGCGTCGGCTTGCAATGGCGACTGACGTGAAGGCAGTAGCAACTTCAGGGAAGGGGCTGGGAGGCTTCAGCCCGCTCCCCAAAAGAGATTGCTAAAGGGTAACATTCTGCTTCCCTCTCTCTGGAAACTCTCTGGAAACCCTCTCTCATTGTTACTCTTTCTGGAACAATTCAGCGATTGTTTGTGTTTTTAGATCATCGGCAAAAAGTTGGAGCAAATTGTTTGAGAGACTGTCGCAGTCAGATGAGGCATCATCATTATTTGGGCCTTCTCTTACATTAAAAGAATTTTGTGCAACTCGCTGGGAAGCACGAATTGAATCGCTGAAAGCTGTAAGATATCAGATTGTGCAAATACGATCTCACTTTGGGACCTGCGTGAGGACGCATCATTTGAAGATGAAGTTAGAAGTGAGGCAAATTCCTCATCCGAAGCTATAGAGGATTTTGTCTGCTTTGTGTCATTGATTGTAGGGTATGATGTCCTGTTTGAAATAAACATGGCTAGCAAAATATTGCAAAGAACGTGAATATACCTCAAGCTGTATCTATTTTGAAGTCCTTTGGGGACCCTTTGGCGGGTTTCCGCGAATACGGATTTTTTAGTTTTCTAGTGAAAGCGAGAGAGTTGGCTGAAGATTTCACCCCCCAAAAGTGGTGCGTCAGCCCCATCCAGAAGTGGAAAGAAAGTTCAAAACTCAGCGGGTTAGATGGAAGAAGAAGCAGTTATATTATGAGGCCGATGACGAAGCACTGATTGATCCCCAAGAGCGTTTCAGAGTTGATTTTTTTTTTTTTTTACCACTTCTTGAAACAGCTCAAATGGCTGTTCAAGAGAGAGTCGAACAACTCAAGGACAAGATGTCAAATTTTAATTTTCTTTTTAAACTTGATGAATTAATTACCCAACAGAGAAGACTTGTTATTTAAATGCAAAGAGTTAGAAGATCTCCTTTCGGATGGGGATGGCAGTGACATCAAAGGAGTTGAGTTATGCGAAGAGCTGATCTCGATCAAGAAATAAAGGTACGTAACGCTTTTACATTTTAGGTATTCAGATTTTAACAGCTTGATATATTGTTCAATTAATTTATAATGATTTTAGGCTCCAATAGTTTTTTTTTTTCAGAATTAAAAACAGTTTTTTTTATTTCTCTTTCTTTGATTTTAGGCGAGAAAACGCCCCTGAACGTGCTGCACTTTTTGTTGGAAACTGGATCTGCAGACGCTTATGTAAATGTGTAGGTTTCTTTACGAATACTTCTGACAATGCCGTCATCGGTAGCTTCGGCTGAGCGAAGTTTTTCTAAATTAAGAATAACAAAAACTTACCTAAGGTCTACTCTTTCTGAGGAAAGACTGAACAATCGTTCAATTTTGTCCATTGAAAATGATATTTCATCGTCATTAGATTATGATACTTTGATAAAAACATTTTCGGCTGCTAATATCTAGGAGTATAATAGATTAATTTAATCAATTTTCCGTAATACTTTTTTTGATTTTTCATACTACTACTTCGATTTATAGTTATATTGATGTACCTTTTCTAGAAAAGTGAAAGCCAAAGTTTATATGTCTGAATGTTTTCGTACTTTCTTTAATGTGCCGACACTGTATTAAATCAAACAAAACTTTTGCTATAGTTAAAAATGTGCCTGTCATTTTCTACCGAAAAAACAATACGAGTAAACTCAGTAAAAGTATTTGTTGGGAATTCGCTAGTCTTACAATTACAGGACAGCACGCTAACTAAAGTTTGAAAAAATGAGTAAAATAATTAATTGTGGAAGAAGTGTTTAACAAAATAATAATGAAAAGGCACTAAATACTCCACTTTAATATTTACTATCTAGTATATTGGTTTTAGCTTTTGATTTTTAGTCCCTACAAAATGTCATTTTTAGGTATGACGTTCCCACTAGTTTCAGTTATAGAGCACACATATTTCTTACTGGGTTTCTTGTATCAATTTTTACTGTAAGGGGTGCCAAAACTCATTCTTGCACACACAGAATTTTGCTCTTAGGCCGGCCCTGTGAAGATGTAAGAGCAACAATGTTTCAACGAAGCGGATCATTTATTGGACAAAGAAGTAGATTTTTTTTATTTCATCTCAAACAGTAATTTTTTTTAAGAGATTTAATTTTAATATGCAAGTTTTGAATACGGATCCAGATGTATGGTGTGAAAATCAGTTTTATTTGAAAGAAAAAAAACTGTGAAAGCTTTTAAGGTTTTTAATGACTCAGCTGAAAGGGGACTAAAATTAATCCAAGGATTCTGTTCCTGTTTAACTGAGGATGAAGAACAAAAGCAGTTCTTACTATAGATAGTATCCGAATGTAGAAAAACTTTTCCAGACTCTTCGAAAGCTACATTATCTAAGCCTTTCCACTTTAACAAAAAATTGTGAACAGTAATAATTTATTTTGTTTATAATGTGCATCCTTTTTGATACATAACTTTAATAATCAAATATATCTGAACGTTAGTCGTTCTCAATTTAATGCCTTCTTTGAATTTATTTTCTGTTAATTCTTTTACTTAAATTTCATTTTTTCTTTATTTCAGAATATATTTTAAACCTTTACTTTGTACTCAAAAAAGAAAGAAAGAAAAAAAAAGAAAAGAAAAGGAAGAAAGATGAAATATAATTTTTTGAATTTCATAAAAAAGCCAGCTATTAGGATTCGGATCATATCGCATGCTTTTTTCAGGACTAGATATGATCCGAATGTTACCCGCTAAGAGTTTTGGAAATGGGCAAATAATCTAAAGTTGTTTTCACCTTAAAATTTGCATGCCATTTTTAAATTATTAAAAAAAATTAATTTTTAATAGGAAGATTTGCAATTATAAAAAAAAGCTCCAAAATTACATACAAGCATTAATAGCAAAACATATTTTATGATATCGCAGTGTTATTAATGATTAATATTATAGATGGATTAAAGGGAAAACTGGAATAAAGTGGACGGGATTTGGCATCACAACCGCTTGGAGGGTTGAATCTGTAAGTTTTTACATAAAAGTGATGTGTGGCTCATCAAGGCAGGAAGCTGTTTTATGAAACTAGACCAACATTATGTTTCTAGTCTCAATGTTATGCTTTTTATGATGGAAAAACTGCTTTTTTGCGAAAACCGAGGTTTTACTAAACTTTAACCTCAATGTGGCACGGGTTAGTATTATGCAAATGTGCTGAAACTGTACAAATCTCATTTTGTAGCCTATTGGCAACTTTTTGGGGTGTGCCTCCCCCCTAAAAAAATCGAAAACTGATTTCTTGAGACCACCCTAATGGGCATTCTTTCTTGAAAGCGTATTTTAGAGATTTTTTTTTGTTTTGTTTTTTCATAGAAAAGAAAATTGGACATGTATGTTTGTAAGACTTACAAAATAATTTTCTCCATCCAAAATAGTCTCTGTGTTATTAATGGTTCTTCTATAACAGCACTGAAAAGAATTCCAATGCATTACGATCTATGGCAATTGAGAGACATCAATCCATTTCAAGCACAATACAATAAGTGTAAAATGTTTATACCAGTTTACTCTTCAGTTAAATGATGTAAAAAGATAGCTTTTTAAAGCTCTTTTACAGGGTCTCAGAAAATTACATCTATAGTGATAATATTCTTTAAAGATTAATTCCGAAATCTCTCCAGATTATAAGGACAATGCAATGCCAAATTTGACGCAAAAATATTGTTGGAAAGTGTTTTATAATCAATGCGCTTGGCGCGATTTATCTTTCCTGTTTATTATTGTTGTGCTTTTTGACTACATGTATTATTTGACCACTATACCATGTTTCATTTTACCGTTGTACGCCATTGTAATCCAAGTTATTTTGATTAACAATAACCTCTTCAGAGTCAACCTAAATCTCACACCTCAAATTAAATTGAAATATCAGAATTTTTTTAGAGAAGCTGTTATATGCACTTAAAAACGCCGAGTAGAAAGCGTACGTTTTTTCAAATAGGTTGTCGAATAAAACCCAGATTCCCAGTCTCCGATTGAGTTAAAGAGCCCTTGGTGCAAAACCCTTTTTGACTCCAAATCAACGGGTTTACGTCGTACTAAGAATAATGATAATGATGCTCTCAAAGTCCAGCTAGCTTTACTCACCAGTAACAAATAACTGAACAAAACTATAAATTATAATAGGTAAAGCATCTTGTTAAGTAAGCAGACAGCTGTGTCAAAAATGTTTTTGAGCTCTGTGGCTCGCGAAGCCGATTTTGACCGCCATGATGCTGGTAGTTAAGTCGAGTGATGTGAATGGCAACACTTTTCCGGCATTGGACTGTCTGTCTAGTTTTTCTTCTACATCGATATACAGTGTGGTTATAATTAAACCTCCCCTATAAACAGCATTCTACATCTGAAACTGATGAAGATTTTTTAAAAGTTTAGTTACAAAAAGGCCCACTAGGTGGCGCTTTGCATGTCAAATACAGCTAAAAAAATGACATATAAATCGATAAATGTTCAAAAACTATAGAACAAATCTTGAAATTGCTTATACATTTCTTTAACGGTGTTATTCGAAAAAATCATGTGATTTTGGTACATAATTACAAATAAACTAATTATGCCAGGCACTTCAAAATTTTGAAACTGTCTCTATACAAGCTGTATTACATACTGCGAAGACAGGTCAATCTGTATCAGTTTCAAAACTTTTAGAAAAAATTCTTAAAAATCGGAAATTTTCGCAAAGCGTGTCACTCTTTAAAAAATCTTGCAGCTCAGATCCATGTTTAAGAATTTTTTCTGAAAATTTCACAAAAGCCATAGCTTTTTCGCTTATCGCAGTGTGTAAAACAGCTTATGAAGAACCATCTGGAATTTTTTGCAGACCATGGTGCTATTAGTTTATTTCAATTTGTGTACCAAGACTAAAAACAGAGTTCTTTTTTTTCGAACAGCTTTAAGCCATTTACATTGTTAGATTTCCTGTTTTTTTCCGTGTTCCAACTTCCGTAAATATGCATCGATTACTAAAATTTATACATGATATTCCAACGTACGATACCATATACTCAATTGAAAGGGGTGTACATAAAGTAATTATCGTACTTTTACAGGAGCATCGAAAAGAATTCCAACACATTACGTTAGTATTCTTTAAAGCATACTTTAGATTTTTCGTCTGTTTTAAACTAAACAAATTTCATCCATGTTATTACGGATCCCAAAGTATTGATCTTTATCGAAAATGCTGTCTGTAGCGTTTATAGTTGATCTGCAGGAGCACTCGAAAGAATTTCAATACATTACTATCTATGGCAGTGTAGAGGCATTCATCCGTTTCAAGCATTATACGGTAAGTAAATAAACATTTATAACTGCTTACTCTTCAATTAAAGGATATATAAATTAAATTTTTACAGGGACTCGCAAAATTAAATGTGATATGCAGCTTTTCTTGAAATTCAAATACAGCCGAAGTGTAAAAGTCCTCGGTTTTAGCCTCATCCCGTGCTGTCGCTCGAGTAGTCAAGAGTTTTGAGGGATTGTCTCCAGATGTAACGTGAATACGCGTCAGAAACCCTTGAGTCGTGTCGGTTTGTCTTAACCACTAAATTAAAAGCTCGCAAAATTTAAGTACATCGTCAAATTTGGCATAAAAATATTGCTGTGGGGAAAAGTGTTTTAGAATCGATGCGCTTGTCATAATTTTTCAATATTTACATTAAAAAAAATAATCACAATTTTGTTGCTGAGTATTTCATTATTAAATTTCTTGTTTAGTGTACGAAACTTGCTAATATTTACCAACGTCAAAAATCCAGAGTGTGATTTCGGGGAGAAGAAATGATCTAAGTTAGAGATGAGACAGGCTCAGCCCGAGCCCGAAAGCCCGAGCCCGAGCCCGGGCCCGAACCGGGCTCGAGCTCTGTAATTCACAACTGCGTTCGGGCTCGGGCGGGCTCGGGCTCGTGAAAAATTTCTTCTTTATTGAACATACTCCTTGAAACAGATTTTAAAATGAGATTCATAAGGAAAATAAAAGAGTTAAAAAAAATGGGGCACCACGACGCACGAGCGGATTCAGGGTAGGGGCTACGGGGCTTCAGCCCCCCCCCCCCTCAAAAGAGATCGCTAAAGCGTAACATTCTGCTTCATTATGCACTTTGAATATGTTAAGTTATCTTATTTAATCACTTAGCCCCTCCCAAAAGTTTTTACATTGATTAAGACTAAAATTGTGCTTTATTGCATATTTTGTTTGGGGGAAATAAGCTTTTTTCAAACTTTAGCCCCTCCCGATAGAGAATTTCTGGATCCGCCACTGGGCACGGGCGCCTAGAATTTGCGTGAAGCTCTTTGGGTATTTCAGAACGGCGGCTTATATTACTTAGTTAGTCACGAGATCCGACATTATTTGATGAACATGGATATAGTGAATTAGAAAGTGCATTGAGAGTTTGCAACTATATTTGTCTTTAATTTGCATAAACGGCAAAATTTATTGTATTCCAGCAATGAAGTAATTGAATTTTTTTTTTTCCTTAACTGAAATCTCGGGCTCGGGCTCCGGCTTCAATAATATTGCTCGTGCTCGGATTAAAAGTCCTCGGGCTCGGGCTTCAAAAAATGAGCTCGAACTCATCTCTAATCTAAGTGTCACGTTGCTGGTTTATAACACATAGATGAAAACCATTACAGTTTTCCAGGAAAATTAGCCACCATTATTTTCTTTTAGGGGGCTTTCGATTACAATAAGTTCAAAACAATAATAAATAAAATGCGTTTAGGAGAAAGTGGTGTCTAACCCTCCGGAAACACCGTACGAGTTGGTAGCTAATAATATAAGAGTAATCAGACCAGAGTGAAATTATGAGACCTGTTGACGACAGCTGGCTGTAAGCACAGCCGGCTATCGTCAAAAAAGGCTCTCTATATCTGTGGCACGCGATGAACGCTTCGATCGTCCGTGCAGTATTTCTTATTATTTAAAGTTTAGATGAAGTGCGCCGAAAATATTTTTGATTTATTAGACGTGCAAGGAAGTCATGTGTTGTCCACATCATATCTGTCAAATTTAACGGCAATCATTAGGAATGGACTGCAAATGAAATGATTTGTTCCATGCATGTGTGTTTCTTTGAGCTGAACATTATTTTCTCATGTAAAATACCTTCACTTAATGAAGAGTGAGAATGCGGTGAAAGTCGTTTTACAGGTAGTTAGAAAGATCGTTCAAGTAAAGTTTCAAAATTCTGTTCTTCAGAAGAACTCTCTTGGCGTATCTACCAGTCTTTTTACATTATAAGACAATATACTAGAACTGTAGAAGGAGGGGGGCTTATCGGCGCCCATGGCCAGAGTCTCTTGGTGGGATTAGTGGTATTAAGGTATATCACTTAAGGTGTTTAGTCGTATTAAGGTATATCACGTACACGTTCAGAGGCTTTTATCAGAAATTTTTCTTCAACTTCAGAGGTACATATTACTATATATACTACTTAAAAATTAGGAAAAGTACAAAAAAAAAAACTTCTTTTGTATTAAAAAGTGTAATGATGCATAGAAATTTGGGAAAAAAACCTAATAAATTAACACTTCCGCTAAACATGAGAATTTAAATATCAATGTACCTATCAGTATTCTGAGAATTAAATAATGATCACCATGGCGTTTCGAAAAGAATAGACTATTCTCATAAAATAATCTGAATATCTTAGCATGTATAAATATTTTTGAAAATTGTTCACAAGTCAAAATATAAACCATCATAAAATATAAAATTTTTAATATATAATAATGAGTATAGTCTATTCATTTTATTACTGTTTGCAAAATTTATATGCAAAATTTCAAGACATTACATCAGTCATTTTCTATTGTATATTTTGCATTAATCGGAAAAGTCAGGAAAGGCATTTTCGAAAAGTAGTTCCAGTAGTTAAGCAAAAAAATATGTTTTAAACACATGTAGATCTGGTGTCTGTGTAACATTTAAAGAGCTGAAACTTCGGTTCTAAGTAAAATAGATTTAATATCTAATCTGCTTTGGAAAGCTTAAAGATGTAATTTTATGATTTTAATATTTCAGCATATTTAAAAATCCATATTGTCACCCAATATAATCGGAGTTACTTTTTCAAGCTTTCCCCTTAAAAAATAAATAAAACTATTTTTTTTACATAATAGCATGCCTTATTTTATTCATTCGAGCAACCAGAAATGAAGGAGGAAAAAAAGTTTTATTAAGTCTGAAAATTGTAGAGCATGGAGAAGATGTGTGTCCGAAATTCATAACCTGTGACTTTGGAAGGTTGACCTGTGTGTGGTGAGAAGTAGAGAAAGACTGGAAGCTCGACAATTAGTCTGGCAGAGTGTGACAAATCTCATTCTTCACCAATTCAACTGCTCTCAAGAAGAGCGTAACGGACTTTGCATCAAGTAGCCCTGATGGTCACCTGCGTACGATAAGATCAAATCTCGTGCGACGTCAATGCATCCTCGGATCGTTTTAAATATGAACAACAGTGAAAACATTTGTAATTAGAAGATATGGCTTTCCTCAAAAGTTCTAACTTCCATGCGGCTTGGAGGGGGGGGGGGGATATCTTCAGGTAACAAAGTTTTTGAAATATTGCCCGGCTTTATTTGATTTGCATAAAGCACTCTACCTGGAAGAATAAGTTGATTTTCGTAAGGGCCACCCTCCCTCCCCTCAAAGCCCATTCACCTCGTCAAGGTGTTCTACGGGTTTTTTCATTCATGCTAAAACCCGTTGAAAGGCCTTCTTCCGCTTTTCATTGTCCCTGCTAAAAGCGATGTAAAAGGACGTCTGGAACTTCCGCTTTTCATTGTCTCGGCTAGAAGCGATGTAAAAGGCCGTCTTCTTCTGCTTTTCATTGTCGCGGCTAAAAGCGATGTAAAAGGCCGTCTTTCGCTTTTCATTGTCCCAGCTAAAAGCGATGTAAAAGGCCATCTTGAACTTCCGGTTTTCATTGTCCCGACTAAAAGCGATGTAAAAGGACGTCTTGTTCTTCCGCTTTTCATTGTCCCGGCTAAAAGCGATGTAAAAGGCCGTCTTCTTCTTCCGCTTTTCATTGTCGCGGCTAAAAGCGATGTAAAAGGCCGTCTTCCGCTTTTCATTGTCCCGGCTAAAAGCAATGTAAAAGGACGTCTTGTTCTTCCGCTTTTCATTGTCCTGGCTAAAAGCGATGTAAAAGGCCGTCTTCTTCTTCCGCTTTTCATTGTCGCAGCTAAAAGCGATGTAAAAGGCCGTCTTCCGCTTTTCATTGTCCCGGCTAAAACCGATGTAAAAGGCCGTCTTGTTCGGGTTCTATAGAAATTCGTCATAAATTATTTTAAGTAAAAAATTTAGTTTGAACAGTTCATTCGCCACTTTTAAAAACGAACGAACCTGACGTTGACAGAGCGGGGGCATTTCTTTCCACAGTACGCAATTTTCATTTATAACAATATCGCTCTGCTCATTTCCATTTTGGGATTCAATAAATTTTTCCTCAGCTATGTAGGCAATGACTTTAAGAAAAGCTTGAGGCTGTGTGTACTTCATTTGGTCGGAGAGTTCACTTCTTATTGTTACCATCAATCCGTTACAGAGCTTTATTCTACTGTAAAAGAAAACAAAAATTAGAAATATGCCGGACACATCGATTACATGAAACATTTTTCAACAAAATTTCTTTTTCTACACCAATTTATTTAACTGGTACAGTGTTTGCGGGTCAAATTTCGGAATCTTTTTTTTTTTTTTTTTTTTTTTTCCGTTCTTTTACACTTTTCACTCTTCAGTGATACTAAAATTTCGCGTACTAATGTACATAACCTATCAGTACCTGGATCAATGATAAAAAGTTTTAATTTAAGCTAATTTTTCTGCAGATTTTTTTTGTGCCCCTGGCCAAGAGACGATAGCCGTAAGATTATGGTTTTTTAAAGTAACAAACTGCAACACATATTGCTTAAGCGTGGTTATGCTTTCTAGTCACGATTGGTCCTTTGTTTTAATAATGGCGTATCTGTGATAGGGCACGTGCCACAGGCGACACTTGACCACTGAGATTTCCATTTCGAGGTTGAAGCGACGAAGAAGCATTTAGCCTATCCGCTAACATAGTTGTGAGGACGCGACGAGAGCGATTATCTATTCTGTACCAGAGATGAGCTCGGGCTCATGTTTTAAAACCCGAGTGCTTTTAATTTACTTTAGTCCGAGCGATATCATTTAAGTCGGAGCCCCAGCCGGAAAATTCAGCTAATAGACAAAAGAAATCATTAACTTCACTGGCAGAATATCATGAGTTTTGCCGTTTTTTCAAATTAAGACAATTATAATAGCCGACTCTTGATGCTTTTCCTAATTCTTTATATTCAAGTTTATCAAATAATAGCATTTAGATTATTTCTTTCCATGAATCCCTTTTTAACCCTTCGAGGCGCAACCCTTTCCCAATGCTGAAAAAAGGGCAGCCGTTGCCATCGCTCGACTTAACTACCAGCAAGATTGCGGACAATCGAAACGTTCATCGCGTGCCACAGATCTAGAGATCCTTTTTTGACGACAGCTTGCTGGGTCTCTAGATCTGTGGCACGCGATGAACGTTTCGATCGTCCACCATCTTGCTGGTAGTTAAGTCGAGCGATGGCAACGGCTGCTCTTTTTTCAGCATTGGGCAATCTCTAAAGCTGTTTTCGCATTTTTCAGCAGATGTCAGTGCTGTTAAAAAGAATCGTGACCATTTTTTGACGGGAAATGACGTGCTAAAAAGTAAAGGATTCTCGTGGAGCTAAGTCACTCGCAACTATTCTTATAGAAATCAAATCTAATCTTCGTGACTGGCAACAGTCAGAACGTCAGAGTTGGGTGTTCCCAGAGCGGGAACACTGCACGTTAAAGGGTTAAAGTCCATCAGACGCTAAAATATGTATTTGAATCCCTGTCCTTAGAACCTGAATCTAAGGAAGATCTTTCCTTTTCAAGCAGGAACATAATGAGGATATTTTGGGCCCCTCGCAGTACACATCAAACTCCGCCTCCTCCCCACCCTTTCTACATCTTGAACAGCAACTTAATAATTTCTCACCCCCTACAATCGTTGGACAGAGAGAACATAAAATAGTAAAACTGTATCTATACCTCCTGAGATTCAGTTCATTTTGCGCCCCCTTTCCTTCTTGCACCCATGGCGGGGACAAGACCTCCCCCCCCCCGTAGCTAGCCACTGCCCGGTGTGCTCGATGAACTTTCAATTTTCTGAGTACTGATGCATATGAATACAAATATTATTATAATGTCCAATAGCTACAGCAGTTGGTCATTCTATGACGTTATATGTTATGTTAAAGCTTTTAAATTTTCATTAAATTCTAACCAACCATCACAGAGTTATTGTACGCCTAGAAAAAATACTAATTTTCGAGTAAAAATCAATTTTAAGTTCCCAAGTACTGTTGTTAATCTATAAAAACTCAAATTATCTCTTCCATAACTATTCAGTTTTTTCATGGTGTTTGTATTAAAATGCTTTTAATGAATCCTATTTTCATGCAGTGCCGCAGCTCTTCACAATCGAAGGAATTTTTATAAAAAACATTTTAAAGAAAGAAAGCTTCCGTAAGATATTATTTCGCTAAGATGAAAAGTTTTTAAATTTTTAAGTTGTTTCGGAATTCGATTTTTAAATCATTCGGTCGAACAATCAAATTTCGCAGTCTCCCAGGAGGAAATCTCGATTGGGGACGATGATGGGAAAGGGATATGGAACACTTCAAACATGCCGTTGGCGAGAAAATTGACTTGAAAGGTCCAGAACCTTCTGGGATGTTCTAGAACATCCTCGAACACCTTAGTGCATTCGATATCGGAGTTTCTTAACCCTTTAACGCGCAGTGTTCCTGCTCTGGGAACACCAAACTCTGACGTTTTGACTGTTACCAGTCACGAAGAATACATTTGATTTCTATAAAAATAGTTACGGGTGACATAGCTCCACGAGAATCCTTTACTTTTTAGCACGTCATTTCCCGTAAAAAAATTGTCACGATTATTTTTAACAGCACTGGCATCTGTTGAAAAATGGAAGAATGCGAGAACAGCTGGTTAGATTGCTCAATGCTGAAAAAAGGGCAGCCGTTGCCATCGCACGACATAACTACCAACAAGATGACGGACGATCGAAACGTTTATCGCGTGCCACAGATCTAGAGACCCTTTTTTGACGCAGCTGGCTGTGCGCGGGCACAGCCAGCTGCGTCAAAATGGGTATGTTTTTGTGCAAATGAATAAGATGATAACTTTTTTTTTGGCGGGGAGGGGAGGAACCGGCAGATATCCACCCCCCGGGCCCGAGTTTGGCTCTCGACGGGCCTATAAGTGTACGGAAATAATATCGCGATTATAATGTGAAATAGCTCCTCCTTCCATGGCGTTTGAAGAACCTTTCCAATTAAAGGACTCAGATGTGCTTAGAATACTACACTAGAGAGGACATCTACTAAAGTGCTCAGTGGCATAGTGCTAGCGCTTTGAAATGGAAAACGAAAGGTGCCTGGTTCGGAACCAGGCCGCGTCTGCCGACCTAACCGTTCGGAGTTTTCCGTGGTTTTCTCCGAAACGGGTTAGGACCCCTTAGATAGTCCCTTACGGAGGGCATTCCCACCCTCAGCCTAGATCCATAGCGTAGGTAATTGGCAGTAACCCAGATTTCCATTTCTGCTGAAATTCCATTTATTCTATATTCATATATTTTCAATATAAGCGACCAAGATCTCTATACGCGACTTCAGATTTTGTTTAAATATTGAATATGGCACAATGGCTAGACTAATGTGTAAATTTTGTTTAGTTTAGCGAAAAATAAAATGGTTGATTTGCCGATTTTGAGAAAGCGAGATTGCACTTCATTTAAAAGTCGTGGCTGTCGTCCTGCTGCTCAGGAATATGATCCCGTCGTTGGGGCTTTGAAATGGAACGCGTTTGGTGATTCGCACATTGATGCCTAACGTGACAGATGTCGAGAACTTGACTGGCCATACCAAAGGGGCGCGTCTGTTTATTCCTAGATTATCTCTTTCTTCTTCTGACGCCAATCTGAATTTTAAACTTAAGACAATTTCCATTTAGACTACAATTTCCATTTATGTTTTTCGATGACCATTAATAAATCTCAGGGCTAGACTCTTCATAAAGTTTGAATATATTTGCCACAGCCTATATTTTCACGTGGGATGTCGTACGTTGCTTTCTCCAGATCAACATCCGAAAGTCGTGTCCAGGTTAAGGTACTCGATACGCCAAGACAGGGAAAATTAACCAAGTCGAATAGGACTTTTACTAAGAATGCGGTTTATCATGAGGTTTTAGTTTAATGTCAGTCTCATTTCAAGTTCGTTCTTGCAAATACTTTTTTTTTTCACATTTTACTTATTTGGCTTAGATGTGAAACTGGATATTATTTGAGACTGGTATATATGATAACTCTCGCCTTATACCCCTGATAGTAGTCAAAATAAATTCAGAGTACTAGAACATAGAAAGCTCCATTAGTTTACTAAGTATACTTATCTTACCCTAATAGCACAACAGTCCCCTGTGACAGAAATGCGACCACACAATACTGTCACAATAGAGTTACAAACAGTCGCCGCGACTCCGCAGCAAACTCACGCCAGAGTCACTATGTCCTCTCGCTGTGTATTCACATTGCGACCTTTCAGAGAAGTCACTTTGGGACGGTTTTGCGACAGCGAAAGAATTCGGGGAAAAAGAGTTACTGAGAACATGCACTAGATGGCAGCACCAAACTCTCAGGCAAGAAAAAGCTCAGGTCCAGATTCGAACCCCCGAGCCAATGGTTCGTAGGCCAGCATCTTACCACAACGCTGTCATTAACTTGCTCAGGATAATTTAAAAGTAAACTGATTGCTGCAAAAGCTAGTTCTGGCATGGCTTCTTTTGGAAATTTAAAATTTTTCTGGAGTATTTTATAAATGGAGAGAAAATAGCATAATTAATAAATATAAATTAAAAATCTTGGAAATATTTCTTTTTCTACATAAATTATTTTCAGGAGATAATGTGCTGTTTTATTTAAGTATTCATCCGAAAAAACTAATGATTTATTGAAATTTTTTATTCGGTTATGAGAAATAAATTTGTAATGTGCGACATGTGGGGTTTGATATATATTAAGGTATGAGGGATAAGATTTATATTTTTGCTATATTTTGCCTAAAAGGGTTTTCATATAAAAATAAATAAAATTAATTGGAAAAACATGCATTAGATAAAATAAATAAAGTATTTTTGACTTAGACCCATAGTTTTACCTCAAATTTTTCCTAGTGGAACTTTCAAACATACAAGAGACGTATTTAAAGGGGGGGGGCATCTGAAAACTTAAAGCAATTATTAAAAAACAGCAATTTTGAGACATTTGTATTTACTCTAGTAACAATAAGGTTGAAAATACCGGATAGTCCCCCCCCCATCCGAAATTTAAACCTACATACGCTATCGAAACATATATGCCATGGGGATATGAAAGAAATTGTTAATTTTACTCACAGATACTTAGTTTTCACCATTGTGATTAGAACTCTCAACTCTAATATTTTTAAGAATAATATTTTTTTTATAAATAATATTGTCTTGTTTAAACGAAATAATTTAAAAATTAATAAATTAAACTAAATTCCATTACTACATAACTGCGAGATTTTATTGAATTACTATTTTCGGATTTATTTATTAAATGTTTCACGAAAGAAATTGCCACAAAATATTAGAAAAAATGAGTCTGTTTCCAAAGTCGCAAAAGCGGCCAGTGTGACGTCATTTTGAAGTCCAAAAAAATCAGTAGTCACAAAATAGTCACACAGTGACTTCACAGTGGAGTCACTGAGAGACCAATCACATACTAGTCTCATGGTGACTTCACAGTGGAGTCACTGAGCAACCGTTCACATACTAGTCACATGGTGACTTCACAGTGGAGTCACTTAGCGACCGATCACATACTAGTCACATGGTGACGTCACGGCGATCTCACCTGGTGACTGGTCACAAATAAACTTCACAGTGACCACACAGTAGAGTCACATCACTCACAAGTCACAATGTGACTAGTATGTGACAGTCCTGTGACAATTGTGACCCTCTGTGACGTCACAGCGACTCTTTTGTGACCATCTGTACTATTAGGGTAATTACTTAAATATTTCATTTTATTCTGTAACAATGAAATAATAATTATAATAATTAAGTAAAAATTATACAAATTTATTCTGTAAAGTTTTTAAGCGTTCTACGATTATTTTTTCCACATTTTTCAATATTAAGGATTTTACTTAAAAGCTGGCGATTCATTTTTAAATTTAACGTATTACAAAGTATATCGGTAAAAAAACATTTTTAATTTGAAATTTGTAAAAAAATCAAATGACTAACTTTCTTAAAGTGTGAGATATTTGCATAAATTTAGTATCATATTAAAAGCTTATAAAATATCAATTGAATAAGATATATGCTGGCCATCCTACTTACCTCTTTCCGCTCGAAACTTCGCTTTAAAGGAAGAGTTCATTTTCTTCCTGCAAAAATTAAAAATTTCATGCCAGACCCTACATGAAATGGATAAGGGCGGATTAAAGGGGGAGGGCGGAGGGATGACCGCCCCCCCCCCCAAGAAAAAGAAATTGATGTAAAAGATTCTATTTTACTTCCATAAAATGGATGTATATGTCAATCTTCTAACTAACCGCCCCCACCGAGAGGCTAATCGCCACCTCCTCCCAACAAACTTGCATTAATCCGCCACTGGAAATGGAATGAGAACCTTTTTATAGTGCTTCCGTAATTTTTAAAACACAAGATTTTGTCAAATATCCTTGTCAAGAATTCTAGAGACGCCATAGATGTTTATGGAATATTTAAATAATAAATGTTTAATGCCCAAATAGATAAAACTTAAAAAGTTTTCTGCAAAATGTATGACGAGAAAAGCACCTTATAGAATTACATTTACTCGTTGCTGTTGTCACACCAGCAATATGAAACCGACGCTTGATGAAGTTTTTCAACAGAAGATGTAACCTGAGAATACTGTGCAACGGTCCAACTACACCGTATCTAGCTTTTCTTTGTGTGGCAATCCTTCATCAGTTAGACTTCGAAAAAAGAAATCCTACTAGAGAGAAATAATAATACCATTGCTCTAGAGAGAATCATCGTTGTAAAGAATATCGTCATACAGAGAGCTGCTTTACATTAATGGAAAGGAAATTAAGCAAGGATAGTTTAAAAAATATCGTAATTGTTATAGAGGATAATAATTGTTATAGAGGATACCGTTGTAGGAAGATTCTACTGTACTATCACTCTTCTTAACTCTTTTAAATATTACCTCACAAGAAAAAAAGTTAGGGAATAAAAATCCCCGAATGTAAAAAATTACCTTCCGAAAGTTTAAATTAATTCCTGAATATTGAATTAATGCCTTCTTCGTATCTCTCTGACCCTTTAACAGTGGCCGGTTACATTAATAAAGGTGACGCCTTCTCGATCAGTCCCATACAAAACATTTCAAGTCAAGGCGTTTACATAAATAGTAACTGCCAACAAGCATGAAATATTCTTAAATAATAATCACTACAGTGGAGCCCCGACCTATCGTTCCCGCATTTATGGTTTTCCCGTATTTTTCGTTTTATTTCTATGGTCCTTCAGCAAGTTGTATTTAAATTATGTTAATGAAACCCGCATTTATCGTTCGTCAAAAAATCTATTTCTGGCGTACTGTTTTTCATTGTAAAATATTTTTCCTGACCGAAATGAAATGAAAAATCAGATGGATCCATATGACATACAAACACACTAATTATTTTCTGGTATGATTTCTTGGGTTGATGATGGTATAGATGAAGACTTGTTCCATAAAGCAGAGCATGTGTCGTGGAATTAAGCGATTATATTTCCGATAATATAGACTTTATTATGTATCTTAGAAATGGAAGACATGTGTGGTGTTGCAAAAAATAAAAATAAGGGCAAAGAAGCGGAGAATAATATTCATGCCGATGAGACCGAGCTTATACTACTGCCAAGTTTATCGAACGCAATTACAGTATTTGAAATTGTATGAACTTTTATCTACAAACATGGAAATACAAAAAGGGCAAGAAAAAATGAAGATTTTCGTTTAATTAAAAAAATACCGGTGTAAAATTACTGATTTTTTAGAAATAAATATCACTTAATTTTCTTAAACTGCAATTTACTTCGTTTACAGTTTGGTAACAAATTAATATTTTTGCTGTACTGGATACACTGTGTGCATTGCATTGATAAACATTGTTTTCTTCGTATTTTGACTTTAACCCGCATTCGTCGTTTTCCCGCATGCATCGTTTTTTACTACGCATCCCTTGAAAAACGATGGATCGAGGTTCTACTGTATTTGTTTTTGTATATGATTAACTTAATCATATACAAAAACAAATACAGTAGAACCTCGATCCATCGTTTTTCAAGGGATGCGTAGTAAAAAACGATGCATGCGGGAAAACGACGAATGCGGGTTAAAGTCAAAATACGAAGAAAACAGTATTTATGAATACAGACAATGTATAGCATACCAAAAATACTAAATTTGTTACCAAACTGTAAAAGTAACAAATTGAAGTTGTGTACTAATTAAGTGATACTTATTATTAAAAAATCAGTAATTTTATAATGGTTTTTCCATTAATCTTTTAATTAAGCAAAATTTTCAAGATTTACAATTTTTTTTTGTCTTTTTATGTATATTCATCTTTATATATAAAAGTCATACAATTTCAAATACCGTTATTGCGTAGGATAAATTAGGCACTAGTGTTGGCTCAGTCTCATCGGTATGAATATTATTCTCAGCTTCTTCGCGATTATTTTATTTTTTTGCGTCACATTTCTTCCATTCTTAGGATACCGCACGTTGTTACTTCTAAATCAATGGAAATATAATCACTACATTTCACACCATACTCATCCCTGCTAGATGTAAGAACGCTTCACTTATACCATCATCAACCCAAGATATCATACCAGGAAATAATTAGATTTGTAAGCCATATTAATCTACCTCATCTTCAATTTCATTTCGGTCAGAAGAAACATTTTACAACGATGAACGCGGGAAAGCGTATTTTTGACGAACGATACATGCGGGCTTTGTTAACGTTATTTGAATACAGTTTGTGCAGGGACCATAGAAATAAAACGATCAATGCGGGAACGATAGATCGGGGTTCCACTGTAAATAAAAAAAGAGAAAATAATAAAAATTGAAAGGAAATCTAAAATTTTTCCAGATTTTATACACGCACTCGGCTGGAAGAATTTCAGATTTTTTTTAAAATCTATTCAATCAATTCTGCCATATAAAAGAAATTGATAACTGTAAGTGGTCATATAGACTTCTGTTCGCATAATTTTGTTGCTGAAAACTGCATCAATTCTTGTTTCGCCCCCAGTGGTGAAATGTTTTGGATTAGTGCGTATTGGAAAATCTAAAGTATCCATTTCAGTTATGAAATCGGATCCTTGATCGGAATTTAATTCTATGTTAAAATCTCCTACTAAAACAGTCCTCCTTCAGTAACGTTTCGAATATAGCGTCTAATTTATCTACAGAAGAAATTCGAGGTCTAGCGTATGTAACTGCAAATCTCACTTTACCTGAATATACGCGATGACCATTTGGACACCATTGATCTGGCTCTTGTAGGCACGGGTAAAGTGTTTCATATTCTTTTTATAAGTTTTCCTCTATAAAAATCATAACTTCAGATGGCTTTCTGTTTTAGAAACCACTGTCTATCCATTCGACCAAAGTGAATCCTGGTATTTGAAAATCATCTGAAGGGATAGTCCATGTTTCCGTTAGCAACATGATCCATTAGCAACTCGAGGTGGCTTTCTGTTTTGGAAACCACTGTGGATCCGTTCGACCAAAGTGAATCCTGGTATTTGAAAATCATCTGAAGGGATAGTCCATGTTTCCGTTAGCAATATCAAATCACTCTGCAGAAAACATGACTCAAACGTAAAAGTGACCACGGCGCGCAGCGTCGAAAAAATCCAGTGCTTAAAAGAAATAGCACCCTTGTGCTAAAAATAAAATAAAATGCACGTACGCAAGACCGTTAAGATTTGAGTCTCGGAAGCGAGAAAGATTAAATTGAGCTCGCAAATTAATCGAAAAGTAGTGTCGGTATGATGAAGAAATTGTGATATTGGTTAGAAATACGACTGCTATTTGGCTGCTATACGGCAAGCTATACGTAGCATAGACGTTTCTAATAAAACTCATAATTCGTCATATATATGCTACTTTAAATATGGTTTGATGTGTATCAATGTACAAACAAATCCAAGAAATCGATTGTGTATGTACAGGTTACCAGCACACCTTAAAAAAAACAAAAAAACACGGGGTGTGGCTGTGCCGTATGCACGCACGTGTATTTTACTTGAATATGTTTACGTAACGAGTAATATTTTCTTTGAGTATCGTCGGGTTAATGAACGAAAACAAGTGAAAAATTAATGTGTTAGCACTTAATGAGTGACAGGTCAGTGATCCGAAAAGTACGAAACATATGGCATACAGGATACATCAAGATATCTGGTAATCGTTTAATCAATACAGATGTTACCTAGCGTTGTCGGAGGAGTTTCGATGTAAGACAAAATAAACTCGCTGAGAATGAAGGCGGGCAACAAGAGGTCCTGCGAGATATATAAACATTAAAGTCTCCGACCAGCAAGATTAATGTCATGAGATCTGGCTTGTATTCGGGCTAAATCTTAAATCTGAATGATGTTTTTAGAATAATTTAACAGTTATTGTAACATACAAAGCTTAATTTCTGTTAACGCTGTGCCCGGAGCTGCTGCTAATGTATTTTCATAATCGGCGACCGCACAAGTTCGATGAATATAAAGTAAGAGTTTATGTAGAAGTGAACATCATCAACATGCATAGGTTTTGACGCCCCAGATGTCGCCGCCGTGGTTTATTGGTTCGGACACCTTCATTTTTTTATGCTTATAGTAATGCAATACAGATTATCTTTCATCTACTAGAAATTTCAAGGAGATATTTAATAAAAGAAAATAGTATTTCCAAGACTCGGCACTCTGCAAGGATTAAGTAGTAAGATACCTAAAGTGCCTGACTTTCTCTGTAGGTCGGGTGGAATTGAAGACGAGACCGCAGCGATTTGGCGAGAAGTATTTAAGATTTGAAAGTAATATGTTGCGGAAATAAAAAAAGAAACAGTGGACATTTAAAAAATAATCATCATTTGGCTTTTGTATGAGTAGAAATCGCGCATGAGAAATTCCATGTTCTGTTCTTTTTCCTAGTATTTTATGATTTTATTTATATATTGATTGTTCTACATATATATTTGAATGTATTTAATATCGCAGTATACATATATATCGCAGTATTCATACGGCTTTGCAATAATCCGCTTCTATACAATAGACATAAGGTGCTAGAGGTGGGAGGGCGTTGGTCTTAAAAAAGTACATATTTAGTTATGTACTAACAAGAATGGAAAATATGATTTATGTCAGAGGTTCTCAAACATTTTGAGTCACGGAGCACTTTTGAAATGGGAAATTCAACGGGGAGCATGAAATTTTATCTTGCAGCTATTTACAGTTTTCGTGAATTTAATGACAAAATGCCATTGACAATATCAGACATTCTATGAGATTTCACCGTTCAATTTTTTTCCCCTGCCCTTATACATAGTGAATGCTTTGACTGGTGTTGATAAATGAATTTCAAGCGCTTTTAAACTTTAAAATCGGAGCACATTTTAAGAAACGCTATCGCTAATATATGCAAACGAAATAGTTTTTCTGCTTTTTTTTATTTATAAATAGAGCGCTCAGCGTTGCCTTACGCTAAGGCCTGTGGGGTGATTATGGATTGGTGCAATATATGGGATCTGCATGAATTATATCTTTCAAAGATGTTCCTTTTTCTGCTGCACAACCATTTTATATATTACAAATATTTAGTACAACATTATAATATAATAATGGATAAAACACTCTAGAACTCATGGATTAATAAGCAGATCCGGGGCCCATGCTAAAGGGGATAGGGGAAAATCCTCACTTAACATTCAAAATTGTATTAAACTTGGCAAAATTAGATGTATAGTAGGCGAACTCGGTAAAAAATTTTAACGAAAACTATAATTTACTTTCTATTTCTTTTACACTTGGCAAATTACGTAAACCCAGTTGGCAAAAGTAAAAAGTTGGTAATATAGTTGATACAAAATAAATAAGTTGGTAAAAAAACAATATTTGACTTGGCAGTTCATCGACCCCCCCCCCCCTGACCCCTATAAGAAGTCTTAGCAATGGCTCTGATCAGATCCCACGTACAACTACTCGCCTTTTTCTGAAAGACATTCAGAGTGTTTCCGAAAATTTACTTTCATTTAGGGGTTAATTGCAAAATATCCATTAGTTAAAGTTTCCTTCCTATATTTCATAAAGGATATTTTTTGTTTTATAAAAAGCATACTTGAAAATAATATTCGACACTCCATATGCTGCGGCTCTGGCTGGGTAATAACAACATAACTACCATAGCTCGCATTTGATTTCAGATTATTATATATTGAACAGAGTATATTTCTTTAAGTTCATCTTCTTTAATTAAAACACAATCATTTAGAGCGATACTGCGATAACGAAATTCTTCAATTTTTATTAATACATAAAAATTATACTCAATACAACTCTTGGAATATCGAAATAGTTGAATTACCGCAACGCGGTTGTGTAAAAGTAATTATATTGGTTTTCTTCATTTGGAAAAAAATAAAATCTTCTTTCTTTTTTTTTTGGGGGGGGGGTAGGGGATCCGAAATTAAAGGGTGTTTTAGGGCCATTGTGTCAAGCAGCGCACATTGAGTTTCACTTACTGCTGAAAAGAGGTGATCATTTACGTTGCTACCCTCATATACTCTATATAAAGTGTCTAGAGCGTGCATCAAATGTGCTCTTCATTATCAAATCTACCTGTTCAAGTGTACATCGTCAGATGTTTGGATTGATCATTATTAAATTCTGTGTAAATGTATAAACAATTGTTTTGACTGAATTGCCGTAAAACCTTCACACAAATATGAGTCACCTTTGACTGGCTTTCATTTCGCTCTAAAAGCTAATTACTTCTAAATTTTACCAAATTTCCAAAGATTACTTGACCGGATAAAGCGGCACTCACTACCGAGGTAACCGGTGGAAACCCAGTGAAGTAACGTCATTTCGTTCTTTTCATACCGATTTTTACCGGAATAAGCTGCTCACCGGATAAACTGCCGACCGAAATAGGCGGCGATCGCTGTATTTCAAAAATAAATAATTATACATATGAAAACATGGAAGTGGGACAAAATTACTTTTAGTTACTAAATTTACTTTCATAGGTGAAAATCCACTAATTTTCGATATCTCTTGTTGTGAAAATGCGATTGTCTCCAAATCACAGCAGTCATATATTTGTATAATTGTTGAGTGAGCTTCAACTTTCTGTGACATATTCTATTGATTTTAGATAGCATGTTTCATTGTACACCAACTTCCAGTACTATATCCATGGTAAAATGCACTCTTCAATTAGAGAAGAGGAATCGTCTTGTGTGGTCGGATAATTTGCATGTAAAAAGCTCCAGAAACGTAACCCCACGGTTAAGTTCGACATAAAAGTACAATCTCACATCCTCAAGATTTCGGATGGCGCTTACGTGCTGGCTTTAACTTAACCAAACCGCAAGTGAATTGCGGTAGTTTTCTTGACTTTCTCTATCTGATCTTTTAGTGACTACAGACTACATAAAAAAAGTGAACATCTTGAACAAAGTACCTATACTAAATTACTGGTTGTTTTTCGTAATTTTGGAATGGTTGGAAATATTTGTTTTTAAATAATGTCTTTTACGTTTTAATCTCATTAACGTATGCGATTTCTTGTAAAAGTGTCATATAATCTGTATCATATCTTCAAAGTGTTTTAATATCAAATAAACCATTCTGTGTTCGGTTTAAACAACGCTGATTAGCGATTTTTGGCGTTTAAAAAACAGAACATACATCTTTTATACGAAGACAGCCTTTTCTCTTATATAAAATATATAAGCTTCTTATTAAAGCTTATATTCTTCTATGCAATACAACCCTTAAGTTATATTTTACATTTACATTAATGTGTGAAGCTGTATATATTACAACAATTTCTTTCGTAACTGGTATGTTAGAACTTCATTAACGCAGTCATAGAACTCCCAGCAGAAAACGTGGCTTGATGAATAACCTTTTCATGAACATTTATATGATATTTTTAATGCATTTCAGCTTATTTAACATTAAGATTCATCTTGGTAATAAAAAGACGCTACATCGTTAGTGCAAATTTTCTGACACCACCCTCGTAGATGCTGTGTGATACCTTTACAGTATTAACTAAAAACATTCTAAAAGCAGATGATAAATAAATAAATAAATAAAATATGTAACCCTTTAATATTTTAAATACGCACAAAAGTGCTATGTATTAAAAGCATATAATAATCCATGCATTGTTTCTATTTTTCTTCCTTATTCCATTAAGTTGGAAAAGTGTAACATTATTTATGAGTGTGTCGTATTTCTCATCCTTGTTCCATAAAGCGCATCTTTGGAATCCAAATATATTTTAAAATCGCTTACCAAAACTGTTTTACAATCTTTGCTAAATCCAATTCTACTTCACCATTTTATATACTGTTTAAAATGGGCATCATAATCCATGAGTGGGCAGTGTTTGTCTTTCTTGTTCCATAAACACTTCTTAAGAACATGAAATCAATATTAAAACTGTCTACCAAAAGTGTTTACAAATCTTTGTCAGCCATATTCTAACTACACTTCCATAAAACACTTCTTCGGAGTTTAAATGTACATTAAAATCGCCTACTGAAACTACTTTACACTCTTTAGCAGGCATATTTTAACTATTCCTTTTATTAAACTGTAGCGTTTGCGAGTTTTTAGACAAATTTTGAAGATATCCCCAAATTTGTTTGGTTCAGTTTTGAAGGCTTATTTTTTGGCTCCAAACTTTGAGATCACTTATCAAAACTGCAAAAGTTGTGCGAATTTGAACATTTTATCCTCTATTCTTCGCGTTATCTAGCAAACATATTTGAAGAAATCTTCACTCTGACAATTCGTTCGCAGTCAAATTGTGTCGACGCAAAAATTTTGCTTGATTTTTATAGCACTCAAGTGCGAATAAATTAATAATAATGGCACATAGAAATCCGGAATTTTAACTACTTAAACAAAGCATTTGAAGCAATACCTTATTTTATAACAGAGTTTTCACCAATATATAATTACAGAGGCGGGGTTACCCTGAAAGTAGGCGTTATCACAATTTTAAAGGCGAAATTGGAGATAGTCATGTTATAAGATTTACATGGCGAAAGAACCACTGCTTAAAATCTGTTTTATTATTATTTAAATTTAAGCCTCTGAAAAATTATGTTTAGTCTTCTTAAGAACAATCAATAGGAGAACAGGAAATCATTTTGTCTTTTTAATGAAAATTAACTGATTCAAATTCTGCTCAAAAATTTGAGGGTAGGAGTTCACAACTCACGGTATGGTACTTTCTCTTGTAGATAAAGAACTATAATTGTTCAAGTGTAACTCGTACAGTTACTTTGAGAAAGCTTTTCCAAAATCTCTTTGTCACAAGCCCTTTTCTTTTGAATGTAGAATGTAGCCTAAAAGATCGCGGGCACTTTAAAGAGGAATTTTTCTCATTCGCTTCTCAGGTTGATTTTAGTTGAACGGGGTAAAAAGGCGCTATTCGTGAAGAGTCAATTCGTATTGTGTAGGAAAGTAAAATAAAATTAAGAAAGAATGCCTGGCATAGTTAAATAATAAACACAAATCTAGTTTCTCAGGGGGAGATGCTGGAATTTCCGGGTTAAATAGGATCGGAAATATATGTTTTATATGGGCTATGAAATATCAGATCAATGATTCAGTGTGTTCAGGTTTTTAACCGACTTAAAGAAAGAAAAGAAAGAGAGAGAGAAGGGGGGGGGGTGGAGATGTTCTTAATTTGCCGGAACCCTTTTTCATTTTTTCGAGTTATATGTGTTCAATATTAATTTTTTACTACATTGACCCATTTCGATGATTATATTTGTTTTAGAAAGGGGTCACTTACTCGGTTGTCCCATATTAACTTGGTCAAGTTCCTTAGGCTGTTCTACCGAAAACGGAGGATTTCGGTTGACTTTCGCTCATTGTAGGAAAAAAAGCTTATAATCCCACAACTTAAAAAAATTTCAGAATGTTTCCTCGGGAACTATATTGCGAACAGACATTGAGCTGAAATTTGAAGAGTGACATAATTTATTTAAAATTTTTTTAACTTAATGCATTTTAAGAGGAAGACGTTTTTGATAGACTTTCACTGAAGATCAGAAGTAAACTGACAATGCCAGAACTATGAAACTGTTTAGCATGTTTCCTCAGAAACCATAATGTGAGCTGAAAAAATTTTTCAAATCTGAAACTTTATTATTTTTTTGAAAAAAAATTATTAAACTTGGCACTTTTTTGGAGAAGTTCATTTTTTAGTTAACTTTCACTCCAGATAAGAAATAAACTTACAATGCTGGAACTATGAAAATTTTCAGAATATATCCTCGGTAATGGCAACCTGAGTATATTTATTGTGGATTTCTCTAAATTTCAAATTTGAATAAAACTAGTCCGTTTTCATAAAAAGGAAAAATAATGAACATTGTTTGTTAGACTCACACATATTCAAAATTGGCAGATTAAAAATTTTCTATCAACCGCAAGTTTGAAAAATAGATTTGGATAACTTCATAAAACATTTAAGAATGTTTTGCGGCCAAAAATGTACCATATTTTGCTTTTACAAATTTTATTAATTTCAAATTCGTAGTCGCTTAGAATCACTAATCTATACGTTCTTATATACATGCTTTTCTTTTTTAAGTAGAAGAGCTATCGGAAAAATAATAATATTTCTTCTAAAAGTACATTACGATGTTTATGGACAGTAAGCTTATACGAGCAATTTAATTTAAAAATAAACAAATAATAAAGATGTTGTTTCAGACTGAAATTCAAAGAATTTCAGAAGTTTTTTCGCGTTTCAACCAAATTTCATTTTTAAAAAAATCAACTTGCGCTCCTCTCTAGTACATATTACAATATTTTTAAAGAAAAGTCTATTTTATCGTTTAAATTTTAGAGTTTTACTTTTGTTTTTAATTTTTTTCAGATATTTTATGAAGATTAAAACTGCCAATTGTTTCCATTATATGAATAAAGATGGACTTGACGTGGATGTTTAAACCCACAAACCGCCTATTTTTAAAGCTTTTCTTCAACCCCGTAGAGATGATCGGTCTTCAGGTAAAACACCCTTAAGATACGATGAATGGCAAAATAACGAAATTCTTCAACTTTTATTAACACAAAAATTATACTCAGTATAACTCTGAGAATATCGGAATAGTTGAGTTACCGCATTGTGGTTGAGTTAAAGTAATAATGTTTGTTTTCTTCATTTAAAAAAAAAAAATCTTCCCCCTTTTTTAGGGGGGGGATCCGAAATTAAAAAATTAATGGGTGTTTTAGGGTCATAGTGTCAAGGAGCGCACATTGAATTTCACTTACTGCTGAAAAGAGGTGATGATTTACGTTCTCCCCTCAAATACTCTATATAAAGTGTCTAGAGTGTGCATCAAATGTGCTCTTCATTATCAAATCTACCTGTTCAAGTGTACAGTCGCAATCATCGTCAGATGTCTTTGGATTGATCATTATTAAATTCTCTGTAAATGTATTAACAATTGTTTTGACTGAATTGCCGTAAAACCTTCACACAAATATGAGTCACATTTGACTGGCTTTCATTTCGCTCTATAAGCTAATTACTTCCAAATTTTACCAAATTTCCAAAGATTACTTGGCCGGATAAAGCGGCATTCACTACCGAGGTAACCGGTGGAAACCCAGTGCAGTTACGTGATTTCGTTCCGTTCATACCGATTTTTACCGGAATAAGCGGCTCAACGGATAAACCGACGACCGAAATAGGCGGCGATAGCTGTATTTGAAAAATAAATAATTATGCAAATGAAAACATGGAGGTAGGACAAAATTACTTTTAGCTACTAAACTTACTTTGAAAGGTGAAAATCCACTAATTTTCTAAATCTCTTGTTGTGAAAATGCGATTGTTTCCAAGTCACAGCAGTAACTGTAACATATATTTGTATAATTGTTGAGTGAGCTTCAACTTTCTGTGACATATTCTATTGATATTAGATAGCATGTTGCATTGTACACAGTAGAATGTATCTAAAATGTAGCTAATGCAACATTCGTGGTATTAATTTGGTATTCCAACACAACAACAACAAGTTGTGGTGTTGGATAAGATGTTCCAAAATACAAACGCAAAATGCGATTTGAGAACTATAGCTAGCGAGAATGAGAAAGTTTTCCCTGGGTCTCTATTTGCTAGGTCTTGTGGGCAATAACCAGAGGAAACAGCCTTACAAATTTCCCACAAATAACGTTAATCCATGCTAAGATCTCCAAAAACAATATCGAAATCAAAGAAAAATTCAATTTACTGGAACTTAATGATAGAAAGGTTAGTACATGTCTTCAGGGACCTACCAATCAATCCACTGAATGCGCTTGGTCTTGGTGTTTTCCTGTCGACTGCTCCTGTAAGGTGGCATAAAGGCAGTTTGTTAAAATGAAATTCACATATTTGTCCAATGGACGAGATAATTGAGCTTTTCTTCAAGGTGTCTAATTACACATGCATTTACACCGCTATTAGTCACTTCCCCATCGCTTTCAATAAAGGCTAATTCTGATAAATCAAAAGTTTCTCATTTAATAAGCTGACGATACCATACAAAATGCCCTTTGAACTCTTACTCTTCGGTGCAAAATGTCCCAAATAGACAGAACTGGGTTTTTCAACTAGTGTAATATGCTCCTTTTCTCTTATGCCACTTGCTGTCATCCATTTTCGTAATTGTAAGAGTTTCATCCCTTCTTCCGTCAAAAAAGAAAGCTATGATCTTGTGACCAGACAGTGGCGGATTAATGCAAGTTTGTCGGTGGGGGCAGTTAGTTAGAAGATTGACATACATATCCATTTCATGGAAGTAAAATAGGTTCTTTTACATTTATTTCCTCCACCCCCCTTTTATCCGCCCTTGTGACCAGACCTATTACCTCACCTTGAATTGCTGGACTTGTCTTTATCCTTTCTCGCCGAATTGTATACTGATCAATAGCAGGTGTACTGTTATCTTTTGTCTGTACTTGTCTTTTGTCTGTACTCTCCACTTACATCATGAAGCAAAGCTGACGCAAGATCAGCTGTAGCTCGATCACTGACGCTTCGCCTACCACACTTTCAGGAAAACACAGATAATTTTATTTGATACTTAGGTTTCAAAATCTGCTGAGAGCGCTATGGAATGAAATCAGGATATTTCTGGGATAGAATGTAGGGGGGGGAGATAGGAGTAATAATTTAAAGAAGAATGCAAGTTGAAAATCACTACGATGTTAACAAAAAGTATGTGAGAGGTGAGATTTATTAATATCAAGCTCATGTTGGTAATGAATTGGGTGTAGACGAGTTTGATTATTTAATTCATCGAGCTATTTTTGGAGTAAAAATGGTAAACTTCAAGGGATTCGGGGAGGCCTAAGAATTAATTTTACATTGGCTAGCTTTTTACAAATGTTTATATACTCAAAAGTGCAAATAAATAACCTGGTGACATTTCATAATTTTTTTTTTCCTTTAATGAAAAGAGCAGTAGATTTTAAAGCATTTTCCCCTATAATTTCCAGAATTCGTGGATCTTGAGGACGCCTAAGATATTAAACAATTTCATCCAAATTTCAGGGTTTATTTTTACTATCAAAATCGCAGCATGCATTGCACATGGTGACGTTTCGAATTTAAAAAATAAAAATTGTTTTTTCGCACCACCGTATTATGCATATGAGAACATAGAAGAAGGACAAAATTACTTTTAGCTACGAAACTTACTTTCAAAGGTGACAATCCTCTAATTTTCTATATCTCTTTTCGTGAAAATGCGATTGTCTCCATATCACAGCAGTGACTGGAACATATATTTGTATAACTAGGGGCCAAGGCCCCCAGACTCGCTACGCTCGCTTTTCGAATGAGGCATTCTGCCCCTAATAAGGCTTATTCGTAAAAAAGACATAATTTCAACAGACAAAACCCGAAGATTGGATCAGATAGAATGTTACTGAACTACACATTGCTTGGTTCTTGCATCTTCATTGGTACATAAAAATTTAAACTTCACACTACAGTAGACCCCCTCCCCCTCATAACACAGAAGATATTTTGTTATGGGAATCCGTGTTGTACGGGACCTGAGCTGTACTCCACCTGGAGTATAATCGCTCCGCTTATAATCGCTCGCATACTCCGCTTATAATCGCTCGAAAAGTTATTTGCACTCCTCAGAAACACAATATTTAATGTTGTCATTCAAAAGTTATATTAATTAGGAGCTAAAGCATAATAAAATCAGAACATCTGTTTCAACTGTATTTTTAATAATGTAAAACCTATTGGACACCGTGCGAATTTGCCACCCATGGCGATTTTTCATTATTTGGCGACTTGCGTACATGTAAAGGATAGGATAGCTTGATAGGATAGCTTGCCACCCATGGTGACTTTTCATTATTTGGCGATTTACACATGCTCACAACCTATAATGACTGTTCATTTAAGGTTACCGGAAAACCGTTATCCATATTTTCATTTACATAATCGTTTGCAGATTGGCGTACTTAGCACCACGAATTATACCATCTCGTCGCGTTAGCAAATATCCAAAGTGTACTATAACTGCTATAATGGCATACTTAACGCCACCCAATATTTCTATTTGTAGCAAATAATCCAGCTGTACCGAAGCGCCTTTAAAATAATCTACATTTTAATTATTTTTCATTTTCAAGATATTGGTTATTCTGTTTTGGAAAAACGAATCATCGCTTATTCTAAACTCCTGTTCTCTAAGCGAACTGACTATTTGAAAATTGTCAACTTTGTGTAACACATTTTGAGTTACTTATTTTATAGTTTTTATTTTGGCGTAAAACGGGCGTAATTCCAACTCATGTTTGTAAATTTCACGCGATTCTAGATACTTGGAGACGCTTTGTTGCAAAGGAATGAATGATTTTATGCCAAATCTGGCAACCATTACGTTTATTTTTTCAGTTTTTTATTAATATCTTCTAAAATAATTCGATTTTCGAAATTTAAGTCAGCTTAGCAGGTTCCTCGGAATTTTTCGAATCTGTGGGCACCTTAGTCGAAACTCAAATCCCCTCGGTTTAGGAGGAGATAGGCCAACAAGCTTTGACAGCGGCAGCGGCCTTTACTTTTTTTTAGAATAGAGAGATTCTTGAGTGAGCTTCACATTTCTGTGACATATTCCATTGATTTTAGATAACATGTTGCATTGTACACCAACTTTCAGTACTATACCCATGGTAAAATACAGTCTTCGAGAAGAGGATTCGTCTCATGTGTGGTCGGATAATTTTCATGTAAAAGGCTCCAGAAACGTCCCACGGGTAAATTCCACAAAAAAGTACAAGCTCACATCCTCAAGTTTTGGGATAGCGATTACGGGGTTACTTCAACTTAACCAAACCGCAAATGAATTGCGGCACTTTTCTTGAATCAATTTTTATAATTTTGAAAATCAAAGACGGATAAAAAGTGAAAGTATTGAACAAAATACCTATACTAAATTACCGGTTGTTTTTGTAATTTCGGAATGTTTTAAAATATTTGTTTTTAAATAGTTTCTTTTATGTTTTAATCTCATTAGCATATGATGTTTGTTGTAAAAGTATCATATAATCTGTATCATATCTTCAAAGTGTTTTGACATCAAATAAATCATTCAGTATTCGGTTTCAACAACGCTGATTAGCGATTTTTGACTTTTAAATAACAGAACATACATGTTTTTATACGAAGATAGCCTTTCCTGTTACGAACAAAACTTAATACGACTTAAAACTTATATTCTTCTAGGTAATACAACCCTTAAGTTATATTTTTAATTTACATTAATGAAGCTACATATATATATTACTACAATTTCTTTTGTAACTGGTATGTTATGGTTTAGTCTCACTCTCCGCTCAGCCAAACCGCCAACCTGTCAAAAACTGCTTTCCCCTTTATGCCCCCCCCTGATTTATTCCCGAATCTCCCATTCCTCTCAGAGCTCTTTTTGGGCAACAAAAATCCTATAGATGGTCCCTTATACAGGAGGCAGAAAATCCACCCAGCATGTGGAGGGGTCAAGTTTGGGGGTCATGCACGGCTATTGTTAAATTGAAGCAGTTTCACTTAAAAAAGAGATTTTCGTTGAATGTGTTTTCTTCCGGAAGAAAACTCTTATTTACGCATTTACGCGTTCTTTTCTTCGAGTATGGAGATCCAAATCCATTTCAAAACGTGATTTCGTTTACCACAAGTAGAGCATCGAAGTCAAATAAATATTATTTTATCATTCATAAAACCTACATGCATGCTTTCTGTAATCATTTACAAGGTAGTCTATTTTTAAGCAAGTTATTGAAAAGATATATTTATCAAAGTCGATACATATATCGACTAAAATGCTAAATAAATATACGTTTAGTCGATACATGTATCTATTAAAGTAGGATTTAAACTTTAAAATAACGATAAGAGTTTTTATGATTTTGATACATGTTTATGAAGGTACATAATAGTATTTAACTGAACCTTTCGGATTTGCCTATACATATTACACTAAATTTCATTTGAAAATAATTTTAATCGAAAATTAAATAGGGTATAGATGAAATTAAGTTTTATTGTTATACGATAAAACTTGTCTTAAATAGAAAGACATACTTTTGTTTAAGACTTTCTGTTTACTTCATTTTCCGTTGAATAAAAATTATATAGAAATAGACTAAGTGTTCACTGGACCAAGAAATATTTTCTTAAATAATAAGTTTATGCTTAGTTAAGGGTTTACTTAAGGCAGGTTTTATTCTGTAACGGTCCTGCCATATGGGCGAGTGGATAGCACAGTCAATATGGTAGATGCATGAAGCGTAAAGAACCAAGGTTCTTGTCTACTCGCGGGTGTCGATCTGACGGCCTACATTTTTGGGCGGTTTTCTCGAAATATAACGTGAATGCGCGTTAGAACCCCTTAAAAGTGACCTCGCTCAAGGCATCCTCTCCAAGAACAGACACCCCCAATGTTGATTTTTCCTGATTTTTCCTTCATGTTTTTTTTTTTTTTTTAAAGTTTTTAGTTACTGTCTCTTGAAAAATGTTATTAACGGTGCCCATTATATTAAATATTTCGTTATGAGAGAATTTAAGACTTTTCATGATAAAGTTCTATACAAATTTCAAAAACAAACTTAGTTTAGTGCGATACACAATGTTACTATACAAGCTCTACTCTCGGACAAGCCAATAGGTATATACTGAGTAAGTTAAGAAACACTTTGAGAAGCACAGAAATTGCATGACAAATTATTCTGATTCATCTTTCATTTCAAAAGACCTTTAAAAATATTGCATTTTTAAGATTTTTACTGAATGTTCTTTAGGTCTGGTTGTTATAATAATGTTAATACGTCTTATGAGTGGACATTCTCAATTTTTTTGTTGTTACTTGATTCTTTTAAACTTTTACAGTCCAAGGTTCCTAACTGGGAACATCAAATTAAAAATTTATTCAAGAATGAAACTTTATCAGTATTGATTTGGAAAAATTAGCAGATAAAGTTAAAAATTGACTTGATTTTTTTAAATAGAAGTTGCATTTCTATCATGAGTGGGAAACTTGAAAAAAAATCATGAAAATAGCCATTTTCATAGATATTTACAGAGCTACCTTGATACACCTTCTCCTCCTTCAAACTTAATTCATATCTTTACTGAAATTTAAATATAAATCTTTTATTAAGTCTCAATATTTCATTTATTACTTAAACTACCCATCAGTGTATTCAGTTTTTGAAACCAACGTAAACTATAGTCGAAAATGAATCACGGAAAAAAAGCGCACAATATTGAATGGGTTTGTATATTTAGAAGATAAGGGGGGGGGCATGAATTAAAAACAAAATGTGAGAAACAAGTGGGCGTCCAAAAGGGCGTTAACATAGGTACTTTAGTGTATTCTGTATTTATCTCTATTGAAAATTGCCATTCAGATAATTTTTCCAGTAGCCTCATGGCCGTCCGAAACGCCCCATTGCCCTTTAGCTTTTGATAAAGTTTTTTTTTTTTTAATTCAAAATCAAGTGATATGAAATTATGTAAATAAGAAAGAAAAACATTTTTAAAAACACTGAAACACTTATCTTTAGCATAGTTTTTCTTTCCATGTAATTAATTTATTCTGTGTAACATTCAGTTATATTGATGGAATTCAATTACATTGACAAATGTAAGTTTATAGACTGCTCACATGCAAGCTTTCTAGCTTTTTTAAAATGTTAATAATTTTCTCATTGTTATTATTAAATGGTATGGTCAATTGATAAATGAACAAATTAAGTAAAATTAAACTTATTTTAAGTTGAACTACACAAAAGTGTCAATATTTAATTAGCTATGTCTGAAAAGGAACTCCATATAAGACTTGACGGACTAAGTAAAAAAAAAAAAAAAAAAAAAAGGTCTAACACAGTTACTCTGACCTAAAGTCCGTTTTTAAATAGTCTAAACTAAAAAAAAAAAAAAAAAAGTCCGTCTCTAAAGTCCGTTTTAAATAGTGATCAAATTAGCAGGTCCATTCTCTGTCGATTCAACAGCAAAAACCCAAATTCGACAATCACTATCTCGGATTTTAATGAAATTTAATTCACTTGTTCTCTTAATGGCTTTTGATTAAAATTTTTGATTCAACAAAATTTATCATTGAATCTGTAGTATTTTTAAAGAGAAAAATTATTTAAAAAATCATTCTCAATTCCTTTTTTTTTTTTTTTTTTTTTTAAATAGAAATTTTTACACAGTTTGAAACAATTTAAATAATATTCACACCTACACTCTAAATTTATATTAACTACTTGAAAAACAAATCTTATATAGCAAATATATATTAATGACTATGTCATTTTATCTCTCAACCCCTTTATTGAAAATTGTCCGAAAAATCTGTCACAAAAGTGCGACATAAAAGTATGCGACATAATTTAACATATATTTAAATACTATTGGTTCACAACAGCTTTAATCTATTGTTACAATATTTCGTAAGCTGTAAAATATGCAACACATGTATTTTTTACATATATTTAAATACTATTAGTTCACAACAGCTTTAATTTATTGTTGCAATATTTCGTAAGCTGTAGAATATGCATCACATCTTCATCAGGCACCACCAACAGCGTGCAATAAAAAAAGGGGGGATGGGGTATATTATTATATTGAGGGATTGGCTATGATATTTCCGTAATAAAGTGATATCCTACCTCTGAAAACATAGGATACCAAACAATATCAAGAGTTATATATTTCATGTCTGTGTGAAATCCAGCCCAAAATCTCAAAGCCTTAGCAGTGTTACGAAAATGTGTACAAACTATTGAAAACAATAATCCAATTTTTATTTTACTTAAGAAAATAACATCTACATATATTTGTATCCCCAACAGTTCTTATAATGAATGATCTATATCTACTATATCGTCTACCCCATTTGAGGATACGTGGTAGTCTTGTGAAAAAATAAGATAGAAAAACATTTATAGCGGTATCCACCGCTTGTTTAAAAATATTTCGTTATTTAGAACAAAATGAAACAAACCAAATAAAAAGTTGCTCACAAAACGCACGAGAGATTGATAAAACTGATTTAAATTAAGGGTGATATTTTTTGTGCATTATTCATTTATTATTTTTGCAGTATATCAGGTTATTCTTGCTATTTTCGAATTATAACTATATGTATATTTAAAATATAGACTGAGAGACTAACTTAGGGTATTCAACTTAATTATAAGACTGAGTATGTATGCCAAAAGAAAAATTTATATATATAAATGATTATTTAATGCTACAAAAAGTTGTATAACAGTAATGATGTTTTAACTATTTCGGGCATTGATTCTTTTGTTTGTTAAATTTTAAAAAAATGAATGAGAAATCGAAATTACTACACAAACACACGCACAAAAAAAGACAAAAAAAAAAGACAAAAAAAAAGAAGAAAATTTTGAATAACCGAACAAATTTCAATCTTTCAGAATACTATATTTAACAATATAAGTATTTAATAAGCATGTACTATTTCTCTGAAAATCTAGCGGAATATTGCTTTGGTGAATAAAAAATTTCGTTTTCCAGTATTCTAAAATTCTGAAATTATAATTCTTCCTGTCCTATAAAATTTCTGCTCACTTGATGTATTTCTATGAATTGCAGAAACAAAAGTACTTATACATTCCACAACCAACTATGTAAAAAAATATCTCACGGATTTGCTGATTTTTCATCATTTAAAATTCTCCGGGATTCCTTGTGTTTGAAAAAAAAGGGATCCGATCAGAGATACTACATTAAAACTTTATTGATTTAAAATATTAAAACTATTTAAATATTTACATCACGAGCTTTTAAAAACAGCGCAACTTGATACATCCAATAAAGCACTGTTAAATTTGTAAAATGCATTATAAAATATTAACAATTAAATAATTGATGAACATTTTCAGATGGCTGAAGCATGAAGGCCCAGCGTTCCGGCTTACTGCGCAGTTGTCGATCTGGAGTTTTGGGAGGTTTTTCCCCAGATGTAACATAGATACTCGTTAGGCCTCCTTAAAAAGTGCTCGCTCAATACATTTTCCTCTTTGGAAGATAGCCCTAGAATGCTCTGCCTGAACAAAACAACAATATTAAATAATTGCGGTGATATTGTTTCTTTATTGTAGAAGAGGAAAAGAAATCACCCATCAACATCTTGTTTTCTTCCAGCACTTTTCAAAGTTTCTGCAATTCAATTTATTTATGAATTTAACTTTGAAATCACCAAAATAAAATAAATTTTTTTAAATAAAAAATGTTAAGAAATGCAAGTTTATTCCGGGTATAAGTTTGAATTCAAGCATTTATTTTAAATTCATAATTCATTTGATGAAACTTATCGTAATCAGTATTTTGTTTTGAAGTTTGTGTACAGTTAAAGGAAGTCAAAATTTATAGTTTATTACAAGGAAAATACATTCTTGAAAAAACTTTTCGCTATACGATATCTGCAAAAACCTTTTAATTAATCTCTCTAAAAATGTAATTTCTACTTACATTAATAATTCATATGTATTTGTATCAAATTGTCTCCTTAGAGTATTTATTATTAAAGCGGACTACAATCGAGGTTTTTCCTTTCTTTTTTTTGGGGGGGGGGGAGGGATGGGGGACATTATTTGTTGATTAAAAAAATTCTTATAATATTTTTCATTGTATATTCATTAATTTTCTTTTCATAAGAATGAGTATGATTTAAAATTCCCCAAAAAAAGTTTGGTTCATATTGAACCATTCTCCCATCCCATTTCGCTTTTGTATTTTGAACGGGTTCTTATAGAACTGATAAGAGAGTGTAAAAGCAAGTGTGTGTGTGTGGGGGGGAGGAATGAGGGACTATCGCTCAGTTGAATTCTGCAATCTCACGATCTCCCCACGATCTCGTTACCGACCTTGAAGGAGAGAGAATATTCTCTCTCTCTGCTCATCCCCACCATTTTCCACCCCACTTTGGGGTTACCGCGGGTTCTGGGACGACACCGTATGTTATACCTTCCCTATCGCAGTCATGGAACTCCCAGCAGAAAACATGGCTTGATGAATAAACCTTTTGATGAACATTTATATGTATTTAATATTTATATGTATTTAATATTTTGAACATTTATATGTATGAACATTTATATGTATTTAATATTAAGATCCATCTTGGTAATAAAAAGACGCTACATCATTAGTTCTTACAACACCCTCGTAATATAAGGAATTTACTGTGTGACACCTTTACAGTATCTCTCTATTCTTAAAAAAAAGTAAAGGCCGCTGTCGCCGCCGCTGTCAAAGCTTGTCAGCTTATCTCCTCCTAAACCGTGGGGATTTGAGTTTCGACTAAGGTGCCCACAGATTCGAAAAATTCCGAGGAACCTGCTAAGCTGATTTAAATTTCGAAAATCGAATTATTTTAGAAGATATTAATAAAAAACTGAAAAAATAAACCGAATGGTTGCCAGATTTGGCATAAAATCATTCATTCCTTTGCAACAAAGCGTTTCCAAGTATCTAGAATCGCCTGAAATTTACAAACATGAGTTAGAATTACGCCCATTTTACGCCAAAATAAAAACTATATGAAATAAGTAACTCAAAATGTGTTACACAAAGTTGACTATTTTCAAATAGTAAGTTCGCTTCCACAACAGGAGTTTAGAATGAGCGATGATTCGTTTTTCCAAAACAGAATAACCAATATCTTGAAAACGAAAAATAATTAAAATGTAGATTATTTTACAGGCGGTTCGGTACAGCTGAATTATTTGCTACCAGTAGAAATATTGGGTGGCGTTAACTATGCCATTATAGCAGTTATAGTACACTTTGGAGAGTTGCTAACGCGACGAGATGGTATAATAATTTGTGGTGTTAAGTACGCCAATCTGCAAACGATTATGTAAATGAAAATATGGATAAATGTTTTCCGGTAACCTTAAATGAACCGTAAATATAGGTTGTGAGCATGTGTAAATCGCCAAATAATGAAAAGTCGCCATGGGTATTCTATCTGTTCCGTAGCTTTTATTAACTTTACATGTACGCAAGTCGCCAAATAATGAAAAATCGCCATGGGTGGCAAATTCGCAAGGTGTCCAATAGGTTTTACATTATTAAAAATACAGCTAAAACAGATGTTCTGATATTATTACGCTTTAGCTCCTAATTAATATAACTTTTGAATGTCAACAAACAAACATTTACAAACATGAGTTAGAATTACGCCCATTTTACGCCAAAATAAAAACTTTCTTCTATATTAATAAAACAATGTGTAAACTGTTTGTTAGTTTGTTTGAATGTGTCTCGCGACTCGCGTAGCTCGCAGACGGGTGATCCTAGACCTAAGATATTTTGTACGGACATTTTCCATGACAGTTCCCGACACACCTAAAAGCGATTTTTTCAAAATTCGAATTATTTTAGGAGATATCGATAAAAAACGTATCGCAAAAGGCTAATTTTTGCTTTCCGCCATTTCGTAATTGTAACCCCCACAGTGTAAAAAGCGAAGTTTAAGGTTATCTAGGTTGCCACATTCGGCATGTTTATCAAATGATTCAGACTCTTGAAGTAAAAAAAAAAGAATAACGATTTTTTTTGTGTGTCTAGATTATTTGTAAGGCTGTTTTTAAATTAAAATATCGTGTGCATGAGAAATCAGAGCCGGAATGAAATGTTTTATACTCAAAAGAAAAATATTTAGAAATTTTCTGAGACGAAAATGTGCAACTTTATTAATTTGGCGAAAAATTAAACGGTTTTGTGCGATTTTGAGGAGATGATTCTAATGCTTGGCGCAATTTATCGTAATTTAACGTCTGCTGAATACACCCGATAATAAGTTTTTAAATTTTCATTCAGTTGAAATTGTGCATTTTTCTGTGCAGCTTTTCTCCATCTATTAATGACTATGTCATTTAACACTCCCCCCCTTTATTGAAAATTGTATGAAAAACGTGTCCCAAAAATGCGACATTAAAGTATGCCACATAATTTTACATATATTTAAATAGTATTTGTTCACAACAGCTTTAATATATTTTTACAATATTTCGTAAGCTGTAGAATAGGCATGTGTCAATCGCCAAATAATGAATAGTCGCCATGGGTGGCAAGCTATCCTATCTGTTCCGTAGCTTTTATTAACTTTACATGTACGCAAGTCGCCAAATAATGAAAAATCGCCATGGGTGGCAAATTCGCAAGGTGTCCAATAGATTTTACATTATTAAAAATACAGCTGAAACAGATGTTCTGATTTTATTACGCTTTATCTCCTAATTAATATAACTTTTGAATGGCAACATTAAATATCATTGTGTTTCTGAGGAGTGCAAATAATTTTTCCAGCGATTATAAGCAGAGTCCGCACTCCAGGTGGAGTATAGCTCAGGACCCGTACAACACGGATTCCCATAGCAAAATATCTTCCGTGTTATGAGGGGGAGGGGTTCTACTGTAGTTTAAATTTTTATATACCGATGAAGATGCAAGAACCAAGCAATGTGTAGCTCAGTAACGTTCTATCTGATCCAATCTTCGGGTTTTGTCTGTTGAAATTATGTCTTTTTTACGAATAAGCCTGATTAGGGGCCGAATGCCTAATACGAAAAGCGAGCGTAGCGAGTCTGGGGGCCTTGGCCCCTAGTTAACCAAAAACATTTTATAAGCAGATGATAAATAAATAAAATATGTAACCCTTTAATATTTTAAATACGAACTAAAGTGCTATGTATTAAAGCATATAGCAATCCAGTCGCCGTCCCTATTGTTCGTCCTTATTCCATAAGTTGGAAAAGTGTAACATTATTCATGAGTGTACCGTATTTTTCTTCCTTGTTCCATAGAACACATCTTTGGAAACCAAATATATGTTAAAATCGCTTATCCAAACTGTTTTACGATTTTTGCTAAGAAAATTCCAACTATACTTCACCATATTAAATACTGTTTAGAATGGGCATCATAATCCACGAGTAGGCAGTGTTTGTCTTTCTTGTACCACAAACACTTCTTAAGAACATGAAATATATAATAAAACTGTCTACCAAAAGTGTTTACCAATCTTCGTCAGGCATATTCCAACTATACTTCCATAAAACATTTCTTCGGAATTGAAATGTGTACATTAAAATCGCCTACTGAAACTATTTTACACTCTTCGCCAGGCATATTCTAACTAATCATTTTAGTAAACTGTCGGGTTTGCCAGTTTCTAGCCAAATTTGGAAGATATAGCCAAGATTGGTTGGTTCAGTTTTGAGGGCATATTTTTTGGCTCCAAACTTTGAGATCACTTATCAAGAATTGCAAAAATTGTGCGAATTTGAACATTTTATCACCCATTCTCCGCGTTACCTGGCAAACACATTTGAAAAAATCTTCACCGTGACAATTCGTTCGTAGACAAATTGTGTTGGCTTAAAAAATTTGCTTGATTTTAGTATGATTCAAGTGCTAGTAAATTAATAATAATGAAACATAGAAATCTGAAATTGTAAGAATTTTTTTTTTAAATTTCAAACAATTCCTTATGTTATATATAATTACAGAGGCGAGGTTACACTGCAGTTATGCGTCACCCCAGTTTTAAAGGCGAAATTGGCGATAGTCATGTTAAAAGATTTATATGGCGAAAGAACCGCTGCTTCAAGAATGTTTTATTGTTATTTAATTTAAGCCTCAGAAAAATTATGTTTACTCTTCTTTAGAACAATCAATAGGAAAACAGGAAATCATTTTGTCCTCTAATGAAAGTGAACTGATTCAAATTCCGCTCAAAAATTTGAGGATAGGAGTTCACAACTCACGTTATGGTGCTTTCTCATGTAGGTAAAGAACTCTAATTGTTCACGTGTAACTCATATTACTTGGAGAAAGCTTTTTGCCAAATAAGCCCTTTTTTTTAATGTAGAATGTAGCCTAAAAGATTACGAGCACTTGAAAGAGGAATTTTTCTCATTTGCTTCTCAGGTTGACTTTAGTTGAACGGGGTAAAAAGACGCTATTCATGAGGAGTCAGTTCGTATTGTGTAGAAAAGTAAAATAAATAAATAAACAAATTTAAGAAAGAATGTCTGACATAGTTAAAGTTAAACACAAATCTAGTTTCTCAGAGGGAGATGCTGGAATTTCTGGGTCAAATAGGATCGGAAATATATGTTTTATATGGGCTATGAAATATCAGATCAATGATTCAGTGTGGTCATGTCTTTACCGACTTAAAGAAAGAAAAAAAAAAGAGAGAAAGATGGGGGGATGTTCTAAATTTGCCGGAAACCTTTTCTCTTTTTTTCTTAAATATCTGTTCAATAATAATTTTTTACTACATGGACCCATTTCGATGATTATATTTGTTTTAGAAAGGGGTCACTTACGCCAAGGCCGTAGCCAGGAAAATTTTTCGGGGGGGGTTTCAAGTTTTATGTTTTAATATGGTACTTTTTTCAGCACACTGAAATTAAAATTAAACAAAGTATGATCTCCAGCTTTGTGTTTTTTCATTTTTATTTAAAACGCGAAAATAATGCATCCAAATTGAAACAGTGCTATGTAAGCAATATCCTATCGGCGTAGCGAACCTCTGTGTCAGTGCAGCCTTTAAAGATTGACAAGCACTGTGTGACAGAGCAGGGCCGGCTGGACCATATAGGAAAACTAGGCGACTGCCTAGGGCGCTGACTCGAGAGGGGCGACACTAGCCAGGCAGCGGATGTTTTTTTTTTTTTTTTACTCCTGCTGTCCGCAGTGTCACTCTCTTTTTATTCTAAGGAGTAGCGGACTGGTTAGTGAATAATGCAACGTAGGATCTCCCTCCCGGTCCACATGGGTCGAGACTGGAGCCTACATGTCCCAAACTCCAAAAATCACAAACTTATCACTCTGACTTTTTTATTTATATAGGTCATAAACACGATACTGTGAAACTGTTTCGTGTTTCGATCTCCAATGGAATCGAGAGATGACTCACTACTTTTGGGGAAAGAGAAATTTTTTTAGTTACGATATTTCTTTTTTGTCTCTCTCTACGTGTAAGGGGGGGGGGCAAAGGCGGATCCAGAAACTTTTTTCGGAAAGGGCGCAAATCGTGAATACTCATTTTATCTAGTATAAATCCCACTTAATATTGGTAAAAACCCATTTATCTAGTGTAAATATATTTTTCTCGGAGGGGGCGTGCGCCCCCTGCGCCCTCCCCCTGGATCCGCCTTTGGGGGGAGGGGAAAGAAGAAGAGAGAGAACCAATGTTTAGTTACGCGGTTGTCCCATATTAACTTGGTCAAGTTCTTAAGGCTGTTCTACCTGAAAAAGGAGTATTTCGGTTGACTTTCGCTCATTGTAGGAAATAAAGCTTATAATCACACAACTTTAAGAAATTTCAGAATGTTTCCACTGAAAGTATACTGTGAACTGACGTTGAGCTAAGTTTTGAAAATTATTTAATAATTTAAAGAAATTTATTAAGCCTCACACTTTTTCAGAGAAATATTTATTTTCTTCACTTTCGATCACGCTCAGGAATAAAATTATGATGCCGTAATCATGGGAATTTTAGAATGTTTCCTCGGGAACTATATTGCGAACAGACATTGAACTAAAATTTGAAGAGTGACTTAATTTATTTAAAATTTTTTAACTTAATGCATTTTAAGAGGAAGGCGTTTTTGATAGATTTTCACGGAAGATGAGAAATAAACTGACAATGCCAGAACTATGAAACTTTTTAGCATGTTTCCTCAGAAACCATACAGTGATCTGAAAAAAATTCTCGAATCTGAAAAATTACTTTATTTATTTGAAAAAAATTATTAAACTGAAAATTTTCAGAATATATCCTCGGTAATGGCAACCTGAGAATATTTATTGTGGATTTCTCTAAATTTCAAATTTGAAGAACTAGTCAGTTTTCATAAAAAGGAAAAATAATGAACATTGTTTGTTAGACTCACACATATTCAAAATTGGCAGATTAAAAAATTTTCTATCAAACGCAACTTTGAAACATAGATTTGGATAACTTCATAAAGCATTTAAGAATGTTTTGGGGGCAAAAATGTACTATATTTTGCTTTTACAAATTTTATAAATTTCAAATTCGTAGTCGCTTAGAATCACTAATGTATGCGTTCTTATCTGTTTTTTTTTTTAAGTAGAAGAGCTATCGAAAAATTAATAATGTTTCTTCTAAAACTGCATTACGATGTTTTATGGACAGTAAGCTTATACGAGCAATTTAATTTAAAAATAAATAAACAATAAATATGCTATTTCAGACTGGAATTCAAAGAATATCAGCAGTTTTTTCGCGTTTCAACCAAATTTCATTTAAAAAAATCCACTTGCGCTCCTCTCTTGTGCTCATTACAATATTTTAAAGAAAAGTCAATTTTATCGTTTCAATTTTAGAGTTTTACTTTTATTTTTAATTTTTCTCATATATTTTATAAAGATATGAATGAAGATGAACTTGACGTGAATGTTTAAACCCTCAAACCGCCTATTTTTAAAGCTTTTCTACAACTCCCAGTGGAGATGATCGCTCTTCAGGTAAAACACCATTAAGATGCGATCGATTGCAAAATAACGAAATTCTTCAATTTTCATTAACACATAAAAATTATACTCAGTATAACTCATTAATGTTAGAATATCGAAATAGTTGAGTTACCGCAATGTGGTTGTGTTAAAGTAATTATGATGGTTTTCTTCATTTTGAAAAAAAAAAACTTCTTGTTTTTTGATTGACCAATGAAGGTATGAAAGTGCAGGCTGAGGATAGAAGAACGTTAATTTTTATTAAATTTATGCTATTTTATACTTCTTATGTTATATGAATTAATAGCATAATTTATTTAGTTAAGAAAATTTTCTATTGGTTTTCTTTTTTTTTTTACTTGCTAACCTATTTACTAGTTTATAAAATTGTTTAAAATGGCAAGAGTTTTAGGACGGTTTACTTGACAGTTTTCACCGATTTATAGAGACACGGAATAGGGATTTTTCTGTACAGATTGCTAATGTTGCAGCAAATGACCTGAAATGGCAAGCATTATTAACTAGAGTTGAAGAGGAGCAACTTATTTTCCAAGGATCCCTGTCCGGAGAAATTAGGGGACATGATTTACATAGCTGACAACTTTTAAACTTTATTCTTTGAAGATTACTTAGCATAAATTTCTTAAAGTTTAAATATTAATTAATATTAAATTTAATTAGCCAATTTTCTTAAAAATTAGTGATAAGTAGCCTCCTGAAGAACAAACAGTAAAAGTACTAGGGGTGAAATTGCTTGCCAAATCTCGGCTTGGACTTTTTTACTAACAATAAGCTTAATTTTTATTTAGTTTCTTTTTATATCGATTTATTTGCAGTTTATTCTCTTAATATTGGGGGAGTGCTAAAGTAAGCTCTTGAAGTAGAATTTACATTATAAAATGCATTGTGATTTGGTATTCATTTCAGAAAGTAAACTAAATAAATATATCTCTATTCTAAACATCGTAGCTTCATATAAGCAAGAAAAATTAATTATGTCAGAAGCCTCGATTAAAAACCTTTCCAACACCATCTCTTTTGCGCCAAATTTCGCAATGCATTATTGTCAGACTTCGCTAGAGTTTGCAGAAAACCTTAAAACGTTTTACATCACTATTAATGTGATATTGCAAGGCCCGGTAAACAAACTTTAATGTCATTTTCATCCTTTAAAAGAATATAATAACACTTTTGGCAAACATTTCGATACTCACAGTATTGCACTTAAAATGGATTAATGCCGTTAAATTGTAATTGATTGTAATGCGCGGAGCTCATAGGCCTTCGCTAAGCTCTTTCCTGAAGACTTATTTTTGGCGCCAAATTGGGCAATATTTTGCCAAAAGCCGCCAAGGTTGGTGATATTCCGGTATTTGGCGCGATTTTTCCAATGTGGCCTGTAAAGTTTGTTTTTCTGCATTCATATTACGTGATAGCCTAATATTACTCTATTAATCTTCCATTACGCAATCAAAATCGAGTCTGATGAAGAACATTCTGTATGTAGTTTTCACTAGACGCCGGTAGGTGTTCGGCGTAAACTATAAAAGAACAGCACATTTCCTCAGTTCAGTCAGCTTGCTGTTTTTTTCCATGAGAGATATTTGTCCGTGAAAGCTTAACGCTTTGTATTAGCGCTTTTTTTTTTTTTTTCCAAATGGCGGGCCTCAACAATTCCTTGGAGGCATTGGCCACGACTAAGGCCAGAGTTGTTGGTCACTTTATTTTGCCTAGTACCCTGCCCTTTATATACCTAGTAGGTGCAAGAATGTTGCCTCCTATGAAGATACGGGCGCAATGACATACACGCCCAGTCGGGGATCGAACCTCCGCCGCCGGGAGTTGAACCGGAAACCGTAGTACGGTGCTTTATCCACCATACAAGCTGGTCGGCATATAGGCACTTAGAGGAACAGTAATTTGCTTGACTTGAGAAGCTAAGTTTTCAAGTGTTATGAGTAAATTCTTCATTGCTGAGTTTCCCTCATAAGTTTCTACTGAATTTTTGCCTGTAGAAGTATTTTATTTTGTGTGAGAAATACATTATCTGTGAAAGCTTCTGTACTGAGCGGACTGTTATAAGCACGTTACTGGCCGTTAGTGCCAGTAAATTTCTACAGCTGATTGTTCGACAAAGTTCTAGAAGCAGCAAAGTTCGTTTTCCATCCTGAGAAGTGGACTTTTTACGAGAACTTTCTACACATACTGGACTTTAGAACGACCAACCCTTGAAACAAGCAGAGTTTCCTGCAACAGTACTGTTTGTTTATAATACGCGTACAATTATAGCCCTTACTCTGTTTTCCCTTGATCCGCCAATTATAATTCGCCACGATGTTTTTGGGTTAGAAGTTGACTTGCAGTTTTAGCAGTGTAAAAATAGGCTCTTGTGTTTACTCTGAACTTCTCTAAATCTTTTTTGAGACTTTTAATGTAATATCTAAATATGCACTGACTTAATTCCCCCTTTCTTTGGTGAGAGAAATCTTAATAGAAATAAAAAATAAATAAAATAAAACAGTCTTACCTCACTAGATGACATGCATTTTTCGTCTTTTTTTTATGGGGAGGGAAAATATTTGCTTCCGGCGTTTTCTGCGTTAAATATCATATCACCAAGGTGATAACGGGGAAAAAAATAAATAAAATGAAGGCTTTTTGTGAAGATTCTGAACGCATTTTATCAGCCTTTTATTCTGAATTTCAAGAAAAATGACTTTCAGCCTGGAAAAAAAAAGTTATCCATATTAATGAAAAAAGTGAAAGAATGAACATCATTTATAAGAATTCCTATCGTTGAGGCTAAGAAAACTTGCATTAAAAAGGTTTTTTTTCAGATTTAATAGATTATTATTTAGAGCATATAAGATTTACTGCAGTAGGATGGTGGTTTGTGTAGCTATAGAGGGTGCCCCTAAAAATTGTTCTATGCTTTCATTTCTAAACTTATGATAGATGTATGTATAAAATTCCAAATTATGTAAAAAAAGTACAGAATTTTTTGAAACCGATTAAAATTTTTAATGGATTAAATTTAAGTAAATTAAATTTAAGCTATTTCTGCACCACTCCGGAAACCCGATCTTCCTACTTGATTTTTTTTCAATTCGACAGCCATTGAACAGTGGTTTGAGTCAGCACATACTAGTTTTCCTATCTGAGACACTTTTTAAGATAAAATACTCAAATTTTGTACAATACCTCATTGTCTGTGGGGTACATTTTACTAATTAGGAATTTTCTGTATGGAACTATATAAAAATTTAATTTTTATATTTATTCAAACTTAATCATTTTTTTTTCAAATTTAATGTTATGAAATCGAATTAAACCTGTGAAAATTTAATTGGATTTCATAAAATTTTGTACCTTCTTTCAAGTAACTTTGTCTTTTATTATGTATGTTTATGATCAATATTTGAGGAACAAAAGCCGAGGACGATGTTTCTCATGTTTTTTGGACACCCTGTGTACAGTATAAAGAGGTATTCAAATGATTAAGGACAGATATTCGCATACACATTTAAAACAAAGAAAACTTTTGCAACTCCATGATCTGTTAGAATCGCCTAGTTAAAAATTCTTATGGAGACACGACATCACTTTCTTGTACAACTATTAAATCATAAATATTTTCGATGAACTACATCTAAACATATTTCATTTGACAGTAAGAGACAATACTTCAATAATTGGCGATTTATTGCCAAATGTAAGACATATCGCCAAGCTGATTTCAGTTATAAAAATTTATTTTTGGCACTTAATTGCCGATAGTTCGTCAAAAGCCACCAAGAATGGTGATAATTTGCGAGATTTTGAGTATAACCGTAACAGTGATTTAGCACAAACTTTTAATGAACTGAGGCATTGATAAATCTCAATGTATTGAAAGGCTTTTGGGTGACCCTGTAAATAAATTTCCCAATCGATTGCAATCAAAGAAGGTGGACAACTAAATGTTACAACAGTTCTAAATGCAAAATTTCAAAATTCTACGAATGAAAGGTTTGGAGTTACTCGAGATACTTACTTATTTTTGGTCCCAAATTTGGCGATTTCTAGCAAGCTCAATAACAATTGGTGAGATTTTGGGCATGGCCCATGATCGACTGTAGCATAACATAGGCCATTAAATTGCCTTTGCCACTCTCTTAACTTCTTGCTGCTATATTTATGAAAGTGGTATAGTAAAGATAGTCAGTGACACACTAGAATCATAAGTGATACAAGTGTGTCGTGTTTCGCCAAAATAATAATCATTTCTCAAGTTTCGCTGCATCACAGCGTAGGAATACTATGTGTAGAAACTTGTTCTGGTTCAGAATTTGTGCATATTCAGCTTCTTATTCTATCCTAGTTAGAAGCATTTACATCAACATTTTTTTTATGCTGGCCAGTACGCTGCATGTACAGAAATCATATTCCACAATTCGACCAACAAGTGAGGCACATTGCAGATTCTGAAGACGTTCAATGTCGCTCCGCATGCGACAACGACAAAAAACTACCGCTAAAGGGGTCGCTGTTTTTACCTTGCAACAACGAATGAACATAATGAATTAAGATACTGGATTAAAGATTTTCCCAAAAAGTGTCTTGAAGTTGTTTGTGAAGCAAGCATGCAAATGTACAGTGAAAGCAAAGTTAATATTCTTTTACACGCTTTATTTTATAAAGCACACTACACAGTTTTTACAACCATTGAAGGCGTTTTGTTTGGACATACACGACACCCGAACACCTGAATCCTGTATGAATGGTAACGGATGCTACTATAATTCAGATAGTGGTACTGCACTACTGTTATAGTGCTATTGTAGTAGAATTCATTGTAACAGGAGTTCATGAACCTCAAGTTTTAAATCTTAAAATCAGAAAGCTGATCTTCATAAAAACTCCGGTTTCACCATTATGTACACGGGAGTAGCAACCCATGAGAACGAGGTAACATCTCCCTCCTAATATTTTTCCTTATTAATCCTAATTGTTTAGCAAATACTGGGAAAAGAGAACATATTTTCGTCTTTGCCCCTAATAATCTGCAGGTAGCTACGCTTGTGCATGTATCCCAGACAGCACATAAGCTTAAATCAAGCTTGACATTTCATTGAATTATTGAAAGTATTAATACAATCTTGACAGATCAATTCATTTTAAGCTCGCAGCAAGCTTGCAGATTACAAAGAAACTAGTCAGCAAATATTTTCGAGCCGAATTTAAGTCATTTGTACTGTCAAGCTTGAATACAACTTGATTACTGCTTGATTTGGAAAGCCACATAGCAAATAATTTATCATCAGTCATAAATATGATTGACCATAGAATTAAAAAAAAAGATTCTATTTTTCCAAATATTGAAATTCTTCAAAATAAAATACAAATATACTACAAAATTAATTTCAAAATCAGTCGTTTGTCATGATTTTGGCCAATATTGCTCAACATGAGTGTTGCGATATTGAAAGTTTTCAAACGTGTGCTGCTTTTACGTTTATATTATGCTTATTTTCCTAGTAGTAGAGTCTATAAATCACATATAACATTATTTTAATTTTGATTCATCCCATAGAATAATAAAAGATGTAGATCGGCATGGGCAATACTGATCAACCTCGCCAAAAAACGGCGTGACAACTATAGCAGTCACTTCAAACTTTAGTCATTTCACCTCGAGTCAGGTTTGCATGGTGGTTAGGATGCTTGCTTCTCACACCTTAGGTCCTGAGATCAATCCCAGTCGCGAACGATAGACGGAAGTAGATTCAAAATTTACGTGAGGTTTCAGCGTAGTGGGGAAAATGTGAGGAAAATTGGCGTGAGTTCACCAACCGGTGCCCCATGTATTTTTTAGAGTGTAGTAAGTTTGAATCAAGCTTGCTATGTCAAGCTTAATGCAAGTTGGGCAAGTGTAAACTTGAACACTTGATGCTAACTTGCATTAAGCTTACACGCTAGAAATATCAAGCTCAATGCAAGTTTATTGACTTGATAAATCAAGCTTACTGCAAGTTTGATGCAAATCTACTGTGCTGTCTGGGACAAAACAATTTTAGAGCTCCATTTCTTGATGAGGCATGATCATTCTGACTAATTTTATTCGTCGATTCCCAGTTGAACCGTGGGAGCTCCAGACACTGTAGATACATCCCCTTATATAATAGTAAGTAGATCTGGAATCGAACCCGGAACCATCCAGTATTACTCGCATGCCGAAACTAAAGCACTATCCTCGCCCAACGGCCATGTATTACACGACTAAAAACGTTCATTTGGCTGTGCTCTATCACGCTCTTTTTCTTTTAAACGTGAAGTTAAGGAAAACACAGTATATGTACTTTTTTAATCAATTAAAAAGGAATAAACTTTTCAGGAGTAAAAATATTTTGTATTCAACTGTTCATAATACTGCTTTCAAAAGCCGCTTAATCATCAACGCTGCACAAAATGTTTAATGTTAGATTTTCCACATCGGTCTTAAAAAAAAAAAAAAAAAAGAGAGAGAGAGAAAGAGAGGTGAGGAGGGGGAGAAAGAACAAAGAAACCAAGTTTCTTCTCGTAGATAAATAAGACGAAGTTTAAATATTTGAGCGTAATGGCGTAATTAAGGTCGCCAGAACTTTCTTCTTAAATTACTGTCCAAAATATCTTTAAAGAGTTAGTTTTTTTATGTTCTTAAAGATAGCTGAGTTTGTTTTTCTTAGATGTATGTCTACATGTGTAAAGCTTAAGTAAATGGGCATTTGAAAAGCATTTAAATTCTTTGAAGTTAATGGCAGTTATGTTAAAGAACAGATTAGCCTTAACCCTTTAAAACCTCAGGTGAATAGTTCCGTTTTCTGTTCTCCTGCAAGACAGACGCATGTTTTCGTTTATTTATTCTTATTTTTAACACTTTCCAAGATTGAAAAGTAACAAAAAACACCCAAAAAGAAACGTGTTAAAAGATGCTATAAAACTTAATATATAACTGTAACCAGTAGCGGATCCAGGGGAGGGGCTAGGGGCTTCAGCCCCCCCCCCCCAAAAACAGATTACTAAAGGGTAACATTCTTCTTTATTATACACCGTAATTATCTAAAATGATCATATTTTATAACGTAGCCCCACCCAAAAGCATGCACCTTGGTTTAGACTAAAACTTTGATTTATAGTACACTTTAATTGGGTGAAATAAGCTTTTCTAAAAAACTTAGCCCCTCCCCAAAAAAAAAAATTTCTGGATCCGCCACTGACTGTAACTTAAAACATACAGGGTGACTGCTAATTCGTGGTACAAACTTTGAGGGCTATTATAGGACACTGTAAGAATCACATTTTGTATAGGAATGTCTAGTCAAAAGTGAAACGGCAAAGCACAAATACAGGAAAGAACAAATGATGGAAACGGAGGAGAAACAGCGTTAGTAGTTGCTTCCGTTGCCAGCAGATAGCCAGTCAGCGTTGATTTGGGGAAAAGAGTTCATTCTCGTTTCAGTTTTCTTCCATTCACCATTAGAAACCGCATGTAGTTTCAGCATGATGGGGCGCTAACCCACTTCGCCCTAAATGGTCACCTCTACTTGAATGCGACATTTGGCAGGCGGTGGATTGGACGTTGTGGATCTGTCTCTTCGCCACCCCTGTCTCCCGATTTGACGCCCTTCGAATTCTTTTTATGGGGACATTTGATGAATGACGTTTATGCCACCCCAGTAGACTCCGATGAAGATCTCGTTGCTGGAGTATCCGTAGCATTTGCACGGGTGCGTGAAATCCCTGGTATATTTGAAAGTGTTCGTCAATCGCTGCACCGACGCTGTCAGCATGTATCAATGCTGATGGACGCAATTTTGAACATTTATCGTAAATTAATTTCCCCTTGCAAACGGGGTTATGAAAATAAAACACTTTCCCTATCATTTGTTCTTTCCTGTGTTTATGTTTCGACGCTTAACTTTTGACCATAATTTGTTCTTTCCTGTGCTATTCCTATACAAAATGTGATTGTTAGAATGTTCTGTATCAGACCTTGAAGTTTGTACCACATATTATGTGCGTTATTACTCAAAGTTTTGTTTATCTCAAGGTTAAAAAGTGTTTATGATTTCGGTTTGTCCGTCTGCACGTCCTTGATCTAACTACCATAAATATGCATCTTTTTCTATAAAATTTACATGTGTCATTCTTATATACTGTACTAGGTACTTTGTTGAAAATGGTGAAAGTAACAGTTGAAGTTCTTTTCTAGGAGCACCCAAAACAATTCCAATGCGTTAGGCTCTATGGGGAGTCATTCTTGAAAGCGCACTTTAGGGGGGTCTTATTCTAAATGCAGTTTCGAGTGGTAAAGCATTGCAAGTAGGCAATATTAAACATACGTCTAGTATTCAAATATTAAGGGTCGATGAAATTTTAGGGACTCCGGCCAGATATGATGTCGAAGCAAATGGTGAGGATAATTGGACTCTTGCCTGTAAGCGACTGGATCATCTGTCATACAGTTTTCATCTAGCTCACAGTGACTTCCATGCTTCCGGCTTTGAAGAATCTAGGACGGGAGACCCTTTGGCAGAGATACTGAAGTCACACAAGCCGATCAACGCTTCTTCCGTATGCAGAGCGAAGATCTTTTCCTGGAGGTCTTTTTGAAGCTTATAAAGCTGTATGACAGATGTCTCAACATACTTGATAGTTCGGTGAGAAATATAAAGTTAAATCATACATTTCATGTCTCATTTTTTTTTCTCTTTAGTGCACGCCTCTGTCAACAGTCGCCAGGAACTGTTATTGAGAAAGTTATGAAATTGTGTGTAGGACATAATAAAGTCCAGATAAGGACACTAAAGAAGTCCCAGAGTGAAAATAAGAATTCATTTGGGCAAATAAAAAAAAATTAGTTGAATTGTTAGCTCCCAGATGGAGTTTTTTTTAATGAATAACACATTAAGCATACATTTATGATAGTTTACAAATATTATTACAATAAATCATGTTCAACATGTTGGTCATCAGTGTCAGCTATCTTCTGGAATCGTACAAGAGCATGTTCCACAGCTGACAGCAGTGTGTTCGGGAAAATGTTACGAACATGTTGTGAAACGTTGTCTTTAAGATCAGACAAAGTTCTTGGATTAACAAAATGTTTCAAACTCCCTCAAGGAAGCCTAACAACTACTACGTCACCAAGCCTTGACGCCATCATTGCTCTTGAACTGAACTGAACCACACACATTTAATTGAAGTTTATTTTTCGAATCTTTGGTGTTTCATTTCTTGGTTGGTGGTCGGATTTAAAGTTTTATCTGTCTGTGGGTGTGGAGTGGGTCGAACATCGTTTGCTTTTGGCGGGGGGCATAGGCGTTACTTCCTAAGGGCAAGAGGGGTCAATCCCCCCCGAAAAAAAATAAAGAAAATTCAAGTATCAGAGCTATTTATAATAACGATATTTTCTACAATCGGAAACATTTTGTCACCCCATCCAAATATTACATGCCAATTAACGCCAATGCTCGTGGAAGAGCGGAGGTGTCTCAAAGTTGTTTAAACCTTTTTCCCTCGGGGGTACTCCCTCCTTCCAACTTGTCTGGCTGGTTTAATATTTGTTTAAAATTTTTTTGAAACATCCCTTTTCTACTTTTAACTTCAATATATGTCCCCCTGCCCCCACCCTCAAAAAAAAAAAAAAAAAAAAAAAAAAAAAAAAAAAAAAAAAGGTTAAGTTTACATGGTGGCGGGTTTTCATGTGAAGGGAAATAGAATGAAATAAAGTTAGGATTGTGCTTGTCACTTTTAATGAAGGATACAGGGGCGGTATTAAGCGCTCTCACAAAAGGACTTTGTAGTAAGCAAAATAACATTTCGCTTTATTGCTGCAGATTTCATTTAAGATATTTTTTTTACCTTGTTTGTCGTTTAAGGGGAATGATTTTATTTTCTTTCGTAATTCAGAGAAATACAAAATAGGGTCTAAAGCAGTGGCGTAGTTATTGTTATTGACAGTGGCGTAGCCAGGATTTTATTTCGGGATGGGCTGGGTATCAAATTTAAAGATAAAGTTCAATTGTAAGCTAAGTAAAGGGTCCCATTTTTTTGGGGGGGGCAGCAGCCCCTTCAGTAGGACTGGGCAAAAATCGATAAATATCGACATATCGGTTTTATTTCAACATCAAATATCCGATATTCCCATTTTCATTTCAGTGAAATCTCGAATTCGATAAAGGTCAAAAATACAGGCCGGAAAGGGGCGTAGCCAGAAATTTTTCAAGGGGGGGGGGTTATGACTACTGCAACTCATATATATGTATAAGTGTGTATGATAATGTAGTGAAGAATATACATTTTGTATGGCAAAAAATTCCTCATGGGGGGTTATGACCCCCCTACCCCCCCTTGGCTACGCCTCTGAGGCCGGCGATAAGAAAATCCTGAGATCAATACCAGCTTGTGATGCTTTTGTTACTGCTTTCTCTCCGTTGATGACGATGCCGAATCGCGGGAAAAACAGCTCCATGGTTTATTAGTCTAATTACTATAATTAATTAACGTATATCTCGGAACCTATCCACCGGAGCGCGTTTTTATTGATTCTCGACCCCCCCTAGACTCAAAACCCCACCGATACTTAAAATTTCGAATGCTTTGACACCAAACTTAACCTTTTAATCTTACAGGCCCAGGGGGTCATACGAAGCTCCCCTATATTTTCAATTTGGGCATTTTAAACACTAGCCTCCTCCGGCGGCATCTCCAAAGTCTGGAAACCATCCCAGAGCCAATTTCTACATGTTTGCAGTCCTTTTAAGCCTCAATCATGGTTAATTAGTCTAATTACCATAATTAATTAACGTATATCTCGGAAACTATCCATCGGAGCGCGTTTTTATTGATTCTCACTAGAGCTGAAGCAAACCGCATGTATTCGGTACTAAGATACGGATAATCACTAAGACTCGAAGTAACGAATTGTTACTTTTCGGTTGATATCGTTACTACTCGATCCGAAGATGTTTCGGATCGAGCAGCTTCGAACTTCGAATACAGACTGCCAGGCGAGGCGTTATTTGTTACTGGGGTTACTGGATATCGGATCGCGGTTTCAATGGGGAAAATGACTTTCGAGTTTGCATTTCGGATCGACCAGGTTCGAACTTCGAACGGGAGAAAATGAATTTCTGTATTTGAGTAATAGTATGTTCCTTTCCGTTACTAGATACCGGAAGTATTATGGATTCTCGCTGTTGGGAGGGAAAAATCAGTTTCGGTATTTGAGGAGTAGTATGTTCTGGTTGCAATTCGTTTGTGCCGCGCCGAATGGAATCGTTTTGATGAGGTTTGGAAGAATCCGTATGTTTCGTTACAGTTATGGAGATGGAATAGTATCTGCTGCTCTATTGATATGGGTCGTACAATGGGGGGATACGATCCGGTGTATAGCGTGTAAGACTATTTGGGTTACGTGTTTTTTTTTTTTTTTTTTTTTTTTCATATTCTCATTTAATTTTGTAGTGTGATTATTTTATTATTTTTACTATTCTTATAAATTTGTAAAACTATTTTGCTATGCTTACGTCTTTTATTTCATATTCACATTGTAAATATTTCGAAACATTGCCACTGATTTTTGGTAAACTGATTTGTTTTACAATCTTTATGGGTATTTCCAAAAATTTTATGTCAATCTCTTAAATATTTATTTTTATTGTTCCTCTTTTCAGTATAATCTAGCAAATAATACGCTCATAGATGGCGGCACTAGCAGTATCAAACTACTACTGGCAAATTCATAGTAAATTTTATAATTCTAGTGGTTGATCTTATGTATTTCATCTACACATTCAGTTTTATACTTTTTGAAGTGTTAAATAAATTTTCTGTTTCTTCTAATGTCTGATTTTAATGTACTTTGTATTGGTACTATTAGAATACATATCTGTAATCCCTTAGATTCCTTGGTATTCGGATGCGTATGATCCTATTCTATTAGTAGTAACGAAAGTAACGAGTAACGAATACTTAGTAACGAATAGTGAACATCTAAGTAACAAATACATACGGATACTCATTTTGTCGTTACTTTTACAGCACTATTCTCGACCCCCCCTAGACAAATACAGCCATCGATACATAAAATTTCGAATACTTTGTCACCAAACTTAACCTTTTAAACTTACAGGCCCAGGGGGTCATACGAAGCTCCCCTGTATTTTCATTTCGGGCAGTTTAAACACTAGTTTTACTCGAGCAAGGAGAGAAAGATGCTAACTGCCCGAGAACTCAGCGGAGAAGAAACCCGATGAATGGGTGAAGGGTGTTTAAATAGTACGGCTTTCGGCGCAGAGAGAGGGAAAATTCCTTTAGTTGTTTTATTGATTCAACATTCGAATCACTGATTCGAATCATCGAAGTAGTGAGTGAGTCGAGATTCGAATCAGTAAAATGAGGCGAACCGCCCATCTCTAACTCCTAGATAGAAAAGGCCTGAGAACAGAAACTTTTAGGTCATCGATGGGTCTTTAAATAAGACGTAATCACAGTTTTAGTTTCAGGAAGTAAAACTATTTAAAATTTCTGGTGAATGATACAAATTTTAGAAACTATTTTCAATTGAAGATAAAAAATAAAATACCTTTCTGATAAAAAATAATTTAATGTGATCTATTTCTGCATCATATTACATAATTAGGGATAGTTAAAATTTCCTATTTATCGTAAAACTAAATTTTGTCTCCCAAATCATTAAAATGTTTTATGCGAGAGTAAATTCACCACAAACTTTGAATACTTAGTGAAATTAAATATATGATGACGTCATTTTAGTGGACCTAGTGATGACGTAAAACTTTCTGTTCTCAGGTATTGTATATCTAGGTGGTGTTGACTGAAGTGCGTAGTTAAAGGAGAACCTTATCGAGATCTCTTTATCTCCAGTGATGCGATTAGGTATTTTGTGATGCTGTCTTCAGATGAAATTCGGCGCTAATGCAGGATGTATATGTTCACAAAATAAAACTATTAAAATTTTCTGGTGGGTGTGCTCACGCATAACAACACTTAATAATTTGCGATAAAAAATTTAATTTTGCGACAAATGGCAATTTTTAACCATAACTACTTAAATTATGTGATGAGAAAATAGATAATCATTAATAATTTTGTATGAAAAAGGTATTTTAATTTTATTTAATTTGAAATATTTTCTAATATTGTGCCATCCACCAGAAATTTTAAATAGATTTAGCTTTTTAAAAATAAAATTGTTGTCGCAATATTTCTGGCCGGCCTAGAAATGACAATTAAAGTTGCACTTTTAGGCTTTTCATATGTAAGTCGCCTTTACTTAGTGCTCTATGTATAACAATAACACAGCAAAAGTCTTGGTTGTGGATGCTAGCATACGCACTGCTGCCAACTTTTAGTCGTTTTTTAGATAATTTACCAGTAATAAATTCTAGCAGAATACTAATTAAATTTAAATTTTGGGGATTAAAGCTGTGTGAAAGTTGTCGAAGATAATCTTCTGAGAAAAGCCTCAAAGTTGGCAGCTAGCTATGTTCAAAGCAGCTGAAGCTCTGGCGGAGAGATAGACAATTTTCAGCTTCTTCCAGTTAAGGGTAAACCAAAAGAAAAAAAATCAGCTGTTATCTGTTATCTTTATCTCTTAAATTTTCATACAGTTCGCTTCGAATTTATTCGACGGCATTCATTGATTCACAATTGTAATAATTAAGCAAACTGTTAGTTAACCATTTAGACCAATATTTGTTCTATCAAAACGATGTCTGCATACGCTGAATAAGTTATCTCGAGCTTGTTGGACAAATGGATTCACGCAACGCTCTCATTAGAGCAACGGGAAAATATGAAAAGCAATAACCAGGAAAATTCGATTAACTGTTTGAACGAAACAGTGCATGTTTACGTTTCGAGCTAGATCTGCCGAAAGTTCCGTTTATCGCGTTTATGCAAGAACATAATTTTTACTGTCCAAAATAAAAATACACAAGAAAAATAAATTATACCGAAAATGTAGGATACAACGCTTTCTACTGTCAACTTATTTGCATTTCTAATACTTAAGGGAGTACTTATATTAGAATTCCTGCTTTACAAAAATACTACAAAATTTGCAATAAAAATGCAGTATACAGGGTGTCCCGTAAAAACCAACCTAGGCTTTTATTTCTTAAATATTGATCATAGATAGACATACAAAAAATTACAAAGTTACGCAAAAAAGGTATTAATTTTGTCAGGCGATCAAATCAAAATAAATACAAAATTAAAAATTTTATACCATGCCCATTCAAATGAAATAGTAAGAAAATCTGAAATACTTTCAGGTTTTAAATACGCACTAAAGTGCTATACATTAAAAGCGTATCATAATTTATGCGATGTCCCTATTTTTCTTCCTTATTCCACATGTATAAACAAAAAAGATTTTGCTAAAGTGAAAAAGAAAATAAATAAATAAAAATCAGGGGTAGCTAACAAAATAATAAAAAATATATCTATATCTGTAATTGGAATTTGTACGTTGTATTAAAAAAATTATACATGCTGAGACAGAGATCAAAAATAAAAAATAATCACGAAGTCAACAAAATTGGTTTAATTTTTAAAGTGAATTAATAATATGGCAAGCAACTTCCTTTAAGTATTTCCAAATTCTGCTATAAATCAATTATTCCTACAATTAAACTACGAATAAAATATTATTACTTACAAGAAAGGAAGAATTGCAAATAAAAATGACAAACATTTTAAAAACTGCAATATGAATAAATTGAAAATGATTTTTTCATCCTCAAATATTTAAATAACCTTCCCAAGATGGCATTTTGTTATTATCTCAAGGGAATTTTAATGGGTGTAAATTAATTTCTTCTAGAATGTTCGTAATGCTTTTCAGGAAAGAATTCAAGAGATTATATTAATAAATGGAGTGACTTATTTTTTGAATTAAAGATGAATGAATCTGCATTTCGTCATTTTTCAAGCTATTGTTTGGAAACGGAAAAAGTAATGACGTAATTTATTTTCGCAATGCTAAAATAAGGTCTTATTTTATATTTTTTAAACATGTGTATCACTGTGTTGCAAATGTGCAACATACCAATTAAAGCTGAATAAATTATTCAAAGATATTTGATTCACTGATTTTTCTATAATAACGTGAGCATAAAATATTTTTACGAAAAAAACCTGAAAAGTTTGGGATATTTAATATTGCAACTCGAAACTGTATTTTGTCCTTCAGGTGAAACACTATTGGCTAATGCAGTACTTATAATGTTTTTTGTTTGTTTGTTTTGTAGGTCAACCTTAGAAAAATCTATATGATTTTTTAAGTTCACTGCTTAAACTGTTCACAAACACTTCACAGTAACACCTTGGTATATTTCAGAAATATCTTCAAAGAAAAAAAAATAATAATAAAGTAACCGTTTTATTGAACTCTACACAACAAACCTATTTCGGTCAATAAATTTACATGAATTACAAAACTGGAAAATAAAAACTTTTAGTACGTTTATAATCTGTTTCTGCACATTGCAGTAAACAAATTTTAAAAAATTGAGTAGTTAAGATATGCAGGGTTAATATTTTGCTTAAATTTTTTTATTCCTATTCGGTTTAATTATTTTTACTCTTTTAAAGTTAATTGCTCAGACAAAAATGATCTCCACTTCCATTTGAATAATCTGAAACTCAATATAGGGGCAAGTTGTTTCAAAAATAGATAATTGAATAAATAAATAAAAATAATAATAAAGAACTCCAAATTATTAGAGTCCATGTATGTGCTAAAATGCTCGTAAACAAAGATAGAATTACAATCTACTTATATAATACGCTGAAGTATGCGGTACCAAAATCGACGATAGTTCTATGCTGGGAACGGTAACAACTAGACGAGAACATTAGCGTAATAAGAATAACATAAGCACAAAAATCCAAATTAACAGTGCGATGACGTCAAGTGAAGTAAGCATATTCTTTACTGGTTATGCCACGCAGTAGTTAGATTATACAATAACAATGCATATGCGAAAAAGCAAAATCTTTCGGATCTTTTCACAGCGCGTTTATCGCACCTTTAAAAAAAAGAAATCGCCTTTCAGTGGGCTGAAGCATATTTAGCCATTTCCTGTGTCTTCTATATTTTTGTAACCGAGGATACGTATTAAATAATACAACCGTACTATAAAACACCAGGTTGCTAACTCTGGCACATTAACCACACAACTGCGGTAATTAACAAGTATTTCTGTAGGAATTTGAGCAACACGTTATTACCCAATGCAGTATTTTTATAATAATTTTATGAATGGAAATGTAACCAATTGTATCTTTTCATACATCTTGCAATATTAGTACTTGGCCTTTCCCCATGGCTTTTATCATGACACTCAAAATTTTTAGCAACCCTAACCTAAATAAATTTAATGACAAATACTGTTAAAACATAGAAACATGATTTTCGTTGAAATGACTCCGATAATTTGACCAAAACTGCACTGAGTATATAGAACAATGAGGTATGGAGCGGCAAAGCTGGCCGCCTTGACTAGTTTTATTTATTTCACGCCCCCCTCCCACACATACACACAAATAAATTTTAAATAAATCTCTATAAGAGTAACACAGTGAAAAGCATGCCATTATCCGATTTTTATTTTTTACATGTTCAAATACGCGAATGCGATAAAACTGCAGGCGATAAAAATTTACAAAACAATTTTCCAGAATATGTTTCCTAAAAATTTATACTATGAACATACTGTTTGGGAGAAACAAAAGAACTCTGAGCTCATTTTTTCATGTTTCAGAATCGTAATTTTAAATTTGAGTTAAATAAGCACGGAGTACAATAATTTTCCACCATTGCAAGCCAATTTTGTTTATGACTGTCTGAAGTACCTGTCTTTAATGGTTTGGTATTTAATGCAAATTTCCAAAAAGTCCGAATTTTCGTCAGCATTGTATGAGTTTAAAGAATGTAATTAGCGCATAACAGCAGTAATAGAATAGAAATCAAAGTTATGACTTTCGCGCGTTATCCATTAGAGATGGCCAATGATTCGATGAGTCGAATCAGTGATTCGAATCTTGGTACTGAGTGGCTCAGTCTTTACACTCACTCTCTACTGATTCGAATCTCAAGCCCTCAAGGGAAATACATTCCAAGTGCGAAGGGAAGAAAAACTTATTTTCCCTTTGCCGTTCCCAGGGATTTTCCCTTACTCTTTCAACTCTTTTCGACTCTTTACGACTCCTTTCGGCTCTTTTCGACTCTTTACGACTCTGAGTCGATAGATGATTTGAAACAGTAAATGAGTGGGTGTGGGTGAGTTGGTCACTGAGTTGGTGCAGCAACGAATCTTTACTGATTCAGTGTTTCGCTCAGAGTCGAAAGGAGCCGAAAAGAGTTGAAAGGATGTTTCATTTAATTGGAGGGGTTTTTTCGAATCTTCTATCGACTCAGAGTCGAAAGGAGTCGAAAAGAGTTGAAAGGATGTTTCATTTAATTGAAGTTTTTTTTTCGAATCTTTGGTGTTTCATTTCTTGGTTGGTGGTCGGATTTTAAAGTTTTATCTGTCTGTGATGTGGAGTGGGTCGAACATCGTTTGCTTTTGGCGGGGGGCATAGGCGTTACTTCCTAAGGGCAAGAGGGGTCAATCTCCCCCCCGAAAAAAAAATTAAGAAAATCCCTCCTTCCAACTTGTCTGACTGATTTAATATTTGTTTAAAATTTAATGAAACATCCCTTTTCTACTTTTAACTTCAATATATGTCCCCCTGCCCACACCCTCAAAAAAAAAAAAAAAAAAAAAAAAAAAAAAAAACGGAACGTTAAGTTTACATGGTGGCGGATTTTCATGCGAAGGGAAATAGAATGAAATAAAGTTAGGATTGTGCTTGTCACTTTTAATGAACGATACAGGGGCGGTATTAAGCGCTCTCACAAAAGGACTTTGTAGTAAGCAAAATAACATTTCGCTTTATTGCAGCATTTTTCGTTTTTTTTTTTTACCTTGTTTTTCGTTTAAGGGGAATGATTTTATTTTCTTTCGTAATTCAGAGAAATACAAAATAGGGCCTAAAGCAGTGGCGTAGTTAGTGTTATTGACAGTGGCGTAGCCAGGATTTTATTTCGGGGTGGGCTGGTATCAAATTTAAAGATAAAGTTCAATTGTAAGCTAAGTAAAGGGTCCCATTTTTTTTGGGGGGGGGGGCAGCAGCCCCTCAGTAGGACTGGGCCAAAAATCGACATATCGGTTTTATTTCAACATCAAATATCCGATATTCCCATTTTCATTTCAGTGAAATCTCGAATTCGATAAAGGGCAAAAATACAGGCCGGCCAGGGGCGTAGCCAGAATTTTTTTATGGGGGGGGGGGTTATGACTACTGCAACTCATATATATGTATACGTGTGTATGATAATGTAGTGAAGAATATACATTTTGTATGGCAAAAAATTCCTCATGGGGGGTTATGACCCCCCTAACCCCCCCCCTTGGCTACGCCTCTGAGGCCGGCGATAAGAAAATCCTGAGATCAATACCAGCTTGTGATGCTTTTGCTACTGCTTTCTCTCGGAAAGCTTCTTCTTCTCTCATCGCAGAAAAAACAGCTCCATGGTTTATTAGTCTAATTACCATAATTAATTAACGTATATCTCTGAAACTATCCATCGGAGCGCGTTTTTATTGATTCTCGACCCCCCCCTCTGGGGCCCCCATCGATACATAAAATTTCGAATACTTTGACACCAAACTTAACCTTTTAATCTTACAGGCCCAGGGGGTCATACGAAGCTCCCCTATATTTTCAATTTGGGCATTTTAAACACTAGCCTCCTCCGACGGCATCTCCAAAGTCTGGAAACCATCCCAGAGCCAATTTCTACATGTTTGCAGTCCTTTTAAGCCTCAATCATGGTTAATTAGTCTAATTACCATAATTAATTAACGTATATCTCTGAAACTATCCATCGGAGCGCGTTTTTATTGATTCTCGACCCCCCCTCTGGGACCCCCATCGATACATAAAATTTCGAATACTTTGACACCAAACTTAACCTTTTAATCTTACAGGCCCAGGGGGTCATACGAAGCTCCCCTGTATTTTCATTTCTGGCAGTTTAAACACTAGTTTTACTGGAGCAAGGAGAGAGAGATGCTAACTGCCCGAGAGCTCAGCGAAGAAGAAACCCGATGAATGGGTGAAGGGTGTTTAAATAGTACGGCTTTCGGCGCAGAGAGAGGGAAAATTTCTTTAGTTGTTTTATTGATTCAAGATTCGAATCATTGATTCGAATCATCGAAGTAGTGAGTGAGTCGAGATTCGAATCAGTAAAATGAGTCGAACCGCCCATCTCTACGTAGCAGTGGTTAGGCTTTCTATATCTAGGTGGCAGTGATACAGGTCAGAGCAGCTTTAAATGCTAAGATGGCTTACTGACTGAAAGTATAATTATGGGAGTGCCTAACTTAATTGTCTAACCCAGGGATGGGCAAACTTTTTCGGTCGCGGGACAGAAATCGAAAAAAAAAAAGTTTGGCGGGCCAAGATAAATTTTTCTAAAATTTTGAAAACAATTTTTAATAGCTTTATTTTGTCACAATCAAACTTTTAAATGTAGGCCAAATGATGACGTCAAAGCTTGGTGACGTAGCAGTTGTAAGGCTTTCTATATCTAGGAGGTGTTGCCTTGGGCCGTTTTCTATTTCGTGTGTCATAGTGGTCATAATCAGGGAGCTCCGCCACTATCTCATTAGGTAGATAGCCGAGTTTGTCGTGAAATCTTTTGGTTAGTTTGTAGACTTTGCGAAGCCAGTGACTTTATTCGTAAATCCCCCTAATGATTTTGTTCAATATAGTGGGAAGACCGAATCTGATAGTACGAAGAAGTCTAGATTCTAATATGGAAATCTTATCTACATTTAGCTTTGCCGTAAATGATTAATAAAGTGCAGGATAAAGGATATTCAGCCGTACGAGTGCCTTGTAAAGTAAAATTTTGTTTTGAATTTTGTTTTTCCTGGTGAGGATAAGAATGCTGCCTGGATTTTCCCTCTTGTAAGGTTGATGTGCTAATTCCAAGTGAGGTTACAATCAAGCATAACTCCAAGGTAGATGGCAGAATCAGTCCAGATAATTTAATTGTTACCAATGACAATTCTAGATGGTGGAGTTTTTAGGCACATCGAGATTGCGGTACATTTTGGGGTATTTAGTTTGATTTTCCAGTTTTGCATCCAGAGTTCAATAGCATCAATGTGAGATTGCAAAGCATTCTTCAAGTATCTACTATTGGGATGTCTGGCAATGATCGCAGTATCGTCTGCGTAGAGAGCGATACTGGTGCGTTCGTGTCTTGGGACGTCACTGACAAATAGATTATACAGGACCGAGGATAGATCCTTGTGGTACCCCACTCTGTATCTTATGTCTAGAAGAATGAACACTTCCTAGGCGTACCGTGTACGATCTTTCGTATAGGTAGCTCTTTAAGAATTGTACAAGACCGTCTGAAATGTTAAGATTTCTTAATTTATACAGGACCGAATATGGATCCTTGTGGTACCCCACTCTGTATCTTATGTCTAGAAGAATGAACACTTCCTAGGCGTACCGTGTACGATCTTTCGTATAGGTAGCTCTTTAAGAGATGTACAAGACCGTCTGAAATGTTAAGATTTCTTAATTTATACAGGACCGAGGATGGATCCTTGTGGTACCCCACTCTGTATCTTATGTCTAGAAGAATGAACACTTCCTAGGCATACCGTGTACGATCTTTCGTATAGGTAGCTCTTTAAGAGATGTACAAGACCGTCTGAAATGTTAAGATTTCTTAATTTATACAGGAGACCTTCGTGCTCCACTTTGTCGAAAGCTTTAGAAATGTCCAAAAGCATGATGGCAGTGTGATCTTTGTCTTGGAGTCCTGCGAGCTGTCCGACCACGCAGTACAGCTGACGCGTGGTACTATACTGCTGCCTAAAGCTGAACTGCTCCGGGATGATGATGTTCTTTTCCGTTAGGGTGACGTGGAATAACGCTCTCTGCCACTTTTCCCAGGCTGCTCAGCAGACTTATGAGCCGCTAAAAGACGGGAAGAGTGAGGTCTTGGTGTGCCTTTGGAATAGAACGGACCACGACGTCCATCCAACATTGAGGAAAGTGATGTAAGGTCAATATACTCTTGAACAGTGCAGTGATTTTGAACACCATAATGGCAGGGATGTTACGTAGTATATGATTGCTTATCCCATCCCGTCCAGGGCATTTCTTCTGAGATAAGTCCTGAATGACGTCAATTACCTCAGATGGCTGAGTTAGTGGTATAATCTCTGAGGGATCCCGATAGAAGTATTCCTGCAGTCTCGGAATTATGTTGAGGGAAGATTGTTCATCATTCCTAAATTGTTGCTCATACACTTGGGCAATGGCATTGGCTTTGTCCTCCTCATGTAACATAATTCTGTTACCAAATTTGGTTGGAGGGACAATCATTTCCTTGTTTCAATCATGTCCTTAATGCGCGCCAAAGTGATTTGTTTTCTGGTCCGAGAGATTGGAAATAATCAGTCCATTGCGCTGTGCGAAAGTGTCTTATTTGTTGTCTGACCATATTCTTCAAGTTGCAGAAAGTTTCTGCGTCGGCAGGACTTCTGGTGGCTTGGTAGCCACTTCTGGCTCTATTGCGCTTTGAAATGAGAGTTCTGATCTCCGATGGTAGTGTGAGGCTGTGAGGTGGAACGTCCGGGCTCGACGATTTGAGATGCGCCTTTTTGATTTCCTCAGAGCTGCTTTAAATAATCTCTCTACGATCAATCTTAGCATTTTAATCTCCATTAAAAGGCAAGGATTATGAAAATTGTTAAGATTTCACGAAATCATTTTTTAGTTAGACTAAATTTTCTTTCTTTTTAATACCTCCGCGTGTACAGTGGAACACACAAGGTGGGGGTTGATGGTTTTATCCCCCTCCCCTAGTTCCCTTCTCTTTAACTTCCTAAATCCTGGTTTCCTTCCTAAATCCTAAAGTCCTAAAATTCTGTTTTTTTTTTTTTTTTTACTAAAGATTATGACTCTCCGTGACCCCCCGATCATCTTAAAGGAAGTCTTTGTACGCTACTGCCTGTGTTGAAAGTATATTGCAACAAAATTAAAATAAATAAGTAAATGAATGAATAGAAGAGCTAGAGTTCACTGTACAAAATATGAAGTACATTTCATTCTTTCCAACCCCACCCCTTCAGCAATGTTTTGGACACTTATCAATTTAAACTTAAAACATTCCGTCAACAAAACGTAATGGAGAGGGAATTTTTACAGTATCAGTGCAAATCAAATTTAATTACTTGCTGATGTTTATAGAAATTTTAATTGTTCAAGCATCAATCCCTTCATTCTATAAAAAAAACAAAGTAAATTCATTTTGAACATTTATTTTTGAGAGAAACTTGATCAACGAACAAACACACTCGAAAGCGGGTGATAAGTTGTACTTCGATGCAATTAATTTTAAGCGTAAAATAAAAATGTACGCTAAAATAAATAATCTCCGATTTAAATCAACAGAGATTTTCGGAAAGAGGAAATTAATAATTAAGGAGTGATCACATGAACTGAAAAATAGAAAAATATTTTTAAAAAAGAAAAAAACCCAAGTTCCGAGAGAATGAGTAAAAATTTAATTTTGAAAGTGAGTGTGCTGTTGACTATGATTTATTTCGAAACATTAAATATTAAGTTGAAAGTTCAGTTAAAAAAACTGTAATATCGCGAAATGGGAAAGTATCAGCTTAAATTAAATAATTCGGTCTAGGGTCCTTGTTAATAATTTTATGATGAGCATTACTATACTTCCCTTTTTTAAGGAATTTTAATTAAACACATGCTTGACGATCCAGTTTCGTACATTTTGTGAAAGAAAACCGTCTTGGCGGAAACATTGACGAAGTAGGGAGTTTTAAAATTATTATTAATTTGCAAATGTCTCTTGGAAACGAACGAAGTGATGAAAGCAATATTGGAGAGAAATTATTAAAAAAGGGAAAAAAAATTCTCTCTGATTTTCGCTTTATGCGAATGACACAATGTAAGCACTTGTTCAAGTGAATAAAGTTAGTAATTAAACATTTAATTAATGGATATTCTGATCGTATATTTTTGATTCAGTTATTAACGTGAGTTGTTATGTATGCGGTGATTTTACATACTTTGAAAGTTGTTTTATTGACGGAATGGAATAGTTAAAAAGTTAATAGATTTTTTTTATTTCAGGCATCATACTTATAACAAAAAATACTCAAAATAAATGAATTCAAAATATGAAATAAGTAAAGCTTTGTAAAACAGCACGCATAAAAGTTACTTATGAGTCTGTACATCTGTACACTAAAAAATAGTCAGTTTTAATCTGCAGTTCAAGTCTGTATATGGACTTCTGTCGAAGATCGAAATTTTTTACTTTCACTTAATTTATTTAAACGTTTTAAATTTGAATGCTTTTTAAAGTTTTTTTTTTACATTTTTTATTTTTTAAATACTTGAACAGATAAGCAAATACAAATTACTTAGTTATCTAAGGGAACAAGACTTTTAAACGATGAGATTTAATTCACTTAACCACATTTTTCTCAAAATAAGAACAATTAATGAAATATGTTTGTCACAAGGCATCGTTCGCCGGAAGCAAAAAGTGATTCCAGTTTTTCTCATTAAAAGAGCAGAAAGTCTAAAAAAAACTCTTAAAAAGCATAAAGAACATAACAAATCATGTAAAGCTACTCAGTAACACACAGCATTGTAAGATGGCAATCGTTGTTGTCGCCCACCAGCTAATGACAATAACAATAAAAGAATAAATAAATGAGATTTTTTACTCTTCCTCTCAGGCATTAATTCAGATTTCAGTAGAAACACTAAACTAGAAATCTAAATCAATTTCGAAAAATTTTAGTTCATTTTGAAAGCTGAAATTTTCGGAGAACGAAGTAGCAGTTTATAACATACAAAATTTCATTTTTTGAAACACCCATTATATTCAAGGCTACATTTCCACTTTGTATAATTTACAATCTTTTTTCTTTTCTTTTTTCTTTTTTTTAAGTACTTGGGATAGCCTTGCTTGTAAGGCATAATCAGGTCAAATCAAGCAGCTCGGGAGATTCGCGCCAGTAAAAATCTTATTATTTACAGTTATTATTATTTATTTATTTATTTTTCGGAAAAAGACAGCCGACTTAATTACTTCACTAAAACGAACAATTTTTCCCATTGCAAAAGAACAGACTTTAACAATTTCTCGCCGAATATAAGAGAGTTGGCTAAGCCGGATTCAGTTCTGGGAACTTTATTTTTTGCGTCAAACTTGGCGTTAAACAGTTTAAAGTGGTAAACCCTGGCGACTTTCAACGTATTACTACTTTGGGCCGTGGTAACCCAGTGGTTAAGGCGTTGGACTCGTAACAGGAAGGTTGCGGGCTCGATACCGGCATACCACTAAAGACCACCGTGTACATGCGGTGTACGTGCACGTTAAATTCGTGGTTCCGAAAGTCCTCTCGGCGGTCTCTAGCAGTTTCTGAGGGGTGCCAATATTCAGAAGTCCCCCACCTTCTGATGAGGTTCCAAATTGTGGCGGGAAATTCCGGGAAGGACGTATATGTAGCTCTAAGCGATACATTCAGTGACTGTCCTCTCCTGGCAAACAAACAAACATAGTACTACGAAAGCTTCTCCTGGCAACCCTTTAGGCAGAAGAAGCTGAAGTTGCTCTGCTTCTGCGAAGCGATTTAATTATTTATTCTTTTTTTTAATTCCAATGGCCTTTTGCCTTATAGACATTGGCCACTACTAAGGCCGGAGTTGTTGGTCTCTTTATTATGGGGGCACCTTGTAGGTGGACCAACGCCGCCCCTTATGAAGGGACGGGCACAAATGACAGCCACGCCCAGTCGGGATTCGTACCCCGACCGCCGGGAGTTGAACCCGAAACCGTAGTACGGTGCTTTATCCACCATAGAAGCTGGTCGGCGTTAAGTGATTTTTAATTTAAGGGAAAACACAGCGAGTTGGATTTTGTTTTGCAAAGTCCTGTATCGAGTTGGTATACAGATAGATACATATGCATACCGGGTGTTCCAAAAATGACTGATAGATTTTGAAAGTCAATAAAACGAAGACGGAATGCGATAGATATGTATCGTTTGCGCCCTTATGCTTAGGAAAACAGAGAATTTTATCCCACCAAATTTCAAATTTAGTTAACATTTCTTCCAAGAGATGGTGGTGCAGGCGATCTGTAACAGGTAACGAAGTATTTCAGCTCGCCATTCCGTAGTTCGCGTCAAGCTGATAGCGTGTGCTGTTGAGATTGCAAGTCCGTTCTACCAAAATGGTTTTTTCTGTTGAACAGCGGGTATTTATTGTGTTAGAGTTCCAACGCCTGGAACACAGTTTTGTTCAAACGAGATGCAGTTTCCAAAGAAAGTTTAATGTGAGAAACGGACCGTCCAGACAGTGCGATAAGGACTCTTTTCCAGAAATTCGAACGAACGGGGAGCGTGATTGATGACCGTATTGGAAATGTCGGCCGGCCATGCCTTTCAGTTACAGAGTCGAATGCTGAAGCTGTACAGCAGGCTATCCAACAGCGGCCCCGGACTTCCGTACGCCGTGTTGCATCTTGTACTGAACTCCGGTGAATGAGCACTCACTGTCTCATGCGCCACAGCCTTCACATGTTCCCTTCCAAAATCCAGGCTCACCAACCCCTCAGTCCAAATGCCATTATTGCACGCTATAATTTCGCGAACGCCATGCTGCAACTTGTGGATGACGGTGAACTCGATGTTGGCCACATATGGTTCTCAGATGAAGCGTATTTTCACCTCGATGGCTATGTCAACAAGCAGAACTCGCGAATTTGGGGAAGCGAAAATCCTCATATTGCTGAACCTTCATCCCTGCATTCACCAAAAATAATGGCATGGGCTGCGGTTTCCTCCAAAGGAATAATAGGGCCATTTTTTCGAGAGCAACGGATAAATGCTGTACGATATCTTGGGATTCTGGAAGAATTTGTGGGGATTGATACTACTTTGGAGGACTGTTCGAATGCCTCCTCGTTCATGCAAGATGGTGCTCGTCCACATGGAACGCCTGCAGTATTTGATTTCTTGACCGAACATTTCATTGAGAAGGTAATTGCCTTAGATTACGACATGCATACAGGAAGTGGCATGGCATCTCCTCCTTGTTCGCCAGACTTTACGTCCTGTGACTTTTTTCTTTGGGGGTACCTGAAAGATTTGGTATACCGCCGAACTCCACAAACAGTTGCGGAGCTGAAGCAGCACATCTGTACTGCATGTGAGACAACTCCACGTAACATATTTGAACGGATGTCTGGACATTTTTGTCTCAGATTGCGCCACGTTGTTGCAGCAAATGGGGATTGCATTGAAAATGTCATTGTTTAGTTTTTTGCAACAGCCCTTGGAAAATTTTCATACCGGTTTTTAGTTTTTCATAGTTTTCAGTGCCACCTGTGGGTGAAGATGCTGACTAAATTTGAAATTTGGTGGGATAAAATTCCCTGGTTTTCTTAGCATAAGGCAGCAAACGATACATATCTATCGCATTCCGTCATTTTTTTTTATAGATTTTGAAAATCAATTAATCCTTTTTGGTATACCCGTTATAGATGTATGCATAAATTTATATGTATAATAATATACCGGATGATTCAAAATAGATGTTAAGGCGATTATTTTTTAAACAGTAAGTGATCGAAACATACTTTCAATTAGAAATGTTCGTCAAATTAAGAGTAGCTTTCAGATATGGCATTTTTTTACTGGGGGTTATATACATATTAAAATACGAAATTTAATTTTCATACGGTCTCTCTTTTCCTACCCTTTACATTTAGAAGAATGCTGCTCTTTGCCTAAGAAATTTAAAAAAAACAAATCCCGTGTCTGTAAGTGGAATAGTTTCCAAGATATTGCAAGTTGAAAATTTTGGCATTTGTCGCCAAGCACTAAGGATGTCTCCAAAGTGAGAAAAATATCTTTTTGGTGACCCTATACATAAACTACAAAATGTATTTAGTTGTAAATGTAGGCAAATATGTTTAGTCGATCGCTCTCAAAAAAGTTTTATACACTAACATCGACCAGTTCAAGTAAACTAAACCTGTTCATTTTACGAATTTGAACGCATTTAATTTTCAACAATGAAATCGTTATTTAACTTTTTTCAACTCATATTTGGTCCCCCAAAGTAATGATTTTTTCGAACCTACCACTTTACCTACTGTGTTGGCGTCTGTTTTCAAGAGATTGAAAACAGACGCCAACACAGTAGGTAAAGTGGTGTAAGTCACCATTTTCAAAATTAATTTTCTCGGAAACTATTTCACGTAGAGACAGGGGATTTGTTTTATTAATTTTCTTAGACAAAAAGCAACATTCTTCTAAATATAAAGGTTAGGAAAGGAGGGACCGTATAAAACTTAAATTTCCTATTTTAATATGTATAAAAACCCCAGTAAAAAAATGCCATATCTGAAAGCTACTCTTAATTTTACGAAACTTTTCTAATTGGAAGCATATTTCGATCACTTACGGTTTAAAAAATAATCGCCTTAACATCTATTTTGAATCGCCCGGTATAGTGATGTACGAAACTTCGAGCAATCCTATCGACTGTATCTATCTCAACATAAAAGTGCGAATATGTGCTGAGCTTGACATTTCTACAGAGAAACAGTACACGTTCAAGTTCTTCTGTCAACGCGTATATCTCTTTTTGCCAAGCGTTTCTGAAACGAAGCCCCCTTTGAAAAAATTTTTACTTTTGTTTTTTACTCTCTTTAGAGGAACACAAACGTGCAAGTATCATAGAAGTCTTTGACCAAAAAATGAATTTTAAAAAATCATTTAATCACGAACACAGTTGCTAGCGCTGTGTCTGGGGAACTATAAGAATGACATTTTTCAAGATACAGAATAAGAGTTCAAGATTGTCCAGAAATGACTTTTTCATCCTAGAATTTTATTCAGTAATTCCCTTCTCACAAAAACAAACGTCGATATAGGTTTTTATTTTCTCTCAGATAAGCAATTTTAAATTTTCTGCCGGATTGTACAAAAGCATATGTAGGTGCAATTTCTGTGTAATGTTCTTTGATGTAAGGGGCGTAGCCAATGGAGGGAGGGTTTGGGATTAGAAATTTTTCCTTCATATATATATAGTACACACACACACACACACACACACATGCGTATGCTCTAGTGTCGTTGTCGTAAATGAAACATTACTGAACGTAGGAAGAAATTTCCATTCAATAGTCTACATCAATGCATAGAAAATCCAGTCAAGTGTCAAACACTGTCGCTAAACTTGGCGCCTTTTGGTAAAAAATCATCAGATTTGGCCAAAACTAAGTTTTCAAAACTGTAATGACCTTGGGCATAACTATGGTATTTGGTGAGAAATCGCCGAGCATTGACGATATTGAAATGTGCATCTCGATAGGGAATGCAATACCGTTTTCTCAGGAAGACTATATTATGACTATAATTTTCATATTTATGTAAGGCATTGTATTAATCATCAAATAACATAAAGTATTAAACTTGATAGTGCTTACAATCTTACTTTTCCTACATTTCTCGATTAAAATTATTTTTTATTTGAATGAAACACCAATCCCGCGGGATCCCGTGGGATTAACCCTTTGCGGCGCAACCCTTTCTCAATGCTGAAAAAGGGGCAGCCGTTGCCATCGCTTGACTTAACTACCTACGATCGAAACTTTCATCGCGTGCCACAGATCTAGAGACCCTATATTGACGCTGCTGGCTGTGATCTGTAGCACGCGATGAACGCTTCGATCGTCCGCCATATTGCTGGTAGTTAAGTCGAGCGATGGCAACGGCTGCCCTTTTTTCAGCATTGGGCAATCTCTCCAGCTGTTCCCGCATTCTTCCATTTTCAGCAGTTGTCAGTGCTGTTAAAAATAATCGTGACAATTTTTTTACGGGAAATGACGTGCTTAAAAAGTAAAGGATTCTCGTGGAGCTATGTCACCCGCAACTATTTTTATAGAAATCAAATCTATTCTTCGTGACTGGCAACAGTCAAAACGTCAGAGTTTGGAGTTCCCAGAACGGGAACACTGCACGTTAAACAGTTAAAAAATGTCAATCCCGAATTCCCGCGAAACGAAAAACAGTGCGGGATTGCAATCCCTAGGTATTGGAAGACATACATCTACTGCGTCTAATTCTATAAATGGAAAATATTTTATTTAAAGGAAGATAGCAATGGGCGCAACAATAGACACGATCCCACAAAACGAAAAAACTGTGGGATTGCATTCCCTACATCTCAATTTCGAATAAAACAAGTGTAAATAAAATGCACAAAACTTATGAAATGCGCAGTCCACAACAGACTTTTTAATAAACAGAAGTAAATCTATGCGTATTTTTGTTGCACATAATATTGAAAACTAAATCCCTCTTTGCGCTTAATACTGGAGCACGATTAAAAAAAATAAAAAATAAAAATTTAGAAAAATCTGGAGTGACTCCACTCGATTTTCCGAACACTTACGATTAAGATCATTGCCAAGCATTTAAATAAATTTTAATCGACGAATAATTCAAACATATATACCAAATTGAAGTTCAGTCGAATGCACCATTTAAGTGCTAGCGCACTTTCAAGACTTTCTCCCCATACACCATAATGCAAAAGAAATCTTTGTCGTAGCCCTGTAGAAAAGCTATAAGTCCTATACACACCAAAATCAATACCGGTCTTACGATGGTGGTGCCCCGTTTAGGATTTATCGTGTTCACTCACATACTCACATATACACATACATCTCGTAAAAACAGCATAAATGAATTCAGAAGACCTCAAAACGTGTCGAAACACCAAAATCTCGAAGTCGAATTTTTTCATGATTACAATACTTTCCTTACATGGTACATGTTCGGAAAGTAAAAAGGAGAAAGAAAATCTTGATTCCTGTTATAATACGATTAAATTTTTAATCTGAAAAGTAAGAGGGTAAAAATACGAAGATCAAATTCCTCCCACCCCGGCAAGCCATGAAGAAAAAGAATTTATCTCTGAAAGCGATAAACGTGTTGTGGCCACTGCATCTATGTCACAAAGTGATTTCAAATAAATTCTAGGCTTTGACATTTTTGTTGCGAAATCTTCCACGTTCCAGTTATTCTGTCAAAATATATCCCACTCACCAAAAGTCTTCTCAAATGAAGTGTACTTTAGAAAAAACTTTTCATCGATTTTATTTATTTGTTTATTTTATCACAGCACAAATATGTAAGTATTACTAAATCTGTGAGATAGATCAAGTATCGGGTATTTGCGTTTATGCCAAGGGAACCGCGGGGATTGTGTTTTAAGATATAAGACAAAAGCTAAAGATCGCAGAAATGAAGTCCCCTCTTTTGCTTATATGCTCTCAGCTTATAAATCATACATAAACATAATTTTCTTTTAGAAAAAGAATTCTTTTAATCGAATGATTGTGGAAAACGCATCTATAAAGGCGTTTTTTGTGATGTTTTTCTCTTATAATATTCCAATTTAAATCTGCACTGCATTTTGGAAAACATCAGCATCGATACAAGATAAGCTTTTTGTTAAAGGTGATACTTTTCTAAGCATTTTAAATAAAAGTACTTTTTAAAACTTGCTGAAAAGTGGGTTTTTTATGTGAATACGTCTTTGAATTTGCTTCCATTGCGGGTGCCAATCCAGAAAATTGATGATAACAAAATCGAGGGATACAGTTTGATGTTGCAGCAACATATCTGTCCCCTATACCCAAAATTTCATTACACCACTCGCGATAGCGTAGAATTCGTACGTAAGTGATGAATATGACGTATTGCTTCCGGAAGGGGATGCGCTGCCATTTTGAGGTAGCTTGCTGAGTCACTTAATGTCCGTTTAGTATAAATCTTGACAAGTACTAGAACGGTTGTTTGCATTTCTATCGTTAGCTCTCATCCAGATATATGGATTGCGTAAGTAAAACATTAGTGTGTGTGATTATGGCAACGCTGCACTAGGGCGATATGCCATGGGGGGGTGCCGTGGTAGCAGGACTTTCTAAGGGGTTCTAACGCGTATTCACGTTACATCTGGAGAAAACCTACCAAAACTTCAGACCGTTAGATCGACAGCCGCGCGATGGGACCCGAACCCGGTGAGATAGTTGTAAACACACACACACACACACACACACACACATATATATATATGTATATATATATATATATCATAATAAATCAAAAGCCTGCTAAAATCCCAAATTTCCTGAACTGCGCAATTTTATTTCATTTGGATCAAAGGAATTCGCTTTCTAAAACTGCAACTACTACTTGGTCCCTTGCTATTCCTTTGTAATTTTGTAGACGGTCCCAGCGCACAGTCAGTCTGATGTCTTAAAAGTCACAACAAACCTTGAAAAAACGCTACCCAGTTTTTAGGATCCGCCAATAATTGCAATGCTCGCAGATCATGTGACACGACCTCAATAAAAGGGGCTGAAGCAGCCCGGGAGAAGATTTTCGCGTGACAGCAACTGCCTACTAAAATCTGTATCAAATCGCCCAGTAAAATTATGTTATCGCAGTTGGACTCGTTCTTCCACCGGCAGCCGTACGCTGCCCATCGCACCGCAGGCAGCGCAATCGAGGATCGAAATATATATATATATATATATATATATATAGTGTTAAAATAAAAATAAAAATAAGTAATGTAATGCCGGCCTGTATCAACACCACTTAGATATACAATGCCTGAGAACAGAAACTTACATTCACTAGGTCCACTAAAATGACGTCATCACACATTTATTTTCACAAAGTAAAGCTATTGAAGGTTTGTGGCGAATTTACTCCTGCATAACATATTTTAATGATTTAAGATAGAAAATTTAATTTTGCGACAAATATGAAATTTTAACTATCATTAATTATGTAATATGATTTGGAAATAGATCATAATAAATAATTTTTATCAGAAAGGTATTTTAATTTTTATCTTCAAGTTAAGATATTTCTAAAATTTGCATCATTCACCAGAAATTCTCAATAGTTTCACTTTTTGAAAATAAAACTGTGATGACGTCATCTTAGAAGACATTGTGATGACATAAAAGCTCCTGATAGTCAGTTCCGTACAATTGCAACCAAACACTACTCATTCAAATCTTCAATTATATAAATCTTCTCTTCAAGTTAAACTCATGTGCACATGAATAATATGTTAAATTTTAAATATTGATTTACAAATTAATAATTATCATTTGGGTTCCATTAAATTATTTTTTGTATAAAAATTTATACATATTTATAATGTTGATGCAGTGATGAAAGTGAATAAATGACAGCAGTGAAAAGTTTATAACATTAAAAACTTTTCACTGCTGTCAATAAGTCTAGAGCTGTGGAGGCGTAGTAGCAGGAGAGAATCTCAAAATGAATGCTTCCCATGCTCTCCGGTCAGAATGAACCATTTCAGTTATATTCTTCAATATTTCGGAACATTATTATATAAAGCTAACAAAAAAATAAATAAGTAAATAAATAAAAATAAATACTGATAGTTATTATTACTTACTGTGAAAGCACTCTTTTTCGCGAAGGCTCGCGAAATATATATATATATATATATATTATTTATTTATTTTTTTCCGCTTCAAACAATAATAAAAAATCAGAAATTTTTCACTCACCAAACTTTAAGAAATTGGTAATCTAATAAATCTAAGAAATTTGTTAGATTCCGGAGGGAGGGGTCAGTATAGCCCTTCAGCCTCCTCTCGGATACACCCCCCGAGAAGCTGTAACTCGCAAGGTGAAGTATATTAATTAGGCTTTTGTCTTGTGCATATAATCATTTTCTAGACCGTCTAACATTTAACACAAAGTGCTCGGAATTTTTCTCACGTAATATTGCTGAGATCAGCTTAAATTGCAATAATTTCTTATTGATTTTTATTTTTATTTTTTAAAAATGTGCCCAGATGACAAAGCGTTTAATAATATTTATAGATGTAGAGACACTTTTTAATAGTTGAAAAAAGAAATAAATTTTTGACATATGAAACGTCTGTTTAATTGCATGGACTGGCATTTAAAATCTCTCCTCGGTGTGCATGATATCAGCAGTAAATCTCCCAAGCGGCAAGAAAGGAAAATTCTCCTTGATCGCCTTTTCGTTCCGTTTGGGTACCATTTAATCGCATTTAAAGGCTACCCAAATAGACAGATAAAGAATCGCATTTAAAAGAAGTGTAGAAGCACATTAAAAATGTACTTTACATTTACGAGATATATATCTATATGGAAAATAATACATCTCATGTGCATAAACGAGAGGAAGGAGTAGGTGATGGTGCCATGTTTTGTATTTGCGAAAATTAAATTGGCAATACGCACTAGGAACGTTTTTCTTCACTCCTCTATCTTTCTGCTGAAAATCAAAATGAATATACATAAAATATAAAAGTAGCACCAGAATAGACAAAGAAAATTTACTTTGCAGTAAAATTTCCGAAAGTAGTAAATCAGTTACTCATTCTATCGTACATAACCTGTGTACCATTTTTGCGATTTATCAAGGACGCGACTCTGTTGCGGTACCACTTCAAGTTCAGATTGAGTAATTTATGTTGGTTTTGTGTTTTAATATAGTGTGCGCTCATATCAAAATTGGATACTAAGTTTTAGATGGACTCAAACTACAAACAGTTCTTTAGGTGTGTTTCAGATAATTCCATATTGCGACTTGAACTCTAAACAGGCTCTCTTTCATTTTTTCTTTAAAAAATTGAATGTAAACAATCCAATCTAAAAACTTTATCTTGATCCTTGAGCCATATTAAATCATGAAGAGGGACACAAAACAGATATTATTTCCCTTTACTACATGAAATCACACTTTCCATATGCATGGTGGTTCCAATGCCCTAGATGAAATGACAAGTATTTTACTTTTCCATTGTAGGCGTTCCCTATCGTTGACAACCTCCCACGAGAGTGATATGATTACTTAAATTTCGTCCGAAGAAGCGATTTTAAAATTTGAAGGTGAACTATTTAAAATGCTTGTAATAAATGATGTAAGGAGTGATGCAATAAAAAAGCATTCATTTATAAAACATCGTTTTAATTGTAATTTTTGTCGTAAGTCTTTCTTATTCCCTTAAAATTCGCCGCTGAGCTGTTAATTTGGGTATTTGTCAGCATTACCTCCCTAAAAAGGATTCTAAATAAGTTTATAACACGAACAACTTTTCACCGCTGTCAGTATGTTTAGAGCTGTGGAGGCGTGGTTGCAGGAAAGGATATCAAAATGAATGCTTCCCCCATGTTCTCCGGTCTGAATGAAAAATTTCAGCTATATTGTTCAATAGTCAGAAAGATTATTATTAAGCTAATAAAAGAAATAAAAAATAAATGAAAAAAAAAAATACTTATAGTTTTTATTACTTACTGTGAAAGCACTTTTTTTGGAGAAGGCTCGTGAAATATATATATATATAATTTTGCTTCAAACAATAATAAAAAATCAGATATTTTTCACTTACTAAAGTTAATGATTTATATTGTACTGTTATAAACTCTTTCTTCACAACTTTCTTCCTCATAACTTCACTTTCTTTCTTTGTTGAATAATATACAACTATTTCTTGAATATAAAATAATAACACAACATACATTTTGAAGCCATTCAAATTGGGGATGGAAGGGGAATACCTTTTCCGGGAAAAAAAAAAAAATCTTAATATGGTTTCTGTTCGGGCATTATTGAGGGTTTCTACATTTATGTGCTTTCGATTCTATTCATATAAAATGCGGAAAATTTTCAGCTCGCGAAATCTCCGATATCTTTACTTTTACGAAAATTACGGCTCGCGAAAATAAGTGCTTTATATAAGAAAATTATACATGGATATAAAACAACTACAGCAATATTTTACAGCTCTCGCAGTTAAACATTAAGCGAAAAGCAGGAGTTAAAGGTAAGGAAGCCTAGGAACAACAAAGGAGTGCAGACCCCAAATTTTTCTTTGAAACAATTTTTTAAAATTTGGCGACCTGGATAAATTTTTATACCAAACTCAAATGAAAAAATCGTCTGGTAAAATGTAGAATTTTTCATGAGACGATGCGCGCGCACATTTATGCATAATTGGTTGCATGCATGCAAATATGAGTATATACAGATACTGGGTGATTTAGGCATAATCTGCCAAACGAAAACGGGGAAAAGAACAGCCCATAGGGAGTATATAACACCAGAAAACCTGTCCTATTTCTTACCGTTTCCGAGTTATGGTGGATAGAAGGAAACTTTTTTTTGTTATACCGTCTGAAAAAACCCAAATTCGCGAGATTTCTGAAGGAACTCAGTGCAAAATAAGCACATATTTAGAAAGAGCATAAAAAAACCTATAGGGTGGCACCATTTACACCAGGATATCTGTATTTTATGAGGATTTACAAGCGCTGAAAAATTGGGGAAGTTAAAAATTAAATTGTAGCCAATAGCTGTAACCGGCGATTCCGCAAACACCCTTCAAGCTACAAGCAGTCAAACAAAGCTTAAAATGTCCCAAAACCTGGTCCATTCCACAAGCTTTAGAATGAGCCCACAATAAAGCATGTTGTGTTGGTGTTCTAGATCAGGAGAAATGTAACTTTTTGTTTGCAATACATCACCGAAATCGGTGTTCGTCTAATAGAACATTCAAAGAATTTTTCAAAACGAATATTAGATGCTCCGTAAATTAAACGTATGCAAACGTGTTACTAACTACATAGTGCATAGTATGTGTTTTCATCATACTAGTAGATGTCAGATACGCATTGGTAATTTCTTTACTTATTCCTTTGTGAAAGACGTGGGAAACGTCGTACTTCTTTTGTTTCCATTCTTGTTTTTCTAAACTTAATAAAATGCTACTTTTCCTGTTTGGCTTTATAGCTTTCGACTTGGCATCTGACAAAACAGCAGGCTCAAGCTGGACATGATATTATAAACAGGAAAGGACCATGGCACCTGGTGAGTCTCCTTATTCCAGGAACGCCCATTTCGCTGATGTATTGCAAACAAAAAATTACATTTCACCTGATCTAGAATCCCAACATGCTTTATGGTGGGCTCATTCTAAAGCTTGGGGAATGGAAAAGTTTTGGAGACATTTGACTGCTTGTAGCTTGTTGTGTTCGTAAACTCCCGCGACGGAGTACGTTGAGCAGTCACCAAGTGCCAAGCACAATTATACTGCTACTTCTGAACTTTCTTAATGATGCGACAGCGCGCTATCCATTCATTCTGTTACAAGGTAGCTACGAAGATAGTAGCTCATTTCTTCTTCAATGTAATTCAATAAGATTTTAATTAAAGGAAATTAATTGCACTTTTTAGTTTATGTTTTTTTCGCTGAATCCTAGTTTAGGGTGCTTCTTCGCCAACGAGGCAATAACAGGCATAATGTGGTAACCTTGACGACTTTATTTTGCATTCTGGCAACCATGCGGAAATCCGCCATTTTGTTTCTGTATCGCGCGTTTTTGACTGACGGGACTCTTATTGTTTACATTATTAAATTTACTCTACTAAAAAGATAAGGGGGGGGTTGAGGGGGGGCACAGTCCCCCCTCACACAAAAAGTAATTAAATTTTACTAAACCAAATCTATATGTACATGTAAGCACTTCTGAGACGTTTTGGCCGATGTTGTTAGTAATGATAATTGATCAATAACATGAGTTAAGTCGTTTCTTTGATATACGCATGCGCAGCTGTGTTTGTATGGGAGCAGAATGATATATTGTATAATTTAGTTTTGGTTCGAGAAGGATTTGATCGGCTTGTGTTAACGGAGCGCATGCGCGGCGGTTGGTTTGAATTATTCTATTTTTTTCCAAAAGCCATTTCTTATGGAAACTCAGAAGGGTTAACGACAAACGTTTTCGGATCCGTTTTTTTTGGATAAACTAATTAACTCCGTTAATTGTGTTTGTGGATTTAATCCTCCGTTTCTCACTGTGGATTAGATTTTGAGAGAAGGTAAGCGTGTTTTTCTAAATTGCGTGGTGTGTGGTTGTGGCTAAACGAAAAATTTTAGCATTAGATTTTAGATTTCAAAAAATCTCTTTTTCTTGAAAGGATTATGAAAGAACGACTGATTGCAGCTAAAAGAAAATTTTAGAGTTCAGAAAATCTGTTTTAGATTTCAGAAAATTGCTTTACCTGAATGGTTTATGATTAGTGTTTTGATTTTAGGTTTATGGTTTAGTGTTTAGATTTTAGAAAATTCGTTTCAGATTACAGAAAATCCCTTCTAAAATAGTATCCACAAACATAAAAATTAGAAAAAAAAAAAAAAAAAACTCACTATGACTTGTGAGACGACGAATATGATTATTTAAATAAAATAAAAATCAGTTGTTCAACAAGTTATGTGAGTACAATAATTTTTGTTGTTTAAAACATAAATATTTATGCTTTTCAAATTGCTTATTTTGTGTATTTATCGCTAATTTGGGTGCGTTCTTCCGTAGTGTCTTTGGGAGCGTTTCAGCTCCCAGAGACAAGACGGGAAAACGCGCCAAATTGGCGATTTTTGAAAACGCGCCAAGAAGCACCCTAAACTAGGAATTAACCGTTTTTTTTAATCAACTTACGGCCACAAGATAGCTAGAAGGGTGTTTGCAAAATCGCCAGGTTACAGTTTTTGGCTACAATTCGATTTTTAACTTGCCAATGTTTCAGCGCTCTTAGCTGCACATAAAACAGGGATATCCTGATGTTAATAGTGTCACCCTATGGGTTTTACTGTGCTTTTTCAAAAAATGTACTTATTTTGCACGTAGGACTTTCAGAAACTCTCACAAATTTGGAATATTTCAGACGGTATAACAAATAAATAGAATTTCCTTCTATCCACCATAACTCGCAAACAGTTAGAGATAGGACAGAGTTTCTCTATGGTGTTTTACGCTCCACATGGGCTGTTCTTTCGCCCCTTTTCGTTTGTCAGATTATGTCAAATTCACCCTGTATGTATAGATTTTGTTCCACAGCTGCATGATGTTCCAAAATTTGCGAAAATTTAACATTTTGAATTAAGTTTCAAATAAGAATAAAGTAACTGGCGAATAAATAAACTTATCTTTAATGTTGGAAAATGCGTGCGGATGTCAGTAGATTTAATTTAATTTTAAAATTTATTTAGAGTTTTTACACTACTAGTTACTGTCACTATGAAGATGTAAGTAAAAAGAGCCCCAAGCTTTCTCTAACATTAAAGATTATTTATTTTTTTTTATTTTATCAATCACTTTATTTTTATTTTAAACTTAATTCAAATTGTTAAATTTTACCAGACAGTTTGACATCATATTACCGTTGAAGAATATATATACCTAAGATTATTTTCTACTTTTTTGTTGATGTTGCTTTAAAAAGGTGTTCCTAGTTTTTCTTTCTTTTTCATTTTCGTGTTTAAAAAACTGAACTTAGAAGTAAAAATTAGGCTCTCTGTACTAAATTTAACAAAAGTATTTAGTTAGAGTATTTTCCTAAAAATATGAGTCACGGCAGATCTCCTTCACTGCCTCAACGCCCCAGTGGTTCTCAGTTTTTTTCTCTCAACGAACGTCTTCTCAAAACTGAAAGAATGAAAAAAAAAATTGACGATTATCCTGTGTAGTCGTTGTGTACTATAAATATAGTACTTTCACTATTAATACACCTCACAAATGCTTATGTGTATGTGAACCACCGGTTAAGAATAGATGTTTTAAAATATTTTTTCCCTCCTAAGGTTAAGCACTTCACAGTCAGTCTTAACCAACGCTAATCACCCAAGTACTGGTCGCCTAATTATGGTGGCTAAAAATAGTTGGATCAGCATTACCCCTATGAAGAGACTGTTGAAATGGCACCCAAGCCCATGCCAGGAATCCAACCCGGACGCGTAGTGGGGTAGAATGGTTCTCTAGCGACTACACAACCGGGCTGCTCTTTAAAATCTCAAACGAAACTCCATAAAGACTATGATTTTCCGAATCGGGGGCGTAGCCGGAGGAGGGAATTTCTCAATGAACCCGCCCAAGAGTTCAGACTTGAAATAAATGAATATTGGCATCCATAAAAAATTTTACCAGTTTCAAAGTGTTCGCAGATAGAAATTACATTGGAGCTCTTGTGAATTTACATTTATTCTTCGGAAGTTGTACTGTTCAATCTAATGAACTCCAAATGATATATTTTGGGAAATTTTATGGAAAAAAATCCTATAAAACAGAAATTACAATAAAATTTGTTGAAAACCGTTTCCTAAGAAATGAACTTAAAAAATACAGCTAAGAAAGTCTATTCAGCAACATTTTGCTTTGCCGTTATTGTGCTTTGCTTTCGTGGATCTTATTGTTTCATCTATTCTAAGTGTGCACGTTTAGATTTAGAAGAGATTTTATCCAATTTGAAAAATTCCTAAAAAAATTTAAATCCTATAAAACAATATTCAAAAACTTTCTGTATTTTGAAGGTGTCATCGGAGGCGATAACACCGGAGGAAATGTTAGAAAAAAACGGCCCTTTGTGATCTCTCTCTTAGAAGCATTTTAAGTGACCGACTTAAAATTGGGTTTAACGGAGAGCCACGTATAACTTAAAGGGTCTAATTTTCTAACACTTCATCTAAATCATAAGAGGCTTAGGATGCATTCGATAAATTCACGAATTGTGCCCGGTGACACCGGTACATGAGCAGAGCTTTCGAAAAAGCGGATCGTTGGGCGGGGCTCTGAAAATAACCCCGTTCTAAAACGTTTCGCTCAAGGAAGAGTTTCGTGCTCAACGTGACCAAAGCGCAATCAGAATAACCCTTCTAGCGAAGTGGGTTATTCCGGTTATTGCAGAAGTGCTGCCAATGCTTGTTTATGTTTTCTTGGCCTGGCCTGGTGAGGATGACAGAAACTAGAGCCAGAAACCGGTTGAAGACCGTGCCGTCACTTAACCAATGAATGACACAACTGGTAGCAACGGTCCGTAAATAACAAGTGAATTATCGAACTGCCCCAAAGCATTTGGGGGGAGGGATCAATCTAACAATTTTTCTTTTAGTTAAAAAGAGTAATGTTACATTTTAAAATATTTATTTATGCTATTTAGTTTAACTTTTAATTAAAAAGAAAATGAATGTATAACTTTATTTTGCATAGGAGAAAGTTTAATCGTACTCATTTTTTTATCAAAATGTCAGCAATACTGCAGTTTATTTTGGCCACATTTCTAATGTAGAATCTTTTCCTTAAAATATGTCATTGCATTTGAAGTTATGATTTTACATACATCGTCTCAATTTTTCTAGGGCTCCTAAAATCCCATAAGATGGGACAGAAAGATCAATTTCATAATTATCATCTTATTTATCATCATTTTCATCCCTAATCAAAAACAGTTTCGTGTTTTAGTTTACTTGATATCATATTTTCATTAACATTCTCAATAATTGCGCTTGTTTAAACACAGTGTCTTCGAGTACAAATAAGAAAAGTACATCTGTGTGACAAGATTTATGAATTGCGCTGTTTATTTTTTCATATAACTAAAAGATGCAATTAAGTAGTGCTTATGTGTATCATTTTTTCCTATTCCTTTGGACGGGACAATTCAAAATTCTCGTATAAAAGAAAGAGGCATATAACTGAGGGGTGCATAAGTGAGAGGTAACTGTATATAGGTAAATTGTGCATGAATGCTAAAAAAATAAGCAATTTAACACTAAAATCCTGGGATGGGTTTTGACCGAAGGACAAACTTCCTTTATTTTTTCTAAAAAGTTAAAAACGGAACTTTTAAAAAAAGTGACTTTTCCTAACTTTTTTTCGCAGATTATTTATGTTATTAAATAATCTGCGAAAAAAAGTATTTAGCTTTTATCAGTTTTTTTGCTCTTAAACTTTTACAGACAGAATTGAGATATAGAGATACAGGCATATATATATATGTATATATATATATATGGGGGGGAGGGGCATAATTTTTCTTTCTATTATTTTAAATATCTGAAAAAAAATATTTAGCTTTTATCAATTTTTTTAGTTCTTAAACTTTTACAGTCAGAATTGATATATACAAATAAAGGCATATATATATATATATATATATATATTTGGGAAAGGAGGGGGCATATTTTCTTCTAATGCTTTAGTTAACCCTTTTAGTGGAGAATATATGAAGGTAAACATTATTAACCAGTTCCGAAACAACTGTCAGATCATGTGTACGTTGAAGAACTTTTACTCTTCAGGCATCCCCTAGTACCACGACTTGTTTTAAAGACGTTCAAAACAACAATTACAATCGTTATACACTTTAAGCCCTGGTTTCCTGGAGGCGGCCGGCGTCCAGCGACCAGAGTGATTAATGACCTCAGCGGTGCCTCTCGCGTCCAAAGAACGCGTTTGTTAAAAGTGGTTTGCTACTCGCGAAAGCGGCGAGAGGGGACGCTCGGCGATCGCCGCTTCCGTCCAGATGTGGTGGACGCTCGGCGAACGCCGCTGCCCGTGGAGAATTCGTGGACGCACAAAAGAAATACACACCATCCAATGTACCTTGGATTTTAACGAATTCACATTAAATGAGTATTAATAAGTAGTTATTTATTGTGAATGGAGAATATAAGTACTAATTAATGCTTGATTGAACAGAACTTAGCAGTCGCATATTTTCATAAATCACATTTTTTTTTTCATAATTATATACTCAACGATACAAAAGAATAAAAAAATATATTTACATGTTACAAATGTATATACTGTTTGCTATTACACACATGCATTGAATGAGATATGAAAAATATCAAAATACATTTTGTACGTTCTTTTTTCTAAACAAATAAGGTTTAATTCATCATTAAGTATTAATTTTGTATTTAAAGGGACTTTGTACCTGAAATATACTAAAAAACGAATTTTCGATTGTGTCTAGAAATCCCTTGTGATTCTTTATTGTGTTTAGGTAAACAAATTTTTTAAAAACATCCTATTTTACTTTTTGTTTCTTGATTCAATCCAGTGCCGCAACCTGGGTTTACGAGTTCCAGGGGCGAGAGTGAATCTAGGGGCCCTTTTCATGTTATATTTGGTAAAAACGAAAATAAATTAGCACGTTTCATACATTTGTATGTACTCAAAGTCAGAATTAAACGCTTTTAGATAATAACAGATATAACATGTAAGTATGTAGTCAATACAAAAAAGAAAAAAAAAATCAAAAGAAAAAAAATAAAGGAAGAAAAAAAAAATTCCAAGAGGTATGAAAAAATGTTTTGTGACTAATCATTTTAAAAAATGTGGCTATTTAGTGTTAAAAAAATATTCTTGTAGTGTCTATGAATTTACAATTCCAAAAATCGAGAGATTTGGGGGCCCTTATTTTACAGAACACCGGGCTATTGCCCGGCACACCCACGTGGTAATCAGGCAAAGAATATACCCATGTTTATGTGATAATCCAATTATTTCTTATTTATATGCATGTTGTAAAATCAGTTTATAGCACGAACGAAGAATGCCTGCCCAACAACCGTTTTCCAGAAAGTGGACGCAGAAAAATGCCGCGCGCTCGCGCGCCTGCAGGAAACCACCCTTTCGCGACAGCTGTGGACAGTTTTTCACAGATGTCACCTCGGGCACTTTTTCGCGGTTGTCAAAGGCGAGCGCTGGACGCTGCCGCTCCCAGGAAACCCGGGCTTTAAAGGCCTAGCTGCCAACTCTTCCGATTTTATCATATATACATACCTGTGAAGAAATCTCCGCCCATTTCGGACGGAGCTGGATAGGCGTTACCCTTGAGCTAAGGGACACTGGGGGAATGAAAAGGCAGACCAACTGGCCAAATTACCTTTGACAAATAACCATCCTATAAGCAATAGAACACTATCGGTTCCACGTTCAAAAATAGTATATTTAATAAACAAACAAATAGATTCTGAATGGCAAGTTTGGTGGAATAACAGTGAAACAGGCAGATATACCAGTGTTGTAGTCCTTAGAAAAAAAGTGGGGGGACGCTCATTTTTGACGAAATTTAACCTAAACATATCGGATCTATTAATTGTAATTATCCTTTAAGAAACCAATAAAACTAATTTAACCATCATTTGTTTATTAATTAATTAAAATGAACTCATTGTTAAATTATTGCTTTCTTGTTAATAATCTAAACTAAGTCTTTTTGATCAACCGTCTTAGTTACTTAATTTGTTGTTGCGAACATGTAATCGGATTTGTGTGCTTGGCTCAAAGTACTCTTGTAAATCCTCGTCAGAAGAACAGTACAAGGGGGCGGGGTGCCCCCGTTGGGGGTCTTTCTAAGGAGTTCTAACCCGTATTCACGCTAAGTTTCGGAGAAAACTACGGAAAACTCCGAATTGTTACGTACGCGCGATGGGAGCTACTTAATTTTTTCCATTTACATTTTTCAACAAGCCCCTGTTGTTGTTGCTATTGTGAACATGTATAGCGGATCGCCCGAAGCCCGCTTATAAATCCTCGTCAGAAAGACAACACAAGAAGGGGTGCCCTCCGTGGGGGTCTTTCTAAGGGGTCCTAACCCGTATTTACGCAAAGTTTCGGATCGGAGAGAACCACGGAAAACTCCGAACGGTTAAGTCGACGGACGCGCAATGGGACCTGAGCCCGGGGCCTTCACACTTCGCCCGTCTACCATTTCCAGTGACATAACCACTGTGCCATGGTGAGACAGCAATCCAATGTCAAAGTGACAGATTTTCTTTTGGATTGGTACGTGATTATTCGCTACCCCGATTTTTATCACTTTTTCGGCCATTCGGAAAGACATTTTTTACCAAGAGTGCGTTCGGAAAGATTATAATCTGTTCTATTCTTATGGATAAGTTTTCACTACTGAAGTGTTTAAGAAACAATTACAATCCCATTTTTAAAGTCGATTCAAACAGTCAAAAGTTTCCTTTTGATTTTTATACCGATGTACTTCCTCTCGCGCGAAGAACACGAAAATTTTAAGTTCTTCACAGAATTATAAAAAAGAAACAACCTTGTAAATGAGCGTCCCCCCTGAGAATAAAAAGTGGGGGGACGTATGGGCTGAAGTGAAAAAGTAGGGGGACGGCGTACCCCCGCGTCCCCCTTCGACTACACCACTGAGATATACATAAAACTTCATACCTAAAATTAAACATAATATTGATATCAACAATACAATAGCAATCAAGTTCATTACTGGTGGGTGCAGCTTCCCAAAGTATTTAAAAAGGATTAATAAGAGGAACACCGAAAATTGTAACTGCGGGTCCCTGGGTGACCCGCTGCATTTTGTGTTTTGAGGCTGGCCCCTAATGCCACATAACATACGCAGAAACAATAATGTAACGGAATATCAAAATTTTATACAAATAATACAGATACATAGAATAATGAACTTAGTAAAAGATAACTACAATAGATTAATAGAACTGTACAGTAATATAAAATTTAGATATACTTAGCTTTCCCCCGGTGTTGTAATTAATAATAATAATAATAATAATAATGATGGCAGTGATAATGGCCTAAATCTTGGCGCACTGAAAAAAAAAAAAAAAAAAAAGGCTAAGGTGACATTATAAAACAATCGTTGCTCGTGCCTGGTAGATACGGTTGACAGTGCTGGTGAAGCCATTGTGGAGGTTGCTCATTTTGTTCTTATTTTTATTATTTTGACTTTTTATATTCTTTTGTTGTTTGCTCTGCCGCAGGCTTCTGAGTTCTGCCTGCGGCATAGTTTGTATTTTTATTATTATAAATAAATGCTTCCCCAGAGGGATTAAAGCCGTAAACCCTTGGGTCGGCCCCTCTGGTGGATTCCTTACACCCTTGAGCTAAAGGATAATGTGCTTCTTCCTTCAACGTCAAACAGATCCCTTCCCCTCCTTTAAAAACCGGCCACTTTAAAAAATAAAAAAATGATTGGGAATGCAATAATAAATTGGTTTATTAGAAACTGCAATTTTTTTTAATTGAATCACCTGATAAAAATGATGGAATAGAAATAAAATGATAAGATCTTGATAAATTCTTTCAATGATTTGACAACTTTTTAGATGAATGAATTTTGCTGGATTGTTAACTATTTGATGATGATGATGAGATAAATAAATAAATCAACTTCTTAAAATGACAAGAAAATGCAGTTATTCATGAAACAATTAACTTAATATCAATAAATAAGGACCATAATCTGTATATGGTTAGTTCATATTCTGCATTGTGAAATTTAGAAGAAATATTAAAATTTTATCTGAAAATTGCTAATACATACAGGTGTCACTAAATCCTCAAATTTTGCTTACTCAAATTATATCTAATACTCTTTTAGACATTTCTTTATTTATATATATGTGATGCATCCATTGCACGCAAAATAGTAATTAGCATATTCTCTCTACATAAAAAAATCACTCATTGCTAAAAAACAAGTTGATGTAAATCATTTCAAATGTTAATAATAAAATCATGGTATCCTTTAATTGCGTGCCATAACTTTCATTTTTTAAAATTACTTTTTATTTATTTATTTTTATGAGAACTATTTTTGCTAAATCCTGGAATTTTTGCAATATATTCAAAACTGTATCCCTTCAAATTTTTGATTTTAGCATTTATTAAACCAATATAATATGTAAGCAATAATGAAGGATGAATTTTTTACAATACCCAAAATTCTTGAATAAAAAAAAAAAAAAAAAAAAAAATGTAAGAAAATCTGAAACGCTTTCAGATTTCAAATACGCACTAAAATGCTAGATATAAAAGAGTATCATAATCCATGTGTCTTTCCTATTTTTCTTTCTTATGCCATTAAGTTGGAAAGAGTGTCATTATTCACGAGTGTGAAGAGTCAATGGCATTTTTAAGGGGGTGGGTGAAAAAACAGTTCGGGACAATGGGTCCCGAAAATTTGGAACAATCGCTAAAAAGCTGTTATCCTATATAGTTACGCTGATCCCTGACTGTAACCACTTCGATATAAATATTTTACTGCCATTAGTCCAAGAAGATTAAAAATTTCAAAAGATTAAAAAGCGGAATAGCATGTACACCGTTTATATGATCCGCTTGAAATTTTTCACAAATATGTATAAGAATAAAAAAAACAATTTGTGCTACTTTAAAAATCTGAAAATGCACCTGTTCTCTAATTTTTAAGCGAATTTTATTTGCAATCGATATAACGTCATATTCATCACGATCTTCAGGTTTTGAAAGGAAAGTGTCCAATTGGTTTAAAATACCCAGATTACACAGTTCCCCCCCCCCCCCCCCCCCACACACACACACACACAAATATTTCGTCTGGATAAAAGAAAGGCGTTCACAGAATGAAATCTTTCGATTGCCAAAAGTTTCCGCGCGTTTCCAAAAGAACATGAAATTCGATTTCGGTAAATAATAAAAATTGGATATGAAGTTATTAATTTTAGATGGACGAAGGATGGATTAAATATATTCAGTGTAGACATAGTATTTTCGTCAAATGTTTTTTCTAGCGCCCGTTGTAATTACCTTCACAACGGGCTTCGTCTTCTAGTTTTAAAATATTTATATTAACTCAAGTAGCTAAGATCAGGGCCGCAGCTACACCAAAAGTACAAAGGGCGCTCAAACTTCTGCTGTGGGTTCCCATACATGCACATGCATACCCCCCCCCAAAAAAAAAAAGCTCTGCACATAGAAAGTACATTTTTTAATACACTGCAAAATTTAACACATAAGAAAGTACAGTAGAAAAATTTACAAGTAGGAAAACGAATTCCAATTAAAAACATAACATCCTTAACATTTAAATCTACTTATAATTTCACTAAAAAATATAAATAGTTGATGATTTCCTATGAATAATAGATCTAAATATCTTGTTTAATTTTTAAAATTCTATGTTACTTTTGATCAAATTAATTCTTAGAGAAAATTGATTCAAAATAGATGTTACAGTGATTATCTTTTGAATCATAAGTGATCGAAGCATAATTAGAAAAGTTCTACATATAAAGATTCACTTTGTGATATAGCATTCTTTACTAGGGAGTCTATACATATTAAAATACAAAATTTATTTCTTATTTGGCCCTTCTTTTCCTATTACTTGTATTTTAGAAAAATGTTGTGTCTAAGAAGATTAATTTTTAAAAACCCCGTCTACTTAAGCGAAATAGTTAGCGAGATACTAATTCAAACCCAGATACTAATTCAATTCCCAGTAATTAGCAATTGGGATGCTGTGTTCCCTCACACAGCATCCCAGTAAACCTAAAGGGGAGAATACAATGCAACGCAAGAAGAACCATTAAAATGATTGATTGCCTCCGCACGGTACCGAAATCTAGAAGAATTTCAGACCTGAACCTTAGATATGGTCCCTTATTACGTAGCCATGCACGTGCGGGCTTTGTGAAAGGGGGGAAACCCGAAGCAATCCCTTGGCCGGATGCTGCAAAAACATTAGAACATGCTGCAAAGACATGTCTTTGTGATGCAATCTAAAACGACGTATAAATGAAATATTAATAAACAACTTTGATTATTACATGTTTAACAACGCTGCTAATGCAAATTTATCTATGTAAATATAATAATTGTATTTTTTTTTTAAGGTAATAGTAAATTTGTTCATGTTAGATATTGTGTTTTCAGGTAAAAACTAAGGTGAAACAAATCCTACATTTATTGGGCAATACCTAATACTGCATACATTTAAGATTCATGTAATATGCATTGAATACCATGATGTAATTTTTGTTTGCACAGACATTGAATTTAATGAACCATCCATAGTCGCCCGATTTGCTGATTGTCATTAATTATTAGTTACAGCATCACGGATTGAATTAAGTTCATGAAAAGTCTTTTTCCAATGTCTTCTGATAGGCAAAGTGAGTTGTAAACATTTTTAAAAAGTCAACTTCGTCTTTACAAGAAGGTTGTTAAATGTACAACTCTCCACAATTTCTCCCTAAAGAGTAACATAAACACAGAGACAAAATTTTCGAAACTAAGGAAAATTTAAAACTGCGTATAACCGATATTGTGCGTCGTATACACGAAGCATTTTTGCATTAAAATAAATAGGAATGAATCGGGACTTCATGAAAATGACGTATAAATGAGAAACAAATAAACGGTGCCTTACTGTATATATATATATATATTAATCTGTCCTAAGAGCCCAATTTATGACAATTATTATATTTGTCCCTGCAAAAGAGTTAAAATGCTATAAAAAATAGTCTGCGAAAAGTATTCTTTTATAAGACTCAAATACTACATAAAATATTTTAAACTGGAACAAATATTTTTTCCATTGTTAAACTATATAGAATCTCCTAAAAAAATAGTAAGCCTAGGACACCCGTTATTCTTAACTAGACTTAGGTCAGCACCATAGTTTTGATGAATATTAAGTTCATATGCATATTTCGAGTGTTCCCCCCCCAAAAAAAAAACACACACACACACACAAAATGCATGCTTGCAAAATTATTGTATTATTTAGATGAGTTTCAACAATATCAGATTTACATCTAATTTAACTTTAATCATTTTACTCGTTTAACATTAATTTGATAGTGCTGTAAAAGTAACGACAAAATGAGTATCCGTATGTATTTGTTACTTAGATGTTCGCTATTCGTTACTAAGTATTCGTTACTCGTTACTTTCGTTACTACTAATAGAATCGGTAATAGGGTGTTATATAGTGCCCCATAACAACACATCCTGGACAGTGTTGTTATGGGTATATGCCGCCCATACATAAACCCATAGCAAAACCTAACCAAAAAGAATTTTTTTTAGCTAAGTTGTACAAAGTTGTATTTAGAGCTTATTTTCTCTGATTTACAGATTGTTTTTATACACATTTATGGTTTTATACAATGCTAAATTATCCGAATTACTGAGTACACATAGAAATCTTCCAAAGACATATGCCATTCTTTTCTTTTCTCAACCCCCCCCCTTTTTTTAATTCTGAACGCTGGTTTAACCTGTTCATTCTTATCATAAAAAGTGTAAAGGAAAGCTTGTGACTCGTGTTTTTTCTGGGTTGCGGGTTCTCGAATACTGAGATCCAGGGATTGGTCCACATATATAAAATTCACAGGGCAGGGGATCTCAGTATGATATCAACTACTTTGCGTTTCTACAAGCATAATATCTTTATTATTTGTGAGTTCTTATTTCATAGCAAAAACTTCTTTTGCTGGATCATTTTTCGAAGTAAATTAAAAATTACCATATTTTAATTTAAAATTGCTTAATTCAGTGAGAATTATCTATTTTTAAGATATTTCCAGTTCTATTTCTGCACTTTTGGGATGAAAGGGGTTAGCCCCTTCTGTGGGTGCATATATGAGAGCATTCTTTAAACAAAAATTATCACTCCTTTCATACAGAAAGAATGGTTGCACCGGATTATGCGTATTCCATGAGTTCATGGAATAAAATGTACCATAAAATAGGGCAGATGGCCCCCTAAACACCGACATTTTAGAAACATACTGAACTTTATTGAAATATTTTAATACCAGTGGCTTACGCAGGAGTGGGCATAGAAATCCCGGGTCGCTCCCAATTTTTTATATATTTTTTAAACAATTACTTAAAAAATGTGTTTAGGTTTCCATGCTAAATATTTTTTTTAGTTCCAAATAATATTTTAAATAATAAAAATGTGTGAATTCGTTTACTTTATAAAAATATTTTTTTAAAAGGTGTATTTAAATAATTTGTTATTTATTACTCATTTCGATTCTAGCTAAAAAAAAAGAAAAAGTTAAGTTCGCAATCCTGCTTCGGAACCACCCTGAAAGAAAGAATTCTGATTGCACCACTATTTAGTACTAAAATGTTAGAAAGCCCGAAATTAGCACCCCTTACTAACATGCTTCTCTTATATGTATTGCTCCTCTACAATTATAAGAACACCCCCTTCTCCCCCCCCCCCCCGCAAAAAAAGAGTTCAACTGCGCATAATAACATACTATACACCGGATCGTATCCCCCCATTGTACGACCCATATCAATAGAGCAGCAGATACTATTCCATCTCCATAACTGTAACGAAACATACGGATTCTTCCAAACCTCATCAAAACGATACCATTCGGCGCGGCACAAACGAATTGCAACCAGAACATACTACTACTCAAATACCGAAACTGATTTTTCCCTCCCAACAGCGATAATCCATAATACTTCCGGTATCTAGTAACGGAAAGGAACATACTATTACTCAAATACCGAAATTCATTTTCTCCCTCCCGCAGTCTTGTATTCGAAGTTCGAACCTGGTCGATCCGAAATGCAAACTCGAAAGTCATTTTCCCCCTTGAAACCGCGATCCGATATCCAGTAACCCCAGTAACAAATAACAGAAGATATTAGTACTCGATTACTGGAACCCGTTTCCCTTCTAGTTCGCCTCGCCTGGCAGTCTGTATTCGAAGTTCGAAGCTGCTCGATCCGAAACATCTTCGGATCGAGTAGTAACGATATCAACCGAAAAGTAACAATTCGTTACTTCGAGTCTGAGTGATTATCCGTATCTTAGTACCGAATACATGCGGTTTGCTTCAGCTCTATAATTTGACCCCCATACTTAAGATTTGGACAGAAGATCGAATACATGCTCCATAAACATAGCAAATGTGTTCGTTAGAAATGTCGGGCCGTATATTTGTTTGGTTGTCTGATAGATTCAAGATGGTACTACAGCTACAAACTCTCTTGACAATTTTCGTTCTTAAAACTATTTGTTGAATACTACACAACTATTTCACGAATGCAGTACAGTAATACAACTAATAGAATGCAGCTCATTCACTTACTTTTATATCAGCTTCTTTGCAGCTGTTCAAAATGGGGAGGGGGGAGTACGAACTTTCCGGACAAACGGGAGTTTCTTAAAATGCCTTATGCAAAAAGGGTTCCATGTTTAGGTATTTTCGTGATGTTTTAGCTTTCGGTTCACGTATAAAAAATTCGCGAAAATAAGATGCTTTTACAGTGCGAAAATAAGTGCTTTTACAGTATATGGCCTACGGTAAATTCAAATTGCACTAGCTGTACAGTGTTTAAAAATTTCTTCTGGATAAATTATTTTTGAGAGGCGGGGTGCCGAAGGGTCTCCCTTCGCAAATGGCTGTCCTGGGGCCCGAAAATCCTGTCGGCCTGATATCATGTCTTATTTATGTGAATATTTCGCCATGTTAAATTACGTTGCGTTTTGATAACAAAATAAATAACTATAAAATAAATAGTTAGTATTTTAGGGGTGAGGGGCCAAATATATATTAAAAAAAGAGTATGGAAGCTATTATTTTAGAGCATTTAAAATTTACAAATTAGTTAAATAAAACGCACGAAAAACTTACAAGTGCACGGGATTTCAAATGATACATGAGGAAAAAAATTTTCAAATCTAATTCATTTGAGGCTTCAACGTACATATAATGATGCAAGATGATCTCGATCCCTGTCGATAGACTGAACATTTTTATAGCATACTCAATTTCTATGTACTAAAATAGTATTTGAAATCAAATCTGGAGATGAGCAGCCCCCCCCCCTTGCCCCCCAAATGGTATGGGTATCCATGATTTTAGGAAGTATTAATGAGAAAAAGTAAAACTAATAAAAAACTTTGTAAAAAAAATTAAACGTTAATTATGCCATAGAAAACTCACTAAGACCTATATAAAACCGAGCCGTACCCCACTCTGCTTCAACTAAGCCCTAGTTTAATACAGATTTTATTTCTTCATGTAATCTGTTAAAGAAAAAAAATCGCTACAAAACGAATTTATTCAGTTATTTCATTGAATGACCTCATCGTCTTCCACAAAACAAAAGAAATTTATTTCTAGCGTTTGCTCATATGTAGGGTTTGTTCATATGTGCATTAGTTTTTGCTTGTTTACAATCTTATGACTGCTTGAAAGGGATGCTGTAAACATTTTCTTTTTAGAAATAAATGTTTCTAATGCAAAATTGTTCATGGACTTATCTTAAATTTTGCTTAAAAAATAAAGCCTTGAAGCAAAATTACTCAATTATACATAGTGGCAACTACATCAATTCGGTGGACCGAAGAAAGCGTAAAAAAACCCCGCATAATATTGAAGGGGTTTAATTTTTTGGATGAGTGTGTGTGTGTGTGTGAGGGGGGGGGCACTTGAAATAAAAAATGTAAGAAAGGAGTGGGCATCCGAAAGTGCGCTTTTTGGTGGAGTGGATTTTTTTAAAAGTATTTGAATTTTTTTTTTTTTTTAGTATCATTTTTACACTAACATGCTTCACACTCTAAGTGCCCCCCTTATAGAAACACTTGTATTTTCACTTAGCCTTCAGTTAAATACTGGGTTCAAATTTGTAGAAGAGGGAGGTGAAGGCATTCACTTGACTACTGGACTCAAATTTGTTTTGCAGTAAAAGTGCAGATGTGTAGTAATTTCTTTTCTATGTAAAAATAAAAATAAAAATAAACTTTACCAAAAGCTAAAGGGCGTTGAGGCGTTTCGGACGGCCATGGGGCTACTGGAAAAGTTATCTGAATGGCAATTTTCAATAGAGATGAATACAAAATACACTAATGTACCTCTCTTTACGCCCTTTTTGACGCCCACTTGTTTCTCACATTTTTTCATTTCACGCCCCAAAAATGAAACCATTCAAATTATGCGCTTTTTTTCCGGTGCGTATATTTAATCAAAGGTGGTGAAGGGGAATAATCTTTGCAATACTAATAATGGTAAAAATATAATTATTAAAACTATTACAACAAAACTAATTAAAAATTAATTTTAAATACAGTTATATATAGCCGTTATTTTACATCTTAAGAAATGAGTTTCAAATAATTTTTAGCCAGTTTCCTTTAAAAAAGGTTTTTTTTTAGCATTTAGAAATGAAAATTTGTTTAGAAACATTACATTTATACTAATTTTTGATGTAAAAAGTTCTTTTAAGGAAGTTTTTCTAAACTGACTTATTAATACCATAATTTAATTCTGAAAATAAAACCATGTCTAAAATAAAAGCAGTAATATTTAAATTAAATACTTTAAGAAATAAAAATAGTTTTATGTAAATATATATACTTATAAATCATTCATTCTAAGAATTATTATTTAAAACCAAAGAGTTAACAAGATAAATTACCATGATTCAAATTAAATTTCTGCACTTATGAAAAGAAAACCAGTAATAATAAGCCATAGCTGATTACAAATCAGACTGAATGTGATAACATATTACAGAGAACGTGCATGTTAAATCTGTGAGAGTTTTAGATTCTATTTTTAGGGTTGCCTGTTGGGTGAGAGATGGTATTTACATTTTTCGAAACTGCTGTAATTTTTTACTGAATCACTAGTTCTGGACTTTGTATTAAGAATACAAACAAATTGAACAATCAGTTTATTGAAAAGACTCTGAAATTAGTATTACTGTTATTATTACTCCTTTGTTTATTTTCTATTTATTCTTTAATCTGGAACAAGGAGTTTCTGTAGACATGGGCGCCGGCAGAATATTTCCCAGGGGGGGCAAAGACTACTCCAGAGGGGGCAAAGACTACTCAAGGGGGGGCACTTCTTCCATGTTGGGTTACCATGTTGGAAAGAGCAAAAAAGCAAGGGAAAACACTGCATACAAAAATCCAGGGGGGGCATTGCCCCCCCACTTGCCCTATGCTGCCGGCGTCCATGTCTGTAGAATCTGTAGGGTCTTCTGTAGAGTGTAGGAGAGTCATACTATATACTTACAAATCAGGCCACTGTTCTTGGAAATGTTGTCTGAATGACAATTTTCAATAGAGATAAATACAAAATACACTAATGTACCTCTGTTTACGCCCTTTTGGACGCCCATTTGTTCCTCACATTTTTTTAAATTCATTCCCCCCCCCCCTCTTCTCTTCACAAAATACAAACCCATTCAATATTGTGCGCTTTTTTCCGGTGCGCTTTTTTCCGTGATTCGCAAAATGCACATTAAAGTAAAATGCTACCCTTTAGAAATTCTTTGGAAACGGGGAGGAGGGGCGCTCAAGCGTCTTAGCCCTTTCCCTGTATGCAACACTGGATATAACTTTTGTTTAATGGAAAACTGCGTCAATGGAAGAACATTTATTTCCGTTTAAGACAAAATTTTATTATTATACAGTAAAACCTAATAAATTTCAACCGAATCCTTTTCACTAATTCGATTGATATTATTTTAAAATACAAGTTAGATTAATTTATTTGAGTAATTACTCCGAGAAAAACATGTAAATGAATTTTCTTGCGAAAATAATTTTATATCATTACAACATTATGGAATGGAATGAGTGAAAGAAAGAAAGAAAGAATATCTATATGAGGGTTTTATTTTTTAAAGTCTTATGAATGTTTGATAAACTAATATTTATTTGACTTCGACGCAAAGCTCTATTTGTAGCAAACGGAATCTCATTTTGAAACAAATTGGAATATCCAAAAAGAGAAGTAAAGGAAATGGGATATTTTCTTGGGAAAGCGAAACACGTACAAAGCAGACAATGAGTCTTTTTTTCCAGTGCTTCTGGTCAACCGTCACCTTGACCCCAGAATTGACCCTCACTTCCCTTCTTTGCCCCCCTTCCTCGATTTTCTTTCCTCCAGCATAAGGGACCATCTATAAAGTTTTTTTTTTTTTTTTTTTTTTTTTTTTTTGTCCAAGCAGCAAGAATTTGCGGAAGAAGGTGGGGAAACGGTATTTGACAGTTCGGCGCATTTGGCGGAATGCTGTGTGAGGTATAACCTGTAAAAAATGACCACTTGAAAAACTTTTATCTCATACGTTGGCATCCGTTCTCAGGCTAAAAAGTCTCTCCTTATCTTTCCTTTGGGGGACCAACTATTAGCTTATAAAAGTCAAATACTGATCCACTTTTTTAGAAAATGGCAATTAACATGCTCAAGCTCGTGAAATTAACATTTTTATATTTTATTTGAATTGATAGGTTTTGTGTTATGAAGATAATTTAGTCTTTTAAGGGTTATCCACTAATTATGTTACGCTTCCAGAGAAAAAAATTCCATTAGATAAAGAATAACGGAGAAAATGGTGTGGACTAACAGCCACCAGAATTTGCCAAAAGTGTATTATTATATGAAAATTATATTTATAGTCACTGACATAAGCTAATGCAAATTTAAAAAAAGTTCTATTTTTCTCACTTTTGAGACATCACATTAGCAGTCGGCAACAAATGCTGAAATTTTGAACTTGCGATTGCTCGAAGATATATTCAGAGGCATGGAATTTTTTTAATTTGTCTTCTTAGAATAACATTATTCTAAATATAAGTGATATTAAAGGAGGATGCGTACAAAAAATGAAACTTGTATTTTAATATGAGTACATCCCCATGTAAAAAATTTGCAATATCTGAAAGTTACTCTTTATTTGGCGAACTTTTTAAATTGAAAGTGTGTTTCGAATATTTTAAATCTTTTAAACGATAAATCGGCTTAACATCTATTTTGAATCTCTAGGTACAGCACTTTAATGCGTATTTATATATAAAAGCGTTTCAGGTTTTTTTTTTTTTTTTCATTATTTAATTACTAAGTCCCTGCTAAGAAAAGGATTCCCTCTATTTTATTGCAAATCCACTGGATTATACATTGAAAGACTAAGCTCAGAAGGAATAAGCAGTAAACGAGCACATAGCTGCAGTCAGATTTCGAAATGTTTTAATTCTTGAATATTTTACCAGCCATTTCATAGAGGAAAACGCAAAGACAAGCATATTAGAACACGAAATAAAAAAATTAAAACTTCGTGAAAAAAAACACACACATAAAATGTTACTTATAAGAAGTTACGATCGTTTCGAACAAACAATTCTTTCGGTCTTGATCAGAAAAGCCCTTCGACTCACTGAGCAGAGGGAACTGAAAAAGATAAACAAACAAGCATATTGCCACAAGGAAACAAGAAAAGGCGAACAAAACCATGGAGAGGGAAAAAAGGGGAAGGGATAAAAAGAAAAGAAAAGAAGGTCAAGCAAAAATACATAAATAAATAATAATAATAATAAAATACAAAGCAAAAACACACACACAAACATACACAAAAAAGAAAAACAAAAGAAAACAGAACAAGCAAAATAACATAAAACAAAAATAACATAAAAACACAATTTTTTTATTTTTTTTTTTAGAACATGGTATGTGAGGAAAATTACTAGTTGCGTTAAGGCATCGGTTGCGTCGCATGTTAATCGTTTAGTCTATTCTCTTGTTTTGTTTTGGTTTTGGGAGTTGTTAAAATGAACTAATTCATCTAACATAGATATGAGCATCTGTACAGGGGGCATAGGAAAGTCCCTTTAATCTGGAAATGCTTCCGAACTGAGAGAATTACAGTAATGTTAAAGTGACTACGATCGTTTACTGCCCGTGTTTATACAACCACAACATTTGGATCAGCCAATGAAACTGCTCCATTCCTGCAGAGGGAAAATTAGGGTTGCAGTGTCATCGGATGGGAAGTTTCGGTAGCTTGTATTTGGCGAGGAATCAGACCTGCGGTTTTGTTCCATCATGAATGGGTTTTTCTTTTCTTTTTTTGCCGGGATTTTTTTAAGTCGGATGAAGCAGGACAGTTATATTAAAATAGTCATTAAAAAACCAACGGCAATAATAGTGAAACGACATTATTGTTTATCACTTTAAGATGTTTTGATTTAAAGTATTTTTCTTTCTTTAAAGCGATAATAAAATATATACGAATTAAAAAGAAGACAAGTCGCTCCTGTTAAATTTCATAATTTCTGTTTTCAGTGTTAAGACACTTTATGAGAAAATTTGCTGTACACAATAGTGATGCAGAACATTTAACATACGAACCTGCTGCATTTTATTTCCGTGTAAGTTAATTAGAATTAAAAATGTCGCTTTTGTTCATATTTATATTGAGAAAGTTGGGATAGAAATGATGAATAATTTTGAAACTATTACAGTGATTTATTAAGGTCACCAAAAGTAGAGACGAGTTAACTTTGAAGTTAATACATTATAGGTGATAGAGATATATGGGCAGAGCCTGATTCCCGGTCGGGCATTCGGGGCAAGCGCCCGGGGCCTCTACAAAAAGAGGGTACAGTGGCAATCAGACCCTGTATACGGGCCCTACAAAAGGGGGCCAGTGGCGTAGCTCGTAGAGTAGGGGAAGGCAAAGAGGGCACCAGAGCCGGGCCCGATTTTTTTCTGCCCGGGACTGTGGGCCCGGGCAGAAAAAAAAATTGGGCCCCTTGCAATAACCCCCCCCCCCCTCAAAAAAAAATTATGATCGGTTCATTCTGAAAGTTTTTTAAATATCTTACCCATTCTTAACACAAATTTTGTGTTAAGAATGGGTTTACTTACTTAACACAAATTTTGTGTTAAGTAATCTGAAATCAAAGAAACAGATAGTTAAACGTTACTTCGAAATGCTATATCGCAGTTGCTAACTTGTATGGAATACAAACACTTTAGTCATTTTTGTAAATATTTCTTAAACTTACAAATAATTGAAAAATTTTGCTATTTTTTAATGCTAAAAATTCTCTTTACAAATGTGGTTAGTTATTTTCCTACATATTGGTATGCTATATCGATATAGAGCATTTCGAAGAATTAAAAATAAGTTTAAATTAATTTATACAAATATAAATTTGAATTACTTTCATTGTTCATACTTTATAATTAAAAAAATTATTTATCTCCTGAATTTTTTTTATCTTTTGTAATTTTATTTTAAAACTACAAAAGTGTAAGATTTTTGGGCCCTAAAATATGTAGGCCCTGGGCAGTTGCCCCGTTTGCCCTGCCGGTAATATGGGACTGGAGGGCACCCGTGCTGGGAGGCAAAATATTGATCGTTGACTTAGACATTTTTTAATAAATATAAGTGAAGAAAAATATTAGAGACTAATAGAAATGCTACTGATGTATAACAATAAGCCGTGGCCTGAAAAAAATTAGGGGGGGGGTACAGCTTTCTTAATATCCTTCTACAAATAGTAAAAAAATCATTGTTTTCGCAAGAAGACTTTTGCACAATCACAAATGATTGCAGGGAAGGTGCAACTCATAACTCATTTTAGATTACCAGACTATTAAACCATGTTACTATATAAACTTTAAAAAGTCATTTACTATCATTAGTATTCATTCTTAATTTTACAATAAATAAATTTAAAAAAAAATACGTTTTTAGTAAAGTTTAATCATTTTGATTTTTAAATGCTACTTGAATACTATAATGATACATGTCATAAGCATGGGTGACCATAAGGGGGGGGGGGGAGAGAGACAGGGTACTCGAGCTTTAACGTATCGACTTATAAACAAAACTGCATCACAAAGCAAAATCGAAACTTACAAGTCTAAATTTCCACCTCCCGGTAGAGTTTTTTTTCTTAATTAACCCTCCCCTTACTTTAGAAAAGTTTCTATAGACGCCTATGATGATATTTAATAAAAGATTTTATTTAATAAAAGCTGTAAAAAATATTTTAAAACAATAGAAATGTATCTGTAATTTTCTTTAAGTAAAAAATATAAAGACACACAATCAATACTAATATAAAAGTTTAATTTTCACACACTCACAGTATACTGCATATTGATATCAAGAAATATATGTTAAACGCAAATTATATTTGTCAAATTCTGCTCCTTCAAAGTAATAAACAAATGTCCTTGAGATGCAGAATTTGATTCTCGCCAACATCTCTGGCGCATCTGTTCATCCTAAGGTTCTAGTTCATCCTGGCGTTCTCTCGTGACGTTTTTTGCTCTCGGGGAATGGAGCGATTTTATTGGCTCTGATCCAAATGTTATGTTTGTACAAACACGGGCTAGTGATAGTTTCCGCCGAGAATGTAGATGACAGTAGCTAGCTCCCCCTAGTGGCGAAATTCGGAAGATATGCTTTGCAAGTCGAAAACTAGTAGCAGAGTTGCCAAGTCTCCGGCTTTTTTCGGGAGATTTCCCACCACTAATTTTTACTCGCGTTTGTATTCTTAAAATAAATTCAAATATTTAATCTTAAATAAAACTGTCTAAAAATTGTGGTGGAAAATCTCCGGGAAAAAGCCGGAGACTTGCTAAAAGCTTTGCTAAAGCTCTGCTAAAAGTGATACAGCAAATTTTCCAATTAGAACCTTTTAACACATCCATTAATCAGCACGAAAGGACATTTGGTTTACACCGATTAGATAAATTGTCGCCTGTACCCAAAAAAAACCCTCCGAAATCGTTGCAAAGTGAGTTACTCTTCTATTCTTGCAGTCGTTGAACATTCTTACGGCAGATGCAGGCTGAACAGTTTTTACCAAAAACATACGTCCTGAAAATAAGCACCATTTATTTGTGTTATTTAGAAAAGTTATAATTATTTAATATTCAATGCAAGCACTATTTTGTTTTTTGACATTCATATTACAATAAAATCGTTTTATTTTATTTTTTAACTCTATACTTAGTTACAATTTTTTTTTTTGAAAGTTTATTTTTTTTCTTTTGACGCATAAGTTAAATAACACATTGTAACCATTAAGAAGTTCTTCGATTCCGAATCAGTGATGATAAAAAGTTGAACCATCTTAATTTAGGATATTTAGTTAGACCAAATGCAAGGAATGACAGGTAAGACTGAGTAATAAATATTGTTTAACATTGTTGGAATGAGTAAAAAACAATCTTTATCTTACGACGTAAAACATAAACCAGTTCCAATAGGTTGAAATCTCAGCCTAATAAAATGAAGGAGTACACCATATTTAAATTCTAACATTTAATTTAAAAACAAATAAACTTTGAAAGCAAATTCGGCTTTTTTTTATTAAACCTAAAATCGAAACCATATTGTTTATTTGTGTCATTTAGTCAGCGCTGAAGAAATCGTCACTTTAAACCTCGAATTCCTATTTCAAGGACTCCGAACAGTTTCAAGGCAGACGCCGTGTTTCCTAATTGGCTGGTGAAAGCTTTTTACTGCCACTCACGAAACCGACGTTTGCAAATAACAAGACGTTTTCTTTAACAAGTACTTCGATTTTATCGAATATACATTATTTTGACTTGCTACGTTTTCTGAACATCCCGCGGTGTATTGATTGTGAAAAACCAGAAACATATTTTAGAATGTACTCTTTTTATTTAAACTCACAAAACCAGACACAAAAACAGGAAAGTTTCTGTCGTTTTTCTTTATTTTTTTTAATTATATTTTTTTATTTACCCACTCTTTCTTAGGCTGTTTACTTTCTATATTTTTTAATTGTTTTATTATGATTATTGTGGTGTTTTAGTGAAGTATTAATTGATTTTGTAGAATTATGGTAGTATATTATAAATTATATCGAGATTTTAACAAGCTCAGCATCTTTGGAACACTTAAGTAGTTTTTTATTTCAGCAAGCCGAGGCACTTGCTTGCGTATAGAGTGCCCCTGCTACAAGTTTTAGATTTTTTTATATCAATAATATTTTCATTATTTATTTTAGTTTTTCGAACCACATACTGGCTGATGCATTATCTATAGAAAGTTACCGAAATTTTGCTTATTTCCCGACCCTGTATATGATCTAATCGTACCCCCGTACAATGAAAGGCAATACTAGTTCGAATGGTACTTTTTTGTGATGTTGCCCTATTTATTTTATTTTGAAATCGTCCATGTTCATTAAAAACTTTTAAAAACATTTTAAATATTTATGAAAGTAATTTAAACATGCACATGATAACGGCTTCTAAAGTAATTAATAGGTAATTATTATTTTACATTTATTTACTGAGAATCTGATAAATTAAGATATGTAGTACATGGTAGTTATATTTTCTGTGCACTACAATGTTAGCCTAATTGGGGCCCAAAACTTTTTAACTAATCGAATATGCAGAATGGAAACATAAAAGAAAGATTCAATTTTTGTAATTAAAAAGAATACTACTTGAAAAAAGTACTTAATAATATTCTATACAATTTGGCAGCTATGCATCAACACTCACAGTAAACATCACCAAAAACAATCATATTTCATCTGTAATGTGAATGTACAGTTATTTCAATGAAATGCAAAGAAATTAAAGCGCAAATCAAGCATCTCAATTGCACATAGCTTGGAAGTATGTCGTGAAATATTCGAATCAACAACTAAATACCCATGTAAAATTAAATAAATATTTGATAATGTTAGAGGACTGATTGGTCGAACTGTTGACGAAATCTGCACGGACTTACTTAAAAGACTGCATCGGGTGAAGTCGGATATTAATCTTCTTATTTTTAAACACTTTCCAAATAATGCACTGTTTTCTGAAAATTAAGCGGATGACATATTAAGTAAGTATGCACTGGAAATAGCTTGTGGCATAAGAGGATATCATAGGATGCATGTTTCTGGACCATGTGCAATGCCGTGAACTTCTGGTTGCTTATCATCATTTATAACATTTATTACTGCTAAGATTTATCCTGATTTATCACTAATTATTGAATGAATATTATATTAAAAATTTGTTTAGAAATTGTGATTGCAACTTGAATTTTAAAAGAAATTTTAACTGTTGTTCTAAAAATATATTGTAGCAATGATAAATATGATAAACTGACAATAAACAACTAGAATTTTAATTTTGATGTACAAATATTCATTTTACGACTGATTTAAATTCAGGACAACTCGCACTTTAAGAGGCCTCTGTAGTCGGCTTGCGGAGAAGATTGCAGTCTAGAATTTATGTTACTTTTCAGACTGCAATAAAATCTCTTTCGGCTAAATTAACTCAAATCTGATTCGCGCAATCCTTGCGAATAGTTCTCAAGATCCACACAGGAAAATTTCATTTAAAAAAACCTAATACTTTCTGAGAAAAATGATTAGGCGTTAAGGCACTTTTCTCCATAGCAAAGCATTGGGACTTTAATCTTCGCAAGCCGACTTCAGAGGGCTCTTAAGCCATCAGGCCTTGCTTATGAAGGTCACATGAATGCAGAAGAATATAAATCCGATCCTGCGCGATGTTTCGACCTTCAATATTTAGAAATAAGCACGCTGGTTAGACGCCTTAACGTTACTCCACGAAGGTCTTATAAAAAGAGGTTTCTTTTTTCCAACGTTGTTCTAATAACATATTATGTATCAGTGCATAATTGTTATAACATTAAACTAAACTCACTGGTGCAACAGCCCACATTGGGCCAAGGTCTGCGCGGCCCATGCACGCCTTTGCAACCATGGGCTCTGAGGTGCAGAAGCATATGCCCCGACCCGGTGGACAGCCTGACGCAAAAAACATATAATATTACTCAATTAGAAATTATAACATTACTAAATTAGAAAACTAAATGGGATTTGTATTATAGCAGTCAAAAAACTTAATGTAATAAATAAGAAACAGAGAGAGAACGTCGTAAATTCAACCATAAATTTATTCCATGGTCGTAATTTATGCGTTTTGCAGCTAACTAGACGATAACTAATCCTACGTTAATGTACTTCAAGTTAATTTCGACAAAAAAGAATATCTGAACTTTTCTTTAGCTGAATTTTTGAACTTTTAATGTTAACGATTATTACTAATTCCTCCAAACGATTTCCGGAACCTCGATTACTCAAGAAACGAAATCATGTTGCCTTACATTAATAATTGAGCAAGTTTTCAAACGGGACATTAACATTTATCTTTACCACTAGGAAGTTGAAAATCCTAGAGTGCAAAATAGCTTAATCTGCTGTACATACCTCCATTTTACTATATTATATGATATTTACAAAGGTGTTGCTGCGAATTGAGCTAAAATTTATTTTTGGAATTTTTGAAGCAGACTAATTTAATTGAAAATAAAATTTACGCTCCTGTTAACGCTAAAAAATTACAATTAAAGAAGTCTCATAATAGTTACCATTACAGTTCTAGAAATTATGTTTTAGAAAAAAAAAATATAATAAAATTAATTGATCCAATTATTTACGAGTACAGATTTAAAGTGTAAGATTTCTCTTAAACATTAAAGAGGTCATTTTTCAGCTTTTTTTAGCCAATACGATAACACTTCGAAAAACACCCTCCATTTTTTTATAAAAAATTTTGCTGCTTACTATTTAATGTAATTTTTTTTTTTTTTTTAAGATACAACGTAATTCTAATTCGTAGCTTGCGTGTAGTTTTTGTCGAAACAACTCACGTAGCTCCAACAAAATCAACTACTTTTTAGGGATTAAGGTACATGCTACCCAGTTGAAAAACTTCCCATCTCTAAAAGACATTACTTACAGAAAGTGGTTGTTTATATTCTGTATATATTAACATCTATGAATTATAAAACAAAGAGTTTGTAATTATTTCCAAAAGTTACCAAATAAAAATAAAAATACCAATATTAGAGTAAAGACAAGTGCAGATTTCATGCTAAAACTCGGTAACGACATTTTTCTACATTCTACGGCGTAAATGGTTCTTTTACAATGTGCTTACACTGTTAATAAAAACAGTTCACCATTCCACCATAAAATTGTGCTAAATCAGCTGCAACCTTTCCATCGAGAAACGTCGAATCGTAATTTGGTTCTACTGATCAGTTCAAGAACCGACCCATGGTTCAACATTTCTCTATGGAGAGGTTCTAGTTAAATTAGCACTACTTTAAGTGAAATTATAATTACGTCTATTAACAGTATACAACGACGTATTCCGGAGATGAGGGGTGGGGTCCGGACTCCCCCTCCTTCAGAAATTTCGACTTTTGTTAGCAAATAATGATGAGAAAGTCATTTTGTCAGAAATTCTGCCATTTGGATCAACGTCGAATGTTTTTTCTCTTAAATTGTCCCTCACTGGTTATATTCCATAAAAGTTGGCAAGTTCACTGCTGACTTAGAGCGTAGTTGTTTTGATGATCCCAGAAAACAGCTATAAATATGGCACACTCTTCATGCTCAATTAACGTAAAAGTAACTTTTCAGGGCCCATATTCTCAAGCAGATTTTAGAAAGAAAAGAGGGCAAACACTGAAAAAAAAGTTACTTCAGGACTGACTGACTTAGTTTCATATGGACTTTTTAAAGGTTCTTTTGAGTGTGTGTGCATCTGTGTTATGTTAATAGATTTTCCAGATCTGAGGGATGAAGCAGCTTTCAGAATTTTCGAAACAAATAAATTCGCAGACGAAAAGCTAAATTAACGGACATTGAATGTACAAACTACAGACATGATGCAAGGTTAAAAAGTACTGCGAATTTGGTTTTCTTGTTGCTGCAGATCGTTAACCATTTAAAGAACGCTGCTAAATATACTTATCAGTTACGGTCTGTTGACTACAGGAATCAATGATCAATAATTAATTTTCTGATTTTTGTTCGATCATAATAGATAAGTAATTTTACTATGTACATATCTCTTAATTACACATGACTAATAAACTTTCCTTTGGTGTGTATTTTCGTTAAAAAAAAATGATCAAAAAATGATTTGAAAAATGAGTACAAGAAATTAAGTTTTTAGTCATGAACTTTTGTTTGATTTCCCTTCACAAACAGCAGTTAACTTTCCGACTCTTCTTTTGTGAATTATGAATTTATTCTCTTCAAAATTTAAATGTCTGAGTAACACTTGTTTTCTTAATTTTGTTGTATTTGAAAGCTGCCTATAGCCGAATTCAATTCTAAGATAAAATTTAGTGAATCGCTTAGTGAAAATATAAGAGTTTATTTCAGTGGAAAATAAATAAATAAATAAATAAATAAATAAAAAGTTCCATTTAACTATACCAGATGGCGTACCAAATGGAAACCTTTTGTATAAATTCAATTTTTGTAATGTTTCACAGAAGCTGTTATTACACCTGAAAATATTTCGAATTTTTTGAACACCCCCTCACTTGCCGATTAAGCATTATCCACTACAACTACCAGAAGCTATTGTGGCCATTTTATGGGAGCACCCCGTGGGCAGTCAAAAGTGACAAGTGACTATGTAGAAGTGACAAGGATATCTCCGTGTGTGCTATGTACAATGATTGAAGTGGCCTCGAGCGCCACCTCCTAGATATAGAAGGCCTGAGAACAGAAACTTTTACGTCATCAGTAGGTCCACTAAAATGACGTCATCACACATTTATTTTCACAAAGTAAAACTATTCAAAGTTTGTGGTAAATTTACTACCGCATAAAGCTTTTTAATGATTTAAAATAGAAAATATAATTTTACGACAAACAGGGAATTTTAACTATCGCTAATTATATAATATGATATAGAAATAGATCATAATAAATAATTTTTTATCAGAAAGGTATTTTAATTTTTATCTTCAACTTAAAATATTTTCTAAAATTTGTATCAACCACCAGAAATTCTAAATAGTTATACTTCATCAACTGAAAACTGTGATGACGTCATCTTAGAAGACCAAGTGATGACGTAAAAGCTTTTGTTCTCAGACCTTCTATATCTAGGAGGTGGTGCCTCCAGATTGGCAGTGCGGTGTGGAATGCATGTTTTGACGTAAATGGCCGTTCCACCATGTGTAATGCCAGCGCTTACGCGTGGACGGTTAGTTCTGTGCAGGGTGTATTGTGCGATGTTATATGCGATGTTAGAGCGAAACTTAGTCTCTTGAATGAGGACTATGTCATAATCGCCGTGAGATAGGTAGTTTCGAAGTTTATTTTACCATGGAGCCCTTTGGTGTTCCATGATAACATTTTAAGGTTATTTGGATTACTCATCATCATCGTTATTTAAGTGTTTGTTCATTATGTTGACCAGTGCAAAAGCCTGGTCTAGTTTGTTGTCGAATTGTTTCATGGCGTTGAGCGCCTCTCTGAAAACCTGTATCATCTGGACAATGTCAACAGTATTTGCAAGTTTCCTAATGAGGGAAAAGACTTCCATTACAGCTTTGAAGGAAGTTGTGTCAAAGTCAGACGAGCTTTTGTTGAGCGTGGTTGGGTCTTATTACCCTTTTTCTGTTTTTGTTTTGAAGAACGGTTGGATTTTTTAGTGGCCGGTCTGGCTATAATCATGTTTTGTAGGCCTTTGTCAATGGAGTTGAACTTAGAATTGTCAGTTTGTTGTTTTTCCTCGGGTTTCGAGGAGATTTCAGCTTGTTCAGGAGCTTGTGTGATGTCCATGTTGTTTTCTGGGATGTCGGTGTTGTCGGAGGTCGGTTAAATCTCGTGAAGCTCGACATGATTTTTCCTATTGCCGACAACTTGCCAGCTTGTTGGGTCCTTTTTCTTGAAGGTTTCCAAGGGTTTCAGGTATGGTTTTTGTGTGTTTTTCTGGCAAAGGTAGCGAGAGGGCGCACGTAAGCCTTGTATAGTAGAGTTTTGTTCGTGGCACGCACTTTTTTGTTGTATATTAGTTTTGAGATTTTAACGAAGGCCGCCTGCATTTTTTGGCTGGTGTAATTTATGTGATACCTCCATGTTAAATTCTTGTCAAGCGTAACACCTAGGTATTTCAGTATTTGACCAGTCAATAGGCTGGTTGTTGACGAATAGTCTTGGGGGGGGGAAGCTTTCTAGTAAACGGTATGGCATGGCACTTAGACGGGTTTATTTGAAGGTGCCAGTTGTTAATCCAAGTTTCAAGTAGCTGTATGTGATCTTGCATTGCCTTGGCAAGTACTTTTTTGTGAGGGTGATGACCTACAATAACTCAGAGCTGCCAAGTCTCCGGCTTTTTTCGGGAGATTTCCCACCACTAATTTTCACTTACAAATTTATTCTTAAAATAAGTCCAAAAATTATTCCAGTAAAACTGTCTAAAAATTGTGGTCTAGAAATAAGTTTGTTTACCTTCTTCCTACAAAAAATGCTTTTTTTTGTTCAGAAATCGATTTTTCACAGTTTGACAATTTGTTAATTACCTCAGATAAATTTGAATTAATGGTTCTCAAACATTTTTTTCTTTTTCTTTTATGGCACTTCAATGGGTCAAAACATAATGTTTGAAGTATTTCAAATAAAATAATTTTTGATGTTCACAAATATTAAGTAAAAGCTCCGATTGTACATTACTTCTCAAACTTATTAAGTTCAAGTCTGAAGGCTAATAATGCAGTACTTGATGAGCCCGGGCTCGAGCTCTGTAATTCCCAATTGCGTTCGGGCTCGGGCTCGTGAAAAATTTCTCCTGTATTGAACATACTCCTTGAAACAGATTTTAAAAAGTGATTCGTGAGGAAAATAAAAGTACTTATAAAAAAAAAATTAGCGGGACGGGCACCTAGAAGGTGCGTGGAGTTCTTTAGGTATTTCAGGAAGGCGGCTTATATTGCTTAGTTAATCATCAGATCGGACATTATTTGATAAACATGGATATAAAGAATTAGAAAGTGCATTGAGAGTTTGCAACTATATTTGTCCTTAATTTGCACAAACAGCAAAATTTATTGTATTCTATCAATGATGTAATTGAATTTTTTTTAATCTTTAGTTGAAATTTCGGGCTCGGGCTCCAACTTAAATAATATTGCTCGGGCTCGGATTAAAAGTTCTCGGGCTCGGGCTTCAAAAAATGAGCCCGAACTCATCTCTAGTACTTGATGCAGTTTCTACTTGAGCATAAGTCTTTTTATGGCATTCAGTTCCATTTTTCTTAGCCAATACTAGAACACGTCTGGGAATGTTCTGTTGCCATATTAAATGTAACTGATATTCAGTAGTAGCACAAAATAAAAAAACATTCTAATTTACTTTCAATAAGATAAAAAAAAAAATGAGCTTACATATCAAGCTGAATAATTTAGCTTTATAGTGCGTTCGCCGAGTCAAGAGAACAAAACTAAACAATTGCACGTGTAAACTGGCGTTGAGTAAACACCTGGCATTTTGATAAAGTGCCAAACACAGTGTGAATTTCTGCTTTCTTCCATTTACGCTGCTTGGAATTAAGAAAGGTTAAATTCGCCTAACTAGGTATTGGTGACAAAAAATGCAATTCTTTGGTAACCCGTTTGTTTACTTTCGTTCTCTCGTTTCCGCCAACAGACTATAGATTATTGGTTTAACTCTTTAAAATAACTTCAACAATCCCAGAGAACATCAAAAACAATTCCAAATTACTCAAACAACATTTTCACTTAACCAAAGAAAGGCAAAACTGATTCCAGTTCCCTTGGAAGCATCTGACCAAGAAAGAGATATTCACAACAAGAGGGTGACTCATTGGAAGAGGGAATGGACCCCACCCCTTTACTATCCTACACTACTCAGTATCTCCCCCTGCATCTTCTCATATTACACCAGCTCCTTACCACACAACAGACAGAAAGCATGGGATCTGATCTAGTTACAGTCTAAAAGCATGTTGACTGAAAAGAGACTACTGTCATAGTTCTTTTAAACTGATGTAAAAAGAAACAAAATTATGATAAAAAACAAAACAGTTTTTAAAATTGTTTTTATTAAAAATTAATATAAATTGAATTTATAAATAAATAATTGTTTTATGTATAAACAATGCCATATAGATATGCCTTCTTCATGCCTCAGGCAATTTACCCCCCCCCCCCAAAAAAAAAAAGAAAAATACATTACAAAATTGGCTGAGACAACATTTAAATTTGAAATTTTTCCGACCGTACAGCACATAAATTTAACTATTCTTTTTTCTACATGTTTCATTACTGTTAGAATAACTGTTCCTAAAAGTGCATAGTACAACTTCTGAAGAGACATTCTAAAAAACTTTGAATCTCTAAATTAGGATAACTTAATTGCATGAAAAAACTTTAAAAGTTACATCATTTCTGAAACTAAAAAAACAGCCTGTTCTGACTTTTTCCCCTACTCCCATTTTTTTATTATTTGTTATTGACACACTCTCTCTTTTTCCGTTTTGCTTAAACTGATTTAAAAAATACCGATTTAAACATTAATAAACTATTTTAACTTTATTTCCAATGACCCATTAAAAAATTTTCAATTAAAAATAAATAAATATCATGTTTTTACCTGACAGGTGAGGAGATTCCTATTATAAGCAAAGCATTGTCTACATTAAAAAAATAAAATTAACAGTTATATTACTCCTCTAAAATAAGTCAGAATGAGTGTAATTTAACTTGTAGTTGACAATAAAAAAAAGAAAAGCTTCCAAGTTTTGACGCATGTTTACTATATGTATATTCCGATTTTGTTTAAAATGTTTTATATTTTAAAAATAAAAAAATTAAATTTTAAATAAAATAACTAACTCATTATTAACTTTTAAATAAAATAAGCACCTTTTTAAATTAAATAAATAAAAAATTATTTTATAATAACATTTGCATGCAGCATAACATTTTAAGAAAAATCTTCAAAATATTTGGTTTTTAATTAAATTAACCTATTAGGACTCAAATACCCACTGTTTCTATTTTAAATTATCTTACTTTATGCATTTACATGCAAGTAAAAAAATAGTTTGCTTTGTTAAGAGCTAAAAAACAAAGTTTATGAATTTTGGGGGGGTTCCAGTTCTGAACAGGAGTATCAAATTATTTTTTTGTATAATCTCCAAACCTTTGTGAACATTTTGGTATAAATTTCAATTTAATATATTGAAAATAAAGAAAGTTATGATTTTTTATCTGAAAAAGCACCATTAAAATAATTGTTTGCAAAAACGACATTTATGCTCACTTTCCCATTATTTTAATAATTTTTATCTTAAAAAGTATTAGAGATATTGAAGTAAAATTTTATGTTGTTAGTTAGAACACTAATGACTACATTTATATAAATTTTCAAAGAAATCCGAGACGGTGGGTGACATGGCCTGGTTGATTTGAAATGGAATGACCCAAATAGTAAATAAAAATAATAGTATATACTGGACGGAACGCTTTACAACGGCGCGCGCTGCTTCTGTACCGGATTCCTGTAAAGTCATCTTTCTGGTCATAATCCGTATTCACATTCTAGCGCATGCGCCAGTTTCCGTGTTTACATTGGCTCTACGGAAGCTGTTCTTCTTCATTTGATTATAAATTCTTTGGACTTGGTAGCTCTGATAGCTGTATCGTCGGCAAACAGCGCAAGGCTGGTGCCGTAGGATCTGGGGAGGTCGTTTATGTATAAGGTAAAGAGTACCGTGCCTAAGATAGAGCCCTGGGGCACTCCCCCCTAGTTATGGGGTAGGGCTGTGAAATGGCTCCACTTACTCTGACTAGGTAGCTTCGGTCAGAAAGATAGTTATTTATCAGGTGTATTACAGTGTCCGGGAATTGTTGATGTATGAGTTTATATATCAGGCCGTGATGCCATACCTTGTCGAACGCCTTTTGGAGATCGAGCAAGAGATGGCGGTGTGGTGGTTCTTCTGCACAGCTTCGTGCAATATCTCAGTTACTCGGATAAGCTGCTGGGTAGTTGAATGGCTGCTTCTGAAACCAAATTGCTCAGGGAGCAGAAGGTCATGTTGGTTAATGTGGTGTTGTAGACGGTTCAGGATCAGTCTTTCAACTATCTTACTTAAAGCACTTAAGAGGCTTATCGGCCTGTAAGAGCCCGGTTGTGATAAGTCCTGCCCTGTTTTGGGGATGGGACAAATTAGTGCCGATTTCCAGCAGGTAGGGAAATGGGCAGTGGCAAGTATGGCGTTCGCTAACCGCTTTACCTCGAAGAGCTTATTTGGCGGGATGTTTTTAATCATCCTGTTCGATATTGTGTCTTGACCGGGGCAATTCCTGTCCTTGAGGGATTTGATGATTTCAACTACCTCGCTAGGGACAGCCGGGTGTATGACTTGTGTGGGGGATTGCCTGAGAAAGAAGTCCACCGAATCCTGTATGGCCTTGTCCCAAGTGTTCCCGGTGATGTCGTCATTTTGAAATTGTGTCACATAGCCCTGGGCTATAGCGTCGGCTTTGTCGCTGTCCAGGATGGCCAGGGTAGAATTGTGTCTAATGGGGGGAAGATTAGCCTTCCTCTTAGTGAGTCTGTTGATGGCTCGCCAAAGAGAGCCGTCAGTAGGAGCTAGCTCCTCTAAGTAAACCTTCCATTTGTCCTGTGTGTGATTATGAACAGCAGTCTTTACTGCCAGTTTTAGCCTTATGTAATCCTGTCGATCAGTGGGGCTGCGAGTAGCTTGATGAAGCTTACGTGCCCGGTTTCTGAGAGCTATTAGCTTCCTAATTTCTAAGGGAAGTCGCCCGGCGCCCTGGGCGTCCAAGGTTGTAGTGGCGTTGTTGAAAGCACTGAAGACATTATTGGTTATGGCGTCAGCCTCATTGTCTATGTCAGCGGGCTGTGTCAATCTGTTGGTAGAAAGGGGAGTGCTGTAAAGCGACTCGGTGAATTTTATCCGGTTGGTTTTAGTTTTCGTTTGAGCATGAATGACTACGCTGGCCGGGACTTCAAATTGAAGGGGGAGGTGGTCAGATGTAAATTGCGTAAGGGTGCTGGTGGCAATGTGCTTATTGATATCGGTGTAGACCAGCAGATCAATTGTGGAGCCGCACTGCGGCCCGTTATATGTGTAAAAGTGTGTGGGCGTGGGGGGAAAGGAGAGGTGGGCCTGTTCATCGAAGATATGCATTCCGCATGACACTCATAATGTTCTTCCGTCATTTCACATTCTTTTTCAAAGCAATTCAGTTAAAAAATTACCATATAAATGAGTATTTTTAAACATCCACGCATTCATTCGCGCAGAATGCAGAACAGAATATGTTCACTCAAGGGAAAAAGAAAAAAAACTAAAATAAAACAAAGTTATGCGAACACACTGCATTACTTGCTGATGTACATATTCAGTTTATTACGGAACTACATTTATCCATTCCTTTATATTAAATGCGTTAAAGTAATATTTATTCTATCGAACAAAATTTACGATCGGTTCTTTTATAAACATACTTTAAATTTATGGGCTTAACCTTCCTTAATATGTTTTCTTAGCAGAGAATCCTCAATTTCTTTATCATTTTTACGGTTACTTCGTACGAAAGCGGGCAATTTCGGAATCACTTTGATATGATTACTTACGGTTGTCTGTGAGGCACGCTTTCAGTACGGACAGAGTTTAATTTTAAAGGAATAAGTAATTTGGGGAGAATGCAATCTCGCTAAAGCAAAGGAAATTTAAAGCAGAGGGAGATTTTCATCGAATGTATTAAGCAAGTTGAAGTAATATAATAGAAATGTAAAATATGTTTGTGAAACCTTGACTCATTTGTATGTGTTGTTAAGTTAAAAGAATTGGAAAATGTTATCGTCCAGGGAAAAAAAAAAGTTTCTCATTGTAAAATAATTTTATACCTTAAAAATTTCCTCTCTGTCTTTCGGTTTATAATGTATTTTTTAAAACTGAACAATTTAATATAAAGAATACTAAATCATTTAAAAATAAATAGTTGTTATCGAGAGGGACTTAAATTTGTTCTGTTTAATTAATTGGGAAACCAATTTTTATCTTCTGCTGCTCGAGTCTTAAAGTAATCTCAGATATCTTCTAATCTCTGATTAAATATGAATTTGATTTCATATTACAAGGTAATTTTTTTCCTCCATTTTGTTACTGTCCGTTTTGCATGGACATGGACTAAACGGCTCACCCTAGCTGAGTCATTGCAGTTTAGTTATACAGTACTGGACAAAATATTGTCACGTTAGTTTTACGAACTTTTGGAAGTGTTTAGAAATGTAATTCTGAGAATCTGACAGAATACAGGTATTAAGATTTTTTAGATTTAAAAAAAAGTTAAATTCTCGCGTGGAGTGCTGTTTCACGAGATTAAAATTTCGGATGAGGGTCATCTCAGTGGAAGACAGGTATAATGCTTTGAATTTTATACATTGAAAACCCTCTGTTTTAAGGAAATGAAGACCTGGGCTCGAGTGCAGTTAGAGGGAAATCAAAATGATAATTTGTAGGCTTGCCCTGAATATAAACTTTTGTGCAAAGAAAATAAAATCCAGGTTGTAAAATGCACAACGGCCAAATCTTTCGCTTTTTTAAAAAAGATTTTTTACCACAATTTTCAAACGTTTTATTTTAAATTAAAATATTGGATTTTACCCATCTGTAGATAACGCCCCACCTCAAGATATAAAAACCACATGGTTTCTACTTCTCATCACTGTAGATAAAGCTTTTATGCGACGGCGCTCCTTGAAAACCAAAACTTCAGTCAGACAGTCAATCTTAAGATCACTCCCAACAATCCTGACAAAAAGTCTTTCTGAAAGACCCTCAAAGTTGTCGGCTGTGCAAATGTTGATAGAGCAACCACCAGAAAGAAACCGGAGCGTTTGTAAAATGCCATATCCTGAAGTCTCGTGTTAAAGGTCCCCATAAACAGTATTCAACAGCTGAAACGGGTGAATCGCTAGACTTCTCATTCTGAGAAGCTCTTAGCACCTATTTTCTCCCCCCCCCATTTCTCTTTTAATTTACTTAATTAATTTAAGTCTTCGGACAGCTATTTCAAGCATATCCCATTCTAATATAGCTTCTATGAGCGGAGTTGAGGGCCTAGAGCCCAGGCACTCTGGAAAACACAATCCGAAGTTCCGAAACGGGTGAATGGATAGCCACCATAATTTGGTAAGCGGACTGTGCATGAGATGCGCCCAAGGAAGTTTCTAAAACGATTACTCCAAAAATTTCCACCAAGTGGCACTATGAAAGATGAAATCAGCTTTAAAATGACCCAAAAAGGCAAAAAAAAAAAAAAAAAAAAATTGAATAACTCTTGCAGTTGTCAGTACACATCGAATTAATCTTTTCTGTTGTTAAATTTGCTGCTTTTCATAGAAAGCGGCAAAGAGTGGATATGTTTTGAACTAAAATATTCTTCGAAATTCCGTGAGCGTAACTGGTGTACATCCAACACCTCCTAGATATAGGAGGCCTGAGAACAGAAGCTTTTACGCCATAAATCCTCTATGAAGAAGACATCACAATTTTATTTTCACAAAGTAAAAATTTTTAAAATATCTGGTGAATGATGCAAATTTTAGAAAAAATCTTAAGTTGAAGATGAAATTTAAACACCTTTCTGATATAAAATAATTTACTGTGATCTATTTCTATATCATATTTTCATATTTTATAATTAGTGATAGTTCAAATTTCCAATTTGTCGTAAAATTAAAGTTCCAGTATTGTCTATCTCGGTGTCAGAATCGATAAAACTCTATCCTGGGATCACAATATTAAAATATCTACTCGCAAGATGAAAGCCGCCTTTGAAAGACTCAGGCATCTCTTCTTTAACACTCATTTTGGATATACCAACAAGACTTTACTTTTCGAAACATTTTTCCGACCCACTCGCTGCCACTTACGCTGCCCCTGTCTGGGAATGCTCCTCCAAGTCCAACATTGACAAACTCGAATCCAAGCAAAGCGCCATCCTACGGAAAATCCGCAACGGCCACCACTTCCTGTCAAACACAAACATTCGAAATGACCTAAACATAACAATGCGAAAGCACCTCTATGATATCACGTCCAACTTTTACAACCACTTACACAAACTGCCAAACGAGATCCTGGCAGAGATCCCGGACTATGACCACACCGACCTTACTCAGAAGAAACGATCCAGGACTTTCTTGGCTACCCTGGACCCAAACTAACTCTGTCAGAAAGTCGAGCAACCCTTCCGTTGAAGTCCGCTTGTCGGGGGAAGGAAGGATCGACACCCATATCTGACAACCCCCACCTTTCATCTTAACATGCACTCTTTTTCCTTCACCTAACTGACTTGGCCGATCTTTTTTGCCCAAACTTCTACTACACGACACACCAAACGACAACGCTTACATTACACACTGGTGATAAGGGCTTCGCGCAGGTGCTCCCGGAATTTCCCTTTATCAGTCAGTTAGTCAGTCAGCTATTTTAGTGGACCTAGGGATGACATAAAAGTTTCTGTTCTCAGGCATTATATTTCTAGGAGGTGTTGGTATAGCCCTCATACAAAATTTCGTTGCATTCCATTCACCCGTTTGTGCTGTAGGGTGCCGTTTATAAGGGAAGTATAACCAACCGATATAGTATGTTCCAACCCAAAAAGTCTTTTTCATGCGCCTCAGACGTTGAAATAAAAATATTACGCATAAGTCAAACTGACCGTTTTTGAACAAGGTGTCTGCATAGACATTTTGAAAGAATATTACTAAGTAAATACCAACAACTTGAAGTCGTAAACGGTTATGTACATTGTAGGGGAGTTTAGTAATCAGAATTGTTTATTTTATTACAAACTTAATCTGTACTAGTCTAAAAGAGTCTCATATATCTACCGGAGAGAAATTGTTTAATCAGGTCAGAAAAGGTTAAAAAGATAAATATCTTCCTCACAGGAATACGCCTTACGATTAATGATTATAAAACAAAAAGAAGATTGAAAATCATATTACCGGGAAATGAGGCCTCGAACGACATAAGTGTATAACAAATTAAAATTTATCATGTCCTTCTCTTATCAAGACTCTGACAAGTTGCTTGAACTTAAATTACTTATTTAAGTAGTTCTTCGCTCAGAAATTTTAAAAGAATAATGAATGAATTGCAAAGTAATCACTAAAAGGAAAATTTTACACATAATTTCAAAGTACTGACATCATAAGTTAATTAATAAATGCCTTTTTTTTGTTAATTTATCTTTTTAAATCTAAGTCCAAATGTAACATTTGCACTTTTTTAATTTTATAGTTATTTCATACTGATTATGAATCGCTGAAGGATGTTTAAATATTTATAAGTGTAAATTATTTAATTAGCATTTCAGTTATTTCGACCACCATCCAAACAAATTTAAAAACATTTTAATGTCAATGTTGAAAATAATAGCGAAACATTTAAAACACAGTTTTAATGGAAAGTACCATTATCGTGTTTTTGAGTTTTTTTAATACTATGCCGCAAGCAGTTTTCTAACTGTGTGCTTCACCCTCGAATCTTTGAATTTTCCTAATTTTCACTATAAAAGAATTTCATTTATTTTTTGGTGTTAAAGTTGATAAAACTTTAGGAGCAAAACAAAATATCAAAGTGATAGTAAATAGTTTGTATTAGATTTTCTAAGATGTTATAATTCCCCGAAAACTATCAAAGTATGTGTCTATAAACAGCAGAACATTCCGAAACATTGGGTTACATCTATACCACGAACATTCATTAAGATTTTTAGCATTTGAAATTCTTCATTTAGTAAAATATAAGACATGTAAACAGTTTTAAATAAGTCGAATAGTTAAATTCAGTCTTTCCAACTATATACTATTTATAATCTGCTGCTCTAATAATTGCCATAATCTCATTTAATACGGGCAGAATTCGCAAAACTGAAAGTGTAACCCATTCCTGTATTGCATATTATTTAAACAATCTGATAATGAATTCGTTATGAATTTACAAATGTCTTTTACCACAAATGTCTTATACCACAAATAGCTTATACCACAATATGTTACTAGAGTAACTTGAAAGATAACTCATGAAATTTGATGAATTGCGTGTGGGCTAGATATCATTTTGAAGAAATACATTTTATAAGACTACAAATATTTATAAGCCACAGTAATCGGATTTCTAAATGACTTTGTATTTAAAGTGAAATGCTAATCTTTATTAGTTACGCAGGAGTTACGCGGTATTCACATTTTGTATACTTATCATTCTTTATTGAGGAATAGTTTGAATATACTGAATAATTCAGATCCTTTAAATTTAACTACTGAAAAATTATTATTTTTTTAACTTATTTTTAAAAATAGCAACCAGAAAGTTCTGTGAACATTCACAATAATGTTTTTTTTAAGCATATTATAGCAAGCTGTTTCTGAGTAGAGATAGGCAGTTCGATTCGTTTTACTGATTCGAATTAGTGAATCGAATCTTGAATCAATAAAACAACTAAAGAAATTTTCCCTACTCTGTGCCGAAAGCCGTACTATTAAAACACCCTTCACCCATTCATCGGGTTTCTTCTCCGCTGAGTTTTCGGGCAGCTAGCATCTCTCTCTCCTTGCTCCAGTAAAACTAGTGTTTAAACTGCCTGAAATGAAAATACAGGGGAGCTTCGTATGACCCCTGGGCCTGTAAGATTAAAAGGTTAAGTTTGATGTCAAAGTATTCGAAATTTTATGTATCGATGGGGGTGTAAGTCTAGGGGGGGGTCGAGAATCAATAAAAACGCGCTCCAATGGATAGTTTCCGAGATATACGTTCATTAATTATGGTAATTAGACTAATAAACCATGGAGCTGTTTTTACCGCGATCCGGCATCGTCATCAACGGAGAGAAAGCAGTAGCAAAAGCATCACAAGCTGGTATTGATCTCAGGATTTTCTTATCGACGGCCTCAGAGGCGTAGCCAAGGGGGGGGGGTGTTAGGGGGGTCATAATCCCCCATGAGGAATTTTTTGCCATACAAAATGTATATTCTTCACTATAGTATCACACACACTTATACATATATATCAGTTGCAGTAGTCATAACCCCCCCATGAAAAATTTCTGGCTACGCCCCTGGCCGGCCTGTATTTTTGACCTTTATCGAATTCGAGATTTCACTGAAATGAAAATGGGGATATCGGATATTTGATGTTGAAATAAAACCGATATGTCAATATTTATCGATTTTTGGCCCAGTCCTACTGAGGGGCTGCTGCCCCCCCCCAAAAAAATGGGACCCTTTACTTAGCTTACAATTGAACTTTATCTTTAAATTTGATACCCAGCCCACCCCGAAATAAAATCCTGGCTACGCCACTGTCAATAACACTAACTACGCCACTGCTTTAGACCCTATTTTGTATTTCTCTGAATTACGAAAGAAAATAAAATCATTCCCCTTAAACGACAAACAAGGTAAAAAAATATCTTAAACGAAATCTGCAGCAATAAAGCGAAATGTTATTTTGCTTACTACAAAGTCCTTTTGTGAGAGCGCTTAATACCGCCCCTGTATCCTTCATTAAAAGTGACAAGCACAATCCTAACTTTATTTCACTCTATTTCCCTTCACATGAAAACCCGCCACTATGTGAACTTAACGTTCCGTTTTTTCTTTTCTTTTCTTTTTTTTTTTTTTTTTTTGGTGGGGGCAGGGGGATATATATTGAAGTTAAAAGTAGAAAAGGGATGTTTCATTAAATTTTAAACAAATATTAAACCAGCCAGACAAGTTGGAAGGAGGGAGTCCCCCCGAGGGAAAAAGGTTTAAACAACTTTGAGACACCCTCCGCTCTTCCACGAGCATTGGCGTAAATTGGCATGTAATATTTGGATGGGGTGACAAAATGTTTCCGATTGTAGAAAATATCATTATTATAAATAGCTCTGATACTTGAAATTTTCTTAATTTATTTTTCGGGGGGGGGGGATTGACCCCTCTTGCCCTTAGGAAGTAACGCCTATGCCCCCCGCCAAAAGCAAACGATGTTCGACCCACTCCACACCCACAGACAGATAAAACTTTAAATCCGACCACCAACCAAGAAATGAAACACCAAAGATTCGGGAAAAAAAAAAAAAAAAAAAAAAAAAAACTTCAATTAAATGAAACATCCTTTCAACTCTTTTCGACTCCTTTCGACTCTGAGTCGATAGAAGATTCGAAAAAAAAAAAAAACTCCAATTAAATGAAACATCCTTTCAACTCTTTTCGACTCCTTTCGACTCTGAGTCGATAGAAGATTCGAAAAACTAACGATTCTCAACGATCGTATACAATCACCGAAACAGAGCGAAACACTGAATCAGTAAAGATTCGTTGCTGCACCAACTCAGTGACCAACTCACCCACACCCACTCATTTACTGTTTCAAATCATCTATCGACTCAGAGTCGTAAAGAGTGGAAAAGAGTCGAAAAGAGTTGAAAGAGTAAGGGAAAATCTCTGGGAACGGCAAAGGGAAAATAAGTTTTCCTTCCCTTCGCACTTGGAATGTATTTCCCCACAGTTGAGGGCTTGAGATTCGAATCAGTAGAGAGTGAGTATAAAGACTGAGCCACTCAGTACCAAGATTCGAATCACTGATTCGACTCATCGAATCATTGGCCATCTCTATTTCTGAGCTCATTCGCCAAAGAAGCTCTCGTCTTACTGGAGGTTTGACCGTTGGCCGTAGGTACTCCGATAAAATTACTCTTCAGTCAGTCAGCAAGTTGTTAGACGTAGTAACTAAAAAAGCAGCTGTTACAGTGGGTTACGAGTTTTCGCCTTTAAGTGTATAACGTTAACGAGCAAATTCGAAGAATGGTTTGATTTTCAAAATGTTAGAAATCTTCAATTTGTTAGTTAAATTTTAAATATTTCTGCAATTATAATGGTCCAATGTTACATTAGTTATATGATGAATTTTAATGATATATTTTTTGAAACATAATAACCGAAATGCACGCTATATTTAGGCATATGCAATAATTTGGATCGGTTAAAAACCAGATTCCGAATAATTTTAAAGTTAGACTGAAGGATCCATTATTTTTAACGAAGGATTAGCAATCCGACACTCACAATGTCTCAATTTTCAATTATTAAAATGACTGAAAATGCCAATGAAATTTCTATAACACAGTGCTTGTTCAATATTTTTATTCTACATTTGATAAATTTGGTAGCGAACTATTTTGAGTCTTGATAATTATAGAGCTATATTTATACCACATATAAGCTCCTATGGCCCGCTGGCCGGATGTGGCCCTCCACGGTTTTTTATCTGGCCCTGGAATATATCAAAATCCCATATAAATCCCGATTATACGGCCCGCGACTTCGCTAACATGCTATAATTTGGGTTTATAGTTTAAAGGTTGCCCATACCTGATCTATACGCTGAAAATTAATACTTTAAGTTTTCCCCTTAAGCATATGTAAATTTTCAAAAACAGTTCCTTAAAATAAAAAAATTTTCTTTCTTTCACAATCTGAACATGCTTCTTCTCTCGGGATATACTATTCTATTACTTGAAAGTATTACAGCGAAAATTGACTGTTTTTGAAAACTGCGAACGAATCGAACCCGCAATACTGACTCCTAAATATGTAATTTGCCTGAATATTGGCTGAGGGCATATCGCTCTCAACTGGGAGACAGAAAGTGCTTTGGTTCGAATCCAGGTCGCGTCCGTCGACCTAGTTTTTCGTGGTTTTTGCCTAAACTTCGCGTGAATATGGGTTAGAACCCATTAGAAAGATTGCTACGGAGGATAACCCCCTCCTCGGCTTAGATACTTCGTGAATAGATAATCGGCCATATTACTAAAATCAAATCAAATCAATAAATATGTAATTGATAACGGAAGGTCGTAGCTACCAACTTTCAGGCTTGTTTGTTGTTGTTATTGTTGTTTTTAAAAAATTAACCACCACAACTTTCAAATTGTTTTATTTTACATTAAAAATTTGGAGTCTTTCAAACTTGGTGGCCGTTAACACTACGTTCAAGTGTTTTCTGCAGGGACGTAATCTTCGGGGGTCATAACCCCCCCCCCCATGAGAAATTTTTTGCCATACCAAATGTATATTCTTCACTCTTTTATCACGCACACGTATACATATATATGATTTGTAGTAGTCGTAACCCCCCCCCCCATGAAAAATTTCTGGCTACGTCCCTGGTTTTCTTGAACCGCGTATTTCAGTCATTTAGTAAGAAAAGGTTACGGAAAAAAACCTGCTGTGTAAATGGCCTTTGTAAAAAAAAAAATTTAGAAGCAATATGAACTGGTACTGCTAATTAGTGTTCTAATCGTCAGAACAAGTGCGGGGTTGTGAGGTATCTAACGTTTTTGTTTTTGTAGATAGGTTTTGTACATACGTCAAGTCATATGTGATGCGGTATCAGAAAAATAAAAAGGAGAATTCAGCCCGTAAGAAATACAGTTTGTTTAGTGAGGTTAAATAATATCAGTTAACGAATTCATTTATGAGAATGCATGCAGTAATTTCTCTCAAAGTAATATAAAACAGCAGATAATTATGATAAAAGTTGTTCCGAGTTAGAAATAATAATTAAATAACAGTACGATTTTATCCACAAGAATATAGAGCAAAGTGCGAAAAGGAAAAAAAACGAAGCCACAGATGAGTTATTAAGTTAAATACGTAAAAAAAGTTATTCAGTAGCCAGTACATTGAAGAGAATCCCAGTATTAAAATTAAAGGATTATTATTCTGATGAATCTGCGGAAAAAACACAAATAGGAATTTAAATGACATAAATATAAAAAAATTATACTGCATTAATTGCAGCTTTTTGCATTTATCTTTGTGACCACGTTTTTTGTTTTTTTGTACCTATATATATGTGAGATAAGGTGGGGATGTGGAGGGGACGGTCGGTCATTGGATCGCTTTCGATTTCGTTAAATCGTGGCATGTTGACATATGAAGGTCGCCCGCTCGTTGGTGCTTTGTAGTCGGGCTGCTGTTCGTTGATAATCCGTGGCGGGGCACAGGGGCAGCCCCAGACCTCGGGCTGTGGCTGTCGACGTACATTAATAAATAGCTGCTCTCTGAAAAATGTTCGTATTCTTATTACTGCGGGTCGCTTGGTTTATAAGCAAATCACATGTCCAGAAAAAGGTGCATTTATTGGTTATTAAAATGCCCGGGTCTCACAGCCCCTATAAATACTTGAGAGATGTGCAGCCATTAAAAGTGAGAAAGAGGGCGAATGCTTTTTTATTTAATTTAGAATCTTTGTTAAAAAAGAAAGTTGCTAAGTCACGGTAGAATTTTGAAGGTAGCTAATATAAATTTTGAATTTTGAGAGGATACTTATTTTTATGTTTATATATATATAAAGAAAGAGCTTCTAAATTAATGAACTTGGGATTTTTTGGAGGGGGGGGTGCGGGTCTAAAAGATGGTACAGTAGCCCAGTAAGTGAGCATTTATATTGTATTGTTCTAACACAGGAATTACATAACATTTCTAGCAAATGAACATAGTCCAATACACATCAGCTAATTTTAATTTTTTCAGGGGAAGGACATGTGACCAGGAAAACTAGTTTAGTGTGAAACAGCTTCCTATTGCTTGGATGGAAAACTGCTGTTGTCAGTCTATGAACCGAAAATCTTTTCACATCTTATTTTTTAAATTTATATAAAAAGTTTATTCGCTGGTTATTTTACCTAATTAAAATGTAAGTAAGCAGAAAAGAAAAAGTAGAAGTGCATTCAGGAGCATTTTAAGAAAGATGTGAGTCATATAGGGAAGGACTCACAAAAACAAATTTGTCTCTTGAATAAAGCAAAATTATAGATAAAAATGCAATAGACTTTACAGTCGAAATGAATAATTTTACAAGGTAAATGCTAATTTTTTGGAGTGATAGAATGTACAATGAAGAATTTAAAAAGTGTTGTATAACTTCCATCGATCACTTGCTTACGCCGACCGAGTTGTATGGTGGGTAAAGCACCGTACTCCGGTTTCGGGTTCAACTCCCGGCGGCCGGGGTTCGATCCCCGACGGGGCGTGGTTATCATGTCCGTCCTTTCATAGGGTGCGACGTTGGCCCACCTACTAGGTGCTCCCATAATAAAGTGGCCAACACCGCCGTTGTCAGGGACAATGTCTAGTCGGCAAAGTACCCGCCCGTTAAAAAAAAAAAAAAAAAAAAAAAAAAAAATTGCATACTCACGCATAACTTACAAATCTCCCGATTATATTGGAGGATTTCCCACCACATTTTTTAAAGAGTTATATTTTAAATTAAAATTTGGACTAATTTGCCTATTGTTTGACTGTGTGAAAATTAGTTGTAAGAAATATTCTAATTAAACTAACCGAGTTGTGCAGGTAAAGGCCGAAAAAATTGGCAGATGCTCACGAATTACAATCACTTTCCGTAAGCAGCACGCATTTTTGGTAATTTTTAAAATTAACGTCACATTGAGCTAAATATTTTAGATATTTTCTAATTGAAAAATTACTATTGAAATTATTGTATTCCGTATAATATGGCAGCTATGGATTAAAATTTTAACAAAAGCAAATACGGTCTCGCTTTTTATGTAACCTTTGGGATCACTCAAACAGTTTCTGAAATCGAAAGTTCATAAATCGTCTATGGAAGTGCATTCCTTGTGCATAAAATCACAAGTATTCGTAAAAAAGAGGTTTGGATAAAAGACAGTCGACTGTAAAGAAAAAATAAATAAACGAATAAAAAGTAAGAAAATATTTGCTATAACATTAAACAGGATCCAAATTCAAAGAATGAGGAGAAGCAGAGCATTGGATTCTGAAAATAAACTCAGAAAACAGTATACAGTAGCTGATAGTTGCACTCAACAAACCCATTCAGTAAAGTAAATGATTACAGACACAGTAAATATGTATAAATACGGATTTATATGATGTAAGTATTAAGTGTAATTATGTCTAGCTTAGCAAAAACAAATAAATAAGAGAAGGAATGCATCCACAAACACTTCAAGAAAGATGGGAGCAATAGAAAATAAGAGAAACGAACGGGAAATAACTTATGTAATAACTCAAGGTCTATTACGTAAAAGATATTTCCAGACAATTCAATTAAATAATGCAAATGAATTATTTTTGAGCAATCATGATATAAATATAGAAACGAGTAGGTATATGATATAATTATGAGTAACATGAAAAAAAATGAATAAAGAAGTAAATAAAATTAGAAATACATAAAATATTTAGACCACACATTATTGAAAGAAAAGGTGAAATATAGTAATACTGCGCTGTTACTTTGTCTTTATTTTAAATATTAATTGCAAACAATACTATTTCCAGAGTTGATAACCATCACGTGTTACGTCATTTCAGAGTTTTCAATTAATATAGAACAACTATAAATCATGCCGCTAACAATTTTGAAATTCATTGAAAAATACTACTTACTCCAGTCGAGCCCCGACAATGCGATTTCATCAAGATTGATACCAAGTCGGATTACTGAAAGCTCGGATTATGCAAAGTGCGTTATAAAATCGAAGAGAAAATTTCAATTTTATGTTCAGTATGTGCAGAGAGATCAAATAGCGAAAAAATAACGACTACACAGATTTGTAAATATATAAAAAATATTTTAAATAGAGCACCTGACTTACTTTATTTAAAGTTAAAAAATTAATCTTATTATTCGGTTATTTAAGTTATTTATTTTTCAGCAGAAAGTTTAACGGTAGCTCGGATTAAACAGAGCTTGGATTAAAATACTCGAATTAGGGGAACTCTACTGTATTTGATATTCATAAATAATACTTTCATTACTTATGTTATCATTTTACTAATTTTGTTAACTTCACATTAACTATTTTCAAGCCATTTCTAACAATCCAATTTTATCGACTGCCAAAGTGCCTAGCCTACTATACGGGAGGCTCGACAGCTACGAGGGCCGCAAAAATTTTTTATTTTAAAAACCACTTCACTCTTATTAACGCTTCCTACATATAAAAGCCTGACAATTTTTACGTCGTCCTTCAAAAGTCTGACTAAAACACGGCCATAAAGGTGCGAAAGTTGCTTTACCTCCAGTGGTGTTATGAAAAATTATGTGGTGCGTTAACTTGAGATAGGGGGAGGTCAGGGATTGCATCAGCTCAGAAGGCATAGCTCTTCTCTTTTTTTTTTTTTTTTTTTTTTTTTATATACATAAAGTAAAACTATTTAAAATTTCTGGCGCATTTATTCACGCATAATAACATTTTTATGATTTGAACTAGAAAATTTAATTTTACGGCAAAGGACAAGTTTGTAACTCGAACTAATTATGTAATGTAATAAGGAAAAGATCATTATGAATTGTTTCGTATCAAAAGGTATTTTAGTTTTTATCCTCAACTTAAAATATTTTCTAATATTTGTAGCGTTTACTAGAATTTAAATAGTTTTACTTTATGAAAATAAAACTGTGATGACGTCATTAATTGAAGGCCTAGTGATGACGTCAAAGCTTCAGTTGTTAGGCTTTCCACATGTAGGAAGTGTTGGTGTAACGCGAAAAAGAACGCAGAATTTTGAAAACTTTTTTTCGTTTCACAGCATTGATGAGGCTTCAAAGTGCACGTTACGCTTATATTTAAATAAGACTGATGTAAAACGCACATAGACTTGATGCTGTTGGTAAAAGTATGACTTGTGTGGTTTTGAAAATACAAATTCAGTTAACAGAAAATGTAGATGTATTGCAGTGAAAACTAAAGGTCAGTGAACAAAATTTTACATTTCCAACGATGAGAGCATTATAAACTTTCCGTCTTGCTTAATTCTATGTTAGGTCAAAATACAAAGTAATGAACATAGGGGAGAAAAAGAAAGAAAAGAAATCCACTATCTTAAAGTGGATATCTTTTTTGTATATTTTTTTCTTTTGAAGCTGCATTTCACCCGTGTTATCGTTATACTCCGAGAGAAAAATCAGTTCACCGTTTTATTTATCGAATTCCCCGAATCTTGCTCCTCCCGAGAGATGGCGCTGGCAACCCCCCCTCGAGTTCCGACTCCGTAGATGTCGGACAAAAATCGATGGGCGCTTCTGAGTCAGGCCAGCGAGACCGATGTACCGGTAGGGCCAACGGTTAAAAACGCTTAACTACAAATCGCGAAAAACCTCTCCGCCCACGCTTTTACTTACGATACTGTAAGTGCGAAAACCGCGGCACGTGAAAAGAGATAAGAGAAAAAAAGGGGGAAAAGACAAACAAATAAACTAATTATATTGCAAGTTTTTTAATTTTATTGGCAACATCGTGAGGATCACACGACCCACTGTTATTTTGGATGAGAGCATCGAAGACAACTAAATAAAGGTAGGTGTAAATTAAAATTATTTTCCCTTTTTTTAAAAACATGTACTGACGTGGGTGCGTTTTGTGGGGGACCTGGGTTTGTCAGTGCCTGCTGCTGATCAGTATCCGAGAGGGGGTGGAGGCATGTACGCCGGTTTTGTGGCTACCGTGTTTCAAATTGGGTGCAGAAAGGGGTAGGTAGGGGTACAGTCCACGCATAGCATGCTGGGAGTTATGTACACTCAGCTGTTGTGGGAACGTCTTCTAGCGGTCCGTTCAAAGTACGCGAAAGTCCCAGAAGGCACCAGACAATGGTATTGATATTCCATTAGGTACACGTAATTTGGCATCAGTACTGCTACCGGTTTACTTGACACCTGGTTCGCTTCCATTTGAGGCCGTTTAAATTACACGGCGAGCGTATGTTAATTTGTGGTTGAAAGGAAACAAAGGGAATTTGATGTGTGATATTAATTATAAAATTTAAAAAGTTGATCTGAAGTTTAATTGAAAAGGATGTTAACGTTTCTATAATTGACTCTAGATTTATTTAATTTGGCTGATAAATAAATTTAATATATAGACCTATTGGTACCCACAGAATTTATCATTTCCAAAGGTGGCCACCCGGAATATGAGCTACCGTACGGTTAAAGCTTACTATTTAATTTTTAGTAAAAAAATGCTCTGAGAGGTAAAACTCTTTTTCCCAGATTACAATATTTTTCTAACCTAACCATTTACAAAATGTTAGCTAATTTACGAACATTTGTTATCACGTTGTAGATATTTGCTAAATCATTTGGAGCATTAATATTTTAAATATATCGTAACTTTACCCGGTCTCTTTTATATTTTTAAACTAATTATTAAATGTAGCTTTAATCATTTCTTTCTAGCTCTTTGCTATGAAAAATATTATGCATGCATATTTTGTTTACAACTGCTTCATTTTTTTCTCTTTTTTCTTTTTTTTTTTCGGAAGGGAGGGATGCATTTTGTCAAACATTTGAGTAACTATATCTGTATAACTCAAATGAGTCATACAGCTATAGTTACTCAAATTTATTATATTGTGTTCAATTTAGATTCAACCCATTTATTCCATTCTATTGTCAGCTTACAGAGACGCAACAGTGATACAACGTATAAAATGATAGTGTAAATTATTTTATTCCGTGATCCGAAAAGTAATTTGAAAATATACATGATAGATAAAAATCCGAATGAGTATGCAAGTATATTTATGAACTCCATCTTCTCATAACATTTCAAGGATTTATGGTGATTAATTTACAAGCTTTACTAATCTTCTACTTTATTAATTTACTTTTACTGCCAATTAGTTTTACTTTACCTTGTTTTATTACTTTTATATGTATAAGGGATTTCAAAACCTACTTTTTAAAAACGACATATAAATAGTGGATTAATAACTTCAATAATTTTTTTAAGGATGTAGAGGTAATTTCAATATTACGAATCAGTTCAAAAATGAACTAGTAAACAATATGTATAAATCTTAAGCCGAACTAATACTGCAATGATTTTAATTTAGCACAAGTTTGTTCACTGAAGCCTAAGAATAGCACACAACTTTTACGCTTTTTTTTTAGGAATATTACTTACCACTATTTTTATTAAAAATTATAAATTAAAATATCCGCATTTTTAGAAAGGAATGATGTGGAGACTACACATTAGGTTATCTAGAATAATATCTTTATTAGTAGCGGTGTGTATAATTTCCCTTGAATTAGTGTCTGTCATAATAATATCTGTAGCATACAATCGTACTTTTGTATAAGACATCCTTTCTTAATAACTTTTCAACATAAAAATAAAAGTAACTTTCTCTTTTAACGAGAATGTCTAAAAATAAAGCCATGAGAATTTTCATTATTACTTGTTTAACCTTAAGAATCCTTGCTTGATAATTATTTAACATAATAAGAGAAGAGAAAAAAATAAAACTGCACTTTGAACAAATAGGACGTCTGCTATTTGAAATATTGTATTTATTCGCAAAAATGTTATTAATGTCAGTAATAAATTCTGATTTATTTCCCTTTTTAATGCATTTATTTATCCTGTTAATAGTTCATTATTTTAAAGAATAATTTTCTCTGTAGCATAAAAAAGATCATTTACTATTTATAAAAACATAAATTAATTTTAGAAAATGTTACATGAAACTTAGAATGTAGTGTTTCATTTAACCCACTTAGCATTACAATGATTTTCACAAACCGGATTTAAACAATGTTTATAAAAGTCTCAAGAAACAAATAAAAAATAAAATAATACAGATACCCTCCGTTTCTTCAATCTGGTTTTTGGAGAGCAATTTCCGCCGACTTCCGTTCACTGTTAATATTTTCTTTCGGTATTTCTACTTTTAATAATCTAATAGCCTTGAAAAAATAAAAGCTTGTGTAAATCTTCATGGTATGAAAATGCTAACTTCAAAAAATATAACGCTCTCAAGTTCTCAAAAATTGCATTGAATTCAAGAAAACAGGAAAGAATATTTAGTAATATTTTTTGAAAATATAATTAAAAATAGCATTTACTTTATTCTGTATACATACATAGAGAGAGATAAATATACAAAAATATGCATGTTTGTAAGTATATTTGTTTTTCACTAGAATGTTGATAGTTATTTAAGAATAGTAAATATTCTAATATGTATATATATATACAGGGGCGTAGCCAAAGGGGGTTAGGGGGTTCATAACCCCCCCCCATGAGGAATTTTTTGCCATACAAAATGTATATTCTTCACTCCTTTATCACACACATGTATGCATATATGCGAGTTGCAATAGTCGTAACCCCCCCCCCCATGAAAAATTTCTGGCTACGCCCCTGTATATATATATATATATATACCAGTATTAACTTTTGTATTAAATATCTATAATTGTTTGATTACTAAATTACAAGGTACGAGAAGAGAGAAGAGCGTACAGAAGAAGGGTAAGATTGCGTAGGTTTACTAAGCATTGCAATTGGTAGAAATTTTCCCGATTTCGGTATGCTGTCGTATTTAAGCAGATGAAAACACGTTATTTATATAGGAATAGCTCTACCTTCCTCTCGTCTAATGTTTTATTAAGTATCGTTATATGATGACCATTGCATAGCTGACAACTCCTAATTTTTTTGGAAGATTCTTTTACCATAATTTTTAAACAGTTTTTTGTTAAATTAAATTTAAAAAAAAAAGTATTTTCTAACAATGCATGAGTGAGTTATAATGTAAAAAGCTTATGGCAAAACAACTATCCGGAAAAGTTGACCTCCATGCGTTTGTATCGGATGTAACGCCAACGAGTCAGTAGGAAATACCAATGACAACGAATGACCAAAACTCCCAAGATAAGGTGCAGAAGTTCGTGTATCATGGTATGACTGGAAAGCAAATGTACAGTAAAAATAGTCTGTCTTAAAAGCGAGCGAAATCCAAACTACTAAACCCAAACAAGTTTAAGCTTTTCCTTTATACATTACTTACAAATATACGTAGGTATATATATATTGGCTGGTTTCGTTATTGTAATACTTTGACTTACATATATTGACATGACTTACGCATACCCGTAGTTATCCGATTTTCAAATCACATCGATTCGTGTCTGTTTACTTCCAGAATAAATTTGGTTTACGATTTTAATGGAAAAATTTGTCTTACATATGCATCAGCTAAGATTTTATGAAACATTTTTCCTAAATTATTGTTTTCTTTACTTTCTAGTCCCAATTAAAAATAATTTGCATTTACATATTCATATGCGAAGTTACATCCCAACTTGTACGGTTATCCCTCGATTTCACTTTTCGCATAGGTGCCATTATGTACATATTAAAATTAATCACTTATTAAAACAGTAATTCTTGACTTAGAAAATAGCCAACATTTGTTTTAATTGATTGACTGAGAAATGCTGACGTCTAATGTATATATATTAAAGAAAAGTACTGATTACAAAAAGTGGTTATTATAGTTCGTTCGTGTTGACAGGCATTCTGTTGAATCAGTTAGGGGTTTTACTATATTTTTTTTTTATTGAAAGGTATGTGGGAGAGGGAAGACAGGTTGCCTGCTCTCCATTGTGGCGAAATTTCACAATGATTTAAAATTGATTATCAGGTATTGTGCGCTTTACATTTTACAACTAAAATTTTATGGATATCTCATTTTTTCCCCTTTGAAGTAATGAGGAATATTTGGACTTCTATCTGTCCCCCCTCCCTCTGGGAGTTACGAATTTTGGATTTTCCTAAAATATGTATTGTTCTAATGCCACTTATGGTTATTAAATGAGCTGATAACAATCGCAGAAAAAACGAAAGCGTTTGCCATTGGAAAATTTCGGAATTTTTTTTACTGTAACAGTAACCGTGGGAGCTTTGTTGTTTTAAATGGTCCCAAATCTCCAGTGCATACCTTCAAATATGAATATTTAAAATTTCTTTTCCATCAGTTGACCTTGAGGTATTATTATCGGGATAACTTTTTTTTCTTTTATAATCACCCTGTACTTTACCTAGGTGTTGTATATAATACCTAAGCATTCTATAGAACGGGAAATGCTTTTTAAGCGAAATGTGAAAAAAGGCCATAATAAGTCTATTAAGAATTTTCATTCCTCAAAAATATAAATTTGAAAAAAAAAATTGAAAGAGTGAAAATTGAAAAGTTTTATTAGAAAGATATACGAAAATAAAGAAAAAAATTAAGCTTGTATAAATCGACAAACTTCTTTAACTTTTGTCTTCCTTATTAAAAAATAAAATTAAAATAAAATATAAACCTATTTATTTTCATCAAAAAGGATGTGTCTTTTCTTTAATTTCACTTAATTTTACTTGTAAAAAATAAAACAGTGAAGCATTTCATATAATGTCGCCATGTCATTCGTTCTTCTATAGAATACCTAGGCAATATATAAGGAATATTCAATAGTTTGATACATTTGTAGCCAGTCTGCGGTACTCAACAGAATGCCGAATTTCAAACTTTTCCCTCAACACATATTTTTTTGCCTCTTATTTCATTTACCTGTAAATGTTGTTTCTTTTTTGCAACAAGCACTGTAATGTGAAAGCGCTTTAAAGGAATGAAAGGGATCTGCTGTAGAGGGACTAACTCTGCATTGGTGGAGAACAACAAGGTACCTTATATCCATGCACACAAATTTGCCAGACTTCTCGTAATATAATCAACCACTTTTTATGAACAGTATATATTTATATTAATTAAAACAAGTTAATTGCCCGAATAAATAATAAAGCTCCTTTTAAATTAGCAGGGTTTGGCAAATATGGCAGATTTCGTCAAGCTGAGTTCAGTTTTGGGAATCTATTTTTCGAAGTCGGTGTTCGAGTCGCCAAAGTGACCAATTTTTGCGACATTTGACATATGCCGGTACCGGCAAACTTTTCTGTGTACCATTATTCCCAATGTAAAATAGTAGGGTTTGGCAAATTCTCGCCAGCTATCGCCAAATGTAGTTCAATTTTGGGAACTTATTTTTTGACACCAAATTTCGTCATAAATAGCCAAAAGTTGCCAAACTTCGCGACTTTTAACATTAAGACCAGCGTCGCTACTCGCAACACTTTAAGCAATGGTTTAAAAACACAGTTTTTCCGATTTTTGGGATAATAATATCCTGAGAACTGACCAAATATTAATATGGTATCACCCCCGAGCTACTAACCTTTACGGAATATAATTTACCACTTTTTGTAAACAGTGATTTTTAAAAATATTTTTTCAGTAGAGTCTCTGCCTATTTCAGCATCAAATATCAAACATCATGATTCTCCTTGTCTTGCAAAACGGTTTTCACGGGGTTTGGCATGTTGGAATTACGAACTCATCCAGCTCAATCTCCTAGGCGCTCTCGTCCACCTCAGAAACAACTACTTGCTGCGTCGCAGCTTCTCGGTCTGAATGCAAGGTTCCCTTTCCCTTCAGATGCCCATATTCAGTGGAGTCCTTCGAGCATCTATTCTTGGACCTACAATGTCTAATTTATTCATCAATGATTTCCCCAGATATCCTATCGACACACTCACACTATATGCTGCCATCACTGGAAACGGAAAAGAAAACTCCGAACTCTCCCAGCGAATGCATAAACTCATCGAAGAAATCACAGACTTGCTCACCTAGTGGAAACTCAGCTAAAATCTCTGAAAGTGCCAGGCCATTTACTGCTCTTGAAGACTCCTTCCTCGCAGGCTACGCATTTGTGGCACCGTCATTGACTGGTGCAGCTTCGTGAAATATCTTGGAGTAACTGTAAACAAGAAGTTATGCTGGAAACAGTACATTTCTGCCACGCGAGAAAAAATACCTGGATCATTCAACAGCCTTACACCAACACCTCCTAGATAAAGAAAGACTATTAGACCTACATTTAAGAGTTTTACTTTCACAAAATAAAACTATAAAACGTTTCTGGTGAATTTACTCATGAATAACAATATTTTAATAATTTGAGATAAAAAATATAATTTTATGACAAATGGCAGTTTTTAACCACGACTAATTAGATAATATAATAAGGATATAGATCGAAATGAATAATTTTGCATGAGAAATGTACTTTAATTTTAATTTTTTATTTAAGATATTTTCCAATATTTGTAGCATTCACCAGAAATTTTAAATAGTTTTACTTTGTGAATGTAAAACTGTGATGACGTCATCAATTGAAGGCCTAATGATGACTTTAAAGTTTAAGTTAGGCTTTCTATATGTCTTCCATGAGGGGTCTTACACCCATAATTTTCCGAAGAAATCTCAGCCTCCAGACTCTTTTGTATAAATCCTTCATTAGACTAACTGCAACATACGCCTCGCCTGTCTGGGCCTATGTTATAAGGAGGTCCATCGACAAGCTCGAACAAATCAATATATTCTGAGACGTATCCGGAAGGTCCATCCATTATTAGCCATCCAAACAATACTAAAAGACCTACGAATGCAGAAACCTCAACAGTACATTTACAAAATCGCACTCAAGGTCTGCGGAAGTATCAACAGTCCCCCTAACGAGATTATTGTGGAGCTTCCAGACTACGATTACTCCGAAGCAAAAAGCGGCCGAAAGCTATACTTTCTGTCTTCGCCCCTAAAGCCCAAGAGTGCTTTTCATTATCGTTCTGCGTTTGCCAGCTTCAAACCACTGCTTTACCAGCCTGTGGATTTTCTCAACGACTGATCTGTACTGATCACCCTTACAATACTACAAGATACTCCGTGATTCCGCACTCACAATTTTCAGATAAGGCGTAATTCGCTTAAGATCCTCTAATTCCAAAATATTGGTCAATCACTTACCTCCTACAATTGACAGAGAGGCTTTGCTATATTCTAATAGAAAGGTTACTGCTCATGGGCGCAGCCAGAATATTTTCCAGGGAGGGGCAAATACTACTCCAGGGGGGGCAAAGACTACTCCAGGGGGCAAAGACTACTTAAAAGTATGGTTACCATGTTGAAAAGAACAAAAAAGCAAGAGAAAACACTGCATACAAAAATCCAGGGTGGGGGGGCAAGTGCCCCCCTTGCCCTATGCTGCCGGCGCCCATGTTACTGCTTACAGTATATATATATATATATATATATATATATATATATATATATGTCGATTATTAACAATTAGCGTTCTTTATGGGGAAAGATACAGTTTCATCTGTGAAACATTTGAGTTTATTTTAGTACAACTCAGCAGAAAGTTATTTCCTTCTGTGCTGTTCGAAGAGAAGTGAAATGATTGTTAAAACAGGGGAAACAGTGAATTCATGAACATAACCACATTTTACATCCAGAAATCACTGTATTCTTACCAATCCCATCAAAATGCAGACGGTAGGTGTAGGAGCATCACCACACTTACTTCCTATATCCCAATCATCTTTAGGCATGCACTTAGGAGGTAAAAGCTATGTGAAAAAGGGTGAAAAATCTATTAGATTTTTATTTTTACATTCGTCAAAAACAGCCAAGTGTTAGTTAAGATTGTCATTTGATCTTGCAGATATTAGTGTTATTTTCTAGGCATAAAATACATCTGGAAATAAATTACTTGATAAACGCTGTCGCATTTTAAACACACTTAATTAAGTGTACTATCTTAGAAAATCATTTATGAATAACATAAAACAATAACAAAATATTAACAACCAGAAAGTTGAATAAGACACCTTTTATAAAGAATTTCGAACATGATATGGTAATCGGAAAATGTTCATCTTCGTTATCAGTTCTATAAAAAACCTGACTGCGAGGTCGGGTTGCATTAAAGAAAAGTAGGGCGTTAACAGGGATATGAAATCTAAGGTTACGTTATTTTATAAGATGTATTTTAATTAAAAAAAAACTGGGATATACAAAATTTTGACTCACTTGATCGATTTTGGCAGTGGTTAATAAGAAATAAAACGCCAATCAGGGAATAATTTCAGTTTTATTGAAATTTGGGTAATTGGGCTATTTTTATTAAATATTTAAATTGTTATTTTTTAGTGCAAATATTACTGTATCACACTCTTCAAAGCTCCCAAAAACTGTTTATTTCTGAGTTTGTGAGAGCAAAGACAAAATAAAGGTTTAGCAAGACTAGCAAGTAGGATTTGCGCTATAGTTTTCATTATTCGGGCTAAATTACACTACTTGGGGGGGGGGATAACTGAAGGAATGAGAAATGAATTATTACAAAAAAAGAGAACTAAAATAGAGCTATAAGAACTAGAAACTGGTAGTTGCCAAACAGTTTTCTGTTATTTTGGGAGTCGCAATACTGCCATAACTTGTTCTGGCGTTTGGATACTTCAAGAAACACTTGTTTCTTGAAGTATCCAAACGGCAGAACAAGTTATGGCAATATTGCGACTCCCAAAATATTATATATTTGCACAGCCATCTAAGTTCGCAATTTGTAAATACATGTACTAGAACGCAGCTATTCTGCTGCGGATGGGCTAGTTATTTTTACTTTACTGTATCCACTGAATTTTTTTTTGTTGAGGATCAAAAACTTTCGAAATCCAGCTAGCAACGAAATGTGCACTGGTAAAATTTCAGATTTCATGTATCGATTTTTATTTAACTATCCATCTGATAGCGTTAGTTCCGCAAAATTTAAACTCAAAAAATTCGCAGCTCACAAATCTTCTCACACAGATGTTTTTTTTTTTTTTTTTTTTTCGTTTATGGTCCCCAAAGACGCGGTATTTAGAAAAACGTAAATGCTGGGAAAGCTGATGAAAATATAAAATCAAGTGAACTACAATATTGAAACTTTTTTTGGTGAGTTAAGGGTGAATGTTATGATAAATAAGATGATAATTATGAAACACTGAGCTTTCTGTCCCCCTCTTAAGCTACTGCTTTTAGGAGCCTTAGAAAAGTTGAGACATTATCTGTATAATCATAACTTCAACACAATGACATATTTTAATGAATTAGAAGAGATTGCATTAGAAACGCGGCCTAAAAGAAAATAAACTACAGTATTGCTGACATTTTGACAAAAGAATGTTAATACAATTAAAAAATAAAATAAAATTATACGCTAATTATATTTTTAAATTGTAAGTTAAACAAATTTGTATGAATAAATATTTTTAAACGTAAGGTTATTATTTTTAACTGAAAAAAAAATATTATTAAGCATCTTTTTTTTTCAAATGCTCTATCTCTCATAATTTAGATGAAGAGTTTGAAAATAAGACCCTTTCAGTTATACGTGACTCAGTTATACGCGATTTTAAATCGGTCCCTTAAAATGAGTCTAAGTGAGAGATCACCGTATTTTAAAACACAGCTTTCGAGTAATAATTTATATATTATAAATTTATATACATTTATTTAGATGTACATAATACATCTACAAAGTATAAGTTTCTATTATTTTGTAAAATTATATAGCCTTTGTATTTGTTCTGCCACTATGCTTTATGTAAGTTTAAGTTCTTTACTTCTAAACTAATTATGCATTTCACTGTTAATTTCACTTGTAACTAGTACAACTGAGAATATTTTTTTTAATCTTATAGTGCTCTATTTAGCATTTATGTAGGTTGTGTTTGCGCTGCTAACAACTTGCCTTATAAAATTGTTTCGAAAATAAAAGATGTTTAAAAAATGTAATTCCTACTGCATAAGTTTGCGGAAAACTGCAAAAAAATTTGGGACTTCAACTCAAACTATATATATAAATACCTGAAAAAATAAATAAAATAACCAAATAATTATTTCTGAAATAATTAACATTAATTACCTTATGATATAAATAATGAATTGTAGACTGAAAACAGAAAGTATTTTTCTATCAACAGCGGCTTATGAAAAATTATCATCATCGTTAGAAGTGACGGATTTTGTTATAGATTTAAACTGGACCCATCAATATTCACTTCTTCCGATCATTCGGGGAGGCACTTTATGAGAGGACGATAAATGTATTCCGTTTCTTAGGATTTGTTTACATTAATTTAGCACTTGTAATACAATTTTAAATGAGCCCGAAGTCTACTTAAATGATCAAAAAGACTCTTTTGGGTTTCCTTTCCGATGCAGTATCACCAATGAAAGTTATAATACAACAGCAATTGTTTTAAAAGTTCTAACCGAAAATGAAAAATTGGGAATCGTGCGTAGTCAAATGCAAAATTAGGAGACTGTCTATCTCAAGTTACTTCCTCGATAGCATTATTGTTTTAACGGTGATGTCACCGAATTTAGCTTCCCGCTCTCTAGGTTGCGTTACTGATAAATGTTCTTGCAAATTTGGTATTTAAGATGCCGCCCACAAATGATGCCAGGCTTGGAGAGGGAGGGGGGTTTATGCAATTGTAATAGTTTGTGACAAGAAGGAGGGAGGGCTTAACAAGATATCACATACTTTTGCATAAAATGAACTCATTTAAAGTCAACAAATTAATTCTGTACCCCAGAACCAGATGAACGTAAGTCCATATACTACAATTTTCAGGTTACAGCATTGATTCTAAATGAAATACCCATGAATGGGTTAAGTATATACAAATTTAATAATGTCAATAATTTTTTTGCTGACTGATTCAATTAGCTCTGCAACCAGTTCATTTTTTACAGTTTTGGTGCCCTCCTGAAAAGCTAGGCTAGTGTGATTTACGTTAATCTGGTTCTGAGCAGGCCTGGAATGGCCAGGGTGTTCGACCGTCTGCAGACGGGTTGGCCCCCAAACAGAATAAAAGAAAGAAATTTTTTTTTAAAAAAAAGGGCTATACTGATAGCACTTGAATGAAGTTTGGCACATAAAAAATTTTTTGCAGCTGCAATTGTGCCCCAGAAGGCTTCAAAACACTTCATTTTAAATGTAGTTCTCAAAATTTTTTGAGTGAGGGTTCTCGAATGAACAAGGGATTAATTAATATGAATGACGCATATTAATTAATGTATTAATTATCAATCATAATTAATTAATAATAACATCATACCTCCCACCATACCCCAAAAGTTAACAAATCCTATTATTTATCAGTTGCACAATAACCCGCCCCCCCTTTCTCTGGAGACGGGCTGGCCCCTACCCTCTCAATCCGGGCCTGGTTCTGAGGCACAGAATTTGTGAAGTTATTTCGACACCACGAGAATTAGAGAGTATTTTCTTAGAATGCTTGCATAATTAATTTTCGCTCCCAGTACTTGTTCCCGTGATAGTGAAACATGTATCAAAACAGCTGTGGGGTACTTCGTGAGAAGGGAGGGGGCAGTCGAAAATAGTGATAGAATGCGTGGTATTACTTACGGGCGGTTCCTGATATCTTAAAATGTCTACCACCAGAAAATTATAAGTATTGTAATAAAAATTCATGCTACTGCTAGTATCGAATACGAATACATAATCGTTTACATTAATCATTCAAAACCTGCTCAATAACCTGCTAAACGTTATGCCTGTGATTAAGTTGATAGAAATCATATGTGAGCTTTAATTGGTCGCTATTCAGGGAAATTAATTGCCCGAGTAACTTTCATTGTTTTCAACCGCTAACAAATTATCATAACATATATATGAAACAAAAGGTTAAACAGGTTCGATTGTGTTCAAGATGGTTGTTATCCTGAGGTTGAATGAATTTTGTTTACTGTTTAATTAAGTTTTAAATGTATTCTCCAGTATAATTAATACATATTAAATCAATACTATATAATCATAAATGCAAAATTAAATAACGCTGGCATATAATTTGAACAATTTTCGACTCATTTGCGTAATTACTAGTAAATAATTCATTTAAATATGTAATTGAACGATTGTTCTTCGATAGATTTGGAGCTTTTGTTTAATTGTTTAGGTATGGGTATTAATACCACTTGCAAAATTTAATAACTGAACAAAGGTTAAGTTTATATACGTATCGGGAAGCACAAGAGCTCCGTATTTCAAGTAAACTAGTCACGAGTACTCAGAAAAGTATGACGTTGACTAAAATATAAATCGTTAATGTCGTCAAAATTCGCCTCTTTTTTTACTTTTCCCCATAACTTTCGCTTAACAGGTTTTTTTTTAATCAATCACGCGATATCGCGTGGGGATCAGGAGTGTAAGCTAAATTTTATACTTCAGTTTTGTGAATAACTAATTAATTCTTCAAAAAATATGCAGTTTGAAAGAAATGTGTGATTATCTATGACACGAATCATTTATTATAAAAACGACATTTTATTTGCGAAATTGACATAAGAAATTTAGCTTGTACCCTAATACTCTTTGGGCCAGTAATGATCGTGTTAAGGCACCACCTCCTAGATATAGAATGCCTGAGAACAGAATTTAACGTCCACTAAGATGACGCCATAACACATTTATTTTCATAAAGTAATAGAAAATTTAATTTTACGACAAACAGGAAATTTTAACTATCGCTAATTATATAATATGATATAGAAAGAGATCATAATAAATAATTTTTCATCAGAAAGGTATTTTAATTTTTATCTTCAACTTAAAATATTTTCTAAAATTTGTATTGACCATCAGAAATTCTAAATAGTTTTACTTTATGAATTAAAAAGAAGACCTAGTGATGACGTAAAAGCTTTTTTTCTCAGGCCTTCGCTTCTGTATCTAGGAGGTGGTGTCCTAACCCGTGACAAGGCATGTGTTTAGTTTAAATGAACATAAAAAGAAGTCTAGTTACAATCTGGATAACTAAAGTGAGACTAAGTGTTTCATAGACAAGTCAAACCACATAGTCCAGTAAAACCAGATGTAAAAGCTTCTGTTCTCAGGCTTTCTATATGTGGTGGTTAACGTTACCTTTTACGAAACTATGCAATGCCTGAATAGTTTCTGGAAGGCTAAAATTGTGATTGACACTGTTTGATTAAGAAAATTTACTAAAATCGTAGGTTCGAATTTTCCTATACGTGCGATAAACAATGTAGCAACTCGTGAATCTTTAATCACCTTTCTTTTTTATAAAATACTGATTTTCAAAATCCCCTAGCTTTTATGGGAGCAGCTCGTACCAGAGTTCATTATGTAGTGCTCAACTCGGACCTTATTTTTCCCAACATTCCCGCAGTGACATAACACTGAAAGACACAGTTAATCTAAAGAAATAAAGCTAAACTTATCACTCAGAATCAAACAAACTATTCAGCCAACAAAGCTCAAAAAAGAAAATATTTTAAGTCTGTTTGAGGCTCAGAGAAAAATAAATATGCCCTGAAAGCCACGTGGGAGCTGTAAGTTACGTGCATCTGGGCGACTTTGTTTTAGATCGTTGAAGTTTTCAATGTTGCTTTTCTATGTATTTTCGACTTTTTCGTCTTTTCCCCCAAGAACATTTTGGTTTGTTTCTGACCTTAATACTTATCTAGGAAAGTAATAGAGTGAGATAAATGTTGATTCTTTCCTTTTTCGAAATGCTTTGATATCATTACGGTTGTAGGAGTCTATTTACGGAACACAGGTAACAACTTTTTATAAGCAGCACATTTTTAATGACTTAAACATTACCAGTATGCTCACTCTTCTAATAATTTGCACTCTCTTAAAAAAATACTGCTTGCAAAAAGTGGTTAATTGTATTCCGTTACACTTTTTCGAAACTACCAGAACATACTTATTCCGCGGGTAATTTAAAATGGTTCTATGGGATAAATATGATTTGTATTGATACGAATGCTTGTGTGTTCCATTAGTATTACCTGATACAACTGTCAATTCAGTGTAATTTGTCATTTTCTCAGTATTTCATTCAGATTTGTAGTGCATCTGATATATTAAAGAGCTTATTTCATTTTTTTCCAGAGAAAAAAAGTGGTTGTGAAAGGGTTAAAATCGGAGACTCTAGCATAGTTTCCTAATTACTTATAAATTAAAAATAACTCTGAGAGTGGAGGAAAAACTGCTGAAAATGATAGATTTCAAACGATTTTTTAAAAACGTTTTTCTTGAGTAAAATGTAATCTAAAATATCTATTTATTTATGAAATTATTTTAAGCTTCGAATTTATACAAAGCTGTTGTGACTGAACTTGATACAGCATCTTGCAACTTAGACTAGTGAATACATTATCACGAACTTTGATGTGTGAACTACATACGAGATGTTCTACAGGTATTTTTCTTGACAAGTTCAGAAATGTCTACTAGGTGGAGCTTTGCAATAAAAAATAGCAAATTTGACAAGGAAATTATCAATTCAAACACAGTACAGTGAATTTCAACATATCTTTAATAGATTTTGATCAGTTATTGACCAGTTTTAGATAGTTTCTTTGTTAATCTTATGAAGAGCGCGACTCAGTAAACGTCAATTAATTTATTATTCATTCATTAAGCGCATCTTTTAAAAGTACTATACGTGCATTACTTATATACATATATATTACTTACAAGCATCATAGATATGTATACATCAGATACATGCTTAAAAATAGGAATTTCATTTTAGGAATTTATATTTATAGGAGGTAAAACTGCTTTCATACCAAGGTTCTAGATATGTTCAAAAATGAAACATATTATAACGGAGATTTGACAATTTCAAAATAATTTTTCAGTGTACGGTATAATAAATTTTAAAGTTGATGTTATGCAAATGTCATGCAACTTTCTACAATTTCTTAAATTGCTAGGGGCCATGGCCCCTACGCTCGCTTTTCATATGAGGCATTCGGCCGCCCTTAATAAGTCTTATTCGAAAAAAAGGCATAATTTCAACAAATAAAACCTAAAGGTTAGATCAGATAGAATGTTACCGAGCTACACATTGCTTGGTTCTTGCATGTTCCTTGGAACATAAAAATTCAAACTTCGCACTATTTTTAATTATCTGAAACCCATGGAACATCTTGCTTACTAGCCAATTATGGAGATTTTTCATAAATTGGCGACTTGCGTATATGTACAGTTAGTAATTAGCTGTAAGAGAACAGTACTTTATATGTTATCTTTGATAAAAACTCGGAACAGCTAGGATAGCTTACCACCAATGGCGACTTTTCATTATTTGGCGATTTACACATGCTCACAACCTATAATTACTGCACATGTAAGGTTCCCGGAAAACCGTTATCCATATTTTCATATACGTAATCCTTTGCAGATTGACGTATTTGGCACCACGAGTTGTATGATCTCGAGGCGCTGCCAAATATCTAATGTGGACTATAACTGCTATAATGGCATAGTTAACGCCACTAAATATTTCTACTGGTAGCAAATACTCCAGCTGGACCGAATCGGCTTTAAAATAATCTGCATTTTAATTATTTTTCATTTTCAAGATGCTGGATTCTAATATTTTGGAACTCGCGGTTTAGATTCACCCTGCTTTGAAAGATACCATTTTGCCAGATCGTAGCTAATGCCAAGGTGGCGCATTTAAAATCAGTTGCAATTAGGTATTCTGTTTTGGAAAAACGAAGAATTGCTAATTCTAAACTCCTGTTGTCTAAGCAAACTTACTATTTGAAGATTTTTAACTTTGTGTAACACACTTTGAGTTATTTATTTCATGTACTTTTTAAGTTGGCGTAAAATTGGTGTAATTCTAGTTAACGTTTGTCACATACGATTCAACATACTTGGAATTGCTTTTTTGCAAAAGAATGAATGATTTTATGCCAAAGCTGGCACACTTTATGTTTATTTATTCGGTTTTTAATTAATATCTTCTAAAATAATTCGATTTTCAAAATTTAAGTCAGCTTATCAGGCTCCTCGGAATTTTTCGAATCCGTGGATACCTTTGTCGAAACTCAAATCCACACTGTTTAGGAGGAGATAGCCGAACCAGCTCTTGATAGCGGCCGTTCCTTTTTTTTAGAATAGAGAGAAAACACTTCACAGTCTAGGTGCACATGCACTTAGGTGGGGTACTTTCTATTCCAGGCTTGTATACCTTATTGTACTATGTGGTTTGACTTGTCTATGAAACACTTAGTCTCAATTTAGTTATCCAGATTGTAAACAAACTTTTTTTTATGTTCATTTAAACTAAACACATGCCTTTTCACAGGTTAGGACACCACCTCCAAGATACAGAAGTGAAGGTCTGAGATCACAATTTTTTATCTGACTACTAGGTCTTCTAAGATGCCGTCATCACAATTTTTATTCATAAAGTAAAACTATTTAGAATTTCTGGTTGTCAATACAAATTTTAGAAAATATTTTAAGTTGAATATAAAAATTAAAATACCTTTCTGAAAAAAAATTATTTATTATGACCTATTTCTATATCATATTATATAATTAGCGATAGTTAAAATTTCCTGTTTGTCATAAAATTATATTTTCTATTTTAAATCATTAAAAAGCTTTATGAGGTAGTAAATTCACCACAAACTTTGAATAGTTTTACTTTGTGAAAATAAATGTGTGATGACGTCATATCAGTAGACGTACTGATGACGTAAAAATTTCTGTTCTCAGTCATTCTATATCTAGGAGGTGGTGGTTAGGAACACAAACACATGAAAGAAACTCGTATGATGATGGGCATGTATCATTAACTGATTTTAATTAATTGTTTAGGATTGCTCATATTTTTGTATAGAAACAGTGAAAAAGTAATGTTTCTTTAAATTGTATAAAGTGAAAGGTTAACTTGTGTAGTCTTATACCTTACGTTGATCGTTAGACTACATTTCGTTACCAGTATTTTACTGGTTGTCAAGGTGAGCCACATCCTTCTCATATTTTAGAGAGGAGCGTGTAGGAAATAAATTGTGTGAATACTTTCGATTGAATTGCACGTATTCAATCAGTAGTTTTCTAACGCAACCTAAGCACGTATGATAACACTACACAATTCAAACTAATCTCTTCTGCCTGTTCTCCTTTTATGCTCTGCCACGTTTCACTAAAGGAAACGCGGTTTAAGAACCTCTGACACAACATGACATCCACAGGCATTATGACGTGACATGAAGTTCGATTTTACAGGAGCACCTAACGTATGGTACGCTTATCTTCAGTGTGTAATGATAAATGACAGTTTTGCGAAATAAGCCCCAGCCCACAGGCGTTAGAAACAAGTAAAAGTTTTTTATATAAATAAATCTTCACAAATTTCTGGTGCGTTTTGCCAACATTAGAATACAATGAAAATGTAAATACTCCATTTCTGATAGTATTCTATTATTTCCATATACTTCTTACTATATAACTTAATTTTGATGATCGAAAATGATATTTATTGTAAATTCATATTTCTTATCTCAAATTATTAAAAACTTGTTTGAATAAATTCATCCAAACAATTTATAGATCTTAATTTGCATTATTAACTCTATCGTTTGTTCTGCGTAATGTTGTAGTAGGTAATAAATGTTATTTCATTAGTTAATTATGATTCATTCACATAATTTATTGCTTCTCGTTGTAATAGTGAACAATAAATCTTCCATTAAATTTAATACAACGCACTAATTAATATGTCCCTTGGTATTTTTTTTAATGTGCTTTAGATCAACACAATATATCACTTATTGTCAAAGAGCCCCAGAAGTTTCTCCTAATATCTCACAGAGAAAGGGGTGGGAGAAAGAAGCGCATCTATTTTGGGGGGAGGGGGAGATAGAAACGCAAATAAAAGCATGAAAGAAAAGAGGGGGAATGGATGTCTATAGAGATGGAACCGAACGTCGATATTTGCCGCTCGCTGCCTCTAAATCTCGCTTCTCTATGACCTAGTTCTTCGGGAGTTTTGGAGAGAAGCCAAGATCAGTGGTAGGGTCGGGGAGAGAACCCTTACCGACCGCGATACGTATGGAACTTTGGGAAAGAGCGCCATCTATTGAAAACGAATAGCATTTGCTACCGTTTACCGTGATAACTATATTTAAAAAAATTCGGATGGCAAAGTGAGTTCGAGATTCGAGCGCTTCTGATATGCTCACATTCATCTGCAAACTCCGCCCCTTTCGATAAATGTGAAGAAATAATACTCAATAATTGTAAATATAAATAATTGTCGCTAACTCCATAACTTAAAGCTGGTAATTGTCACTGACTTAAGGAACTATAGTATTTTATTTTAATTAATTAAATACCCGTAGACAGAAAACACAGTTATAACGTATCTGAAAGAACTAGGTTGGCTGTTATGGTACTGTAGCCAAGTGACCTTGTACCCGAGATTCAGTTCTGTGGACGAGTGGTTGCATTGTATAGGAATGAATTGTTCCAATAATCAAATTCTGTTTAAACAGTATCCTTACCCCTGATCCCAAAAATATAATTCTGAGCTGTCGCTGGGCATTGGTTTACTTATTTTAACCCCTTGTGGTATTGAGACGTAACACCTCGTTGACTCACATGCAGCTTTTACTGCAATAAACCTAAATTCTTTTCTTCATCAAAACATAAGAACTTGATAAACTTTATGTCTTAGAAATAGCATTAAGGGCTTATTTTACCTTAATATAAATCCTTATTTCTAAATTCGTTTTCTACATTGTTAAACTTCAATAGCGTGGACAGAATGGTTATCTAGAACATGAGCGATCGGGATGGACGAGAGACGTGCGAGACGAGAATCGGGGCTGTCTCGTCTCGTCTCGCAGTGGTAAACCTCTGTCTCGTCTCGCGAGTCAAGCAAAATTAAGGACTGCGATTTCGTTAACATTTTATACTAACTTATTATTGGGATTATATTGAAAATTAATATTAATAATAACAATTACTTACATATAGCCACATTAGTAGATATATTAATAACTATATCAGCATATATCGGCATTTGAAGAAAAAGAAATTGAGATTTAATCCGTATATATAATGTCAGACCGAAAATATAGTATTTATTTTTATTTACTAGCTGCGTGCCCGTTCTTCGCACTGTAGTAAACGAAAATTTTCCTAACATGAGTAATCTCAATTAATTCCAGTGATGTGGAATCTAAAATAAAAGCAAAATTATTTGACTCTTGATGTAAAGTTTGCGTCATGAGTATTAACCTGGCATCATTGCAATATAATGACTCAAAAAACTACGTCAGTGTCATTCGCGATCAGAAAAGTGAAAAGCTTAGCGGTTTGCAGAGAACTCCCGACTTTCAAAATGTGTTAGTGCTACATCATACTGTAGTTCTACATCATACTGTTCAAGTTGTAGCATTAAATACCTCAGACACTACATGAAATGGACAACCGTTTGTTTTAAAATAGCTGCGCACCCGCTCTTCATACGAGAAGTAGCGAATATTTTACTAAAATCATATCTGCATGAGACAAAACAGATTTTTTTTTTAAGTTCAAGTAATCTCCTCTGTTGAAATTACTGCGGGATATATTAACACAAATTAGAATTAGTTATCGTTCAGTTGGTTGTAAGATAACCCTTGAAAAATTATAAACAGAACACTTTTAGTCTTTATTAAATCTCTACTATTTACTTTAACGTCAATTTCAAGTCTCTAAAATATGTGTAATTTTTATATTAATGAAAACAAGATTATATTAACGATAATTATAATTATTTGCCTAATATTTCCAATAACATTACCGTGTGTGCATTTTTAGATTTCATTATAGTATCTCAGTTGGTTAATAGACGTCTTATTTTTTGTTTATATTTTAAATTACTGAACAGTTAATTTGTTGTCGACTATCCGTTTGTACTTTTCCACAATAATTTTTAGCGATAGTACTACAGTCGTTATGGTCGCCCTGTTTACAGAAAAATTAAACCATAATCCCCCTAATGTATATCCAGTGTGGATTTTTTTTAAAAATGAAAAGACATCTAACAGGCGAAGATAATTTTAGAATAGGAACCCAACTGCAAGATAAAATGATGGGGAGGAAAAAAATTTATAACAGTTTTGCAAGCCGAAGGAAGAAAACATGATAATATAAACGAAAAGAGAAATAGTTTTTAAAAAAATTGCTTGCATTTCTTTCCTTCCGATATTAATATATAAGAATAAAAAATGTCATTTTAATCTATTTAAAATAGGCCAACAATAGGGATTTAACCGCCCCTAGAAAGTTGTTACCAGGGTGGGCGCCCCCCCCCCCCTACGCACGCCGCAACGTGCGGGAAAGTTTGAGGATAATATCGGTACAAGGATATTCAACCATATTTCAACTTACTCAGACTAAGCATCAATGCAAATGCAAGTTGCTCTACTTCTAATCTCTCTCTGATATTCCCGAAACCCGATTATCACAGGTGCAAGGGGGGTCGGTAGTCCGGTGCCCCTGAAGAAAAAGGGGGCCCATATATATCCCGATTATCTAAATTATAAATTCATATGTACTGAAATAGTAGTTGTGGGGAAAAAACTGAATTTCCTCTAAATTATAGGTATTACCTAATTGTCTGTCACTAGATCAAGTTAAGAGATATTTTTTGGGGGTGATAAATACGATTTGATTAAAGTACAAAAACTACAGTTAACTGAAATGCAATTTTCGAGTACAACAGCGGTCAAAATTGGGTTAAAATGCTTAAAAAAGGGGGGCTCAGTAAAGGGGCTTAATGCGTAAAAAAGGGGATAGTAAGGGGGGCCCCAAACTTAATGCCCCGGGCCCCGTCTAAAAGTGGTCAGATTTGAACATACCGTACCGCCTTTCCTATTTACTTATTATTTTTCTTTCAACTCTTCTCTGTTTTCTTTTTTTTCCGCCTCTTTCTTTATCCTCTCCTTTGTGTGTTTTGTATATCTCTCGTCTGTTCTAATTTTAAATGTTACGTGTTTGTGCGTATTGTACAGTGCTGATAGTATACCAGGACCGAAAACGAAGGAGACGCAAGTTAAACGGTAGAGGCTTCAGGCAAATTGTCGCTTTTCAGATCGTATTTATGCAAGACGGAAAAAAATGCGAAAATTCTCGCGAAAATTTCTCGCGCGAGACAAGACTCTGTCTCGTCTCGCGTTTCGTCCCGCAAACTTTTTTTTTCTCGTCTCGCAAAAAAATGCCTGTCTCGTCTCGCGAGACAATGCGAGAATTCTCGCGTCTCGCGTCCATCCCTAATGAGCGATCATTTTCTTTTTCGTTTTTTATCTTAAATACATGTTTATCCTTTTCGTTAACATTTTGAAAAGCACGCAGTGGTAAATATTTTACTTCTTCCTCTGGATGCCTGCAGAACAATGTCTACTTCTGGCTACATTAAAAAACAGTCGAATGCCGAAAATCTGTAATTAAGTATTAATTTCATACCATGAAGCGTGATCCTCAAACCAAATTGGGGAAAAATAAAGCATGTAATTTCTGCTTTCATATGAACAGATATCTCTCACTGATGAGACCTGTATACACTATCGAATGGTAGGCAACTACAGTAGGAAAGTGCAGGCTGCTGCACGAAATAATATCGAGCTTCACATTGCCTGTCTTCTGGTATGCTGGGCGCTGGTGCATATTCACCCTATCACAAACATCGAAACCAGTTTACTGACATCCATACCTCTAGTTGAAGTGACAATTGTCAACCGAGAGCTGGCGGTCGATTGGCCCCGAATTGGTGGAAAAACCAATTCGTTAATTCTATCCCGCCTTGAGAAGAAACCTCAGGGAGGAGCGTTAACCCTTTGAACCGCAACCCTTTTCCAATGCTGAAAAAAAGGGCAGCCATTGCCATCGTTCAACTTAACTACCAGCAAGTTGGCGGACGATCGAAAAGTTCATCTCGTGCCACAGATCTAGAGACCCTTTTTTGACGACAGCTGGCTGTGCGCACAGCCAGCCATCTTGCACAGCCAGCCAGATGGCAACTCCTGCCCTTATTTCCACATTGGGCAACCTATCCAGCTGTTCTCGCATTTTCCATTTTCCAGCAGATGTCAGTGCTGTTAAAAATAATCGTGACAATTCTTTTACGGGAAATGACGTGCTGAAAAGTAAAGGATTCTCGTGGAGTTCTGTCACCCGCAACTATTTTTATAGATATCAAATCTATTCTTCGTGACTGCAGCAGTCAAAACGTCAGAGTTGGGTGTTTCCAGAGCGGGAACACTGCGCTTTAAAGGGTTAACGGGCTCTTATGCTTGGCTGAACGAAGTTAGAAACAATTCTGCAAGTTGTCAGAGCATTTGACAACCAACAACTGAATCGGGAAAGTTGAAAGCTAACCACCTACTAGTTACGAACAACTGAAGGAGAATTGAACTCGTTAGCAGTTATGCAAACGAGAAAGAAATATAATTAACAACATTTGTAAATAGAGAAGAGTTCCGCTATTCCGAACTAACTGCGACCGAGCAATGTTCGGTTTAGCGGGAATTCGAAATAGGAGGATTTCATGAAGCATATCAACGTATTGACGTTAAGGAGTAAATTAAGTGCTGGGCATCTGCTGGTAAAAGCTCATTGATAGGTTCGTGAACAGGTTCAGTGGTTTGAGGCGTAAATAAATGCAACGTTTTTTCACGAACGTGTTTTTAATTTCTCTTGTTTTTTCAGTTTAGAAAATCGGTAATTTTTTCTGAACTCTGTTCGAAATAGGCGGACTTTTGGAATAGTGGAACTCTACCGCAATAATTTTTATTTTAACTTTTTATAAGCCAATGTTCCCTATTGGGAACATCGAATTATAAATTTATTGAAAAATGAAATTTTATCAATATTGACTTGAAAAAATTAGCAAATAAAGTTAAAAGATGACCTGATTTTTTGAAATAGACTTTGCATTTCTATCATTACTGGGAAACTGTAAAAAAATAATGAAAATAGCCGTTTTCATAAATTTAAAGCTAACCACCAAAGCCCACAGAGCTAGGTACACCCCCCTCCTTTCAAACTTAATATATTTCCTTAAATTAAAAAAGAAATCTCTTATAAATTCTTAATATTTCACTTATTAAATTACAGTCAGAAATTACTCATGCTCCCTGTTAGAAACACAGTGAAAATTACATATATTTTTTTTACCCCATTTAAATGACTAATAGAGATGGCCAATGATTCGATGAGTCGAATCAGTGATTCGAATCTTGGTACTGAGTGGCTCAGTCTTTACACTTACTCTCTACTGATTCGAATCTCAAGCCCTCAAGGGAAATACATTCCAAGTGCGAAGGGAAGAAAAACTTATTTTCCCTTTGCCGTTCCCAGGGATTTTCCCTTACTCTTTCAACTCTTTTCGACTCTTTACGACTCCTTTCGGCTCTTTTCGACTCTTTACGACTCTGAGTCGATAGATGATTTGAAACGGTAAATGAGTGGGTGTGGGTGAGTTGGTCACTGAGTTGGTGCAGCAACGAATCTTTACTGATTCAGTGTTTCGGTGATTGTATACTATCGTTGAGATTCGTTAGTTTTTCGAATCTTCTATCGACTCAGAGTCGAAAGGAGCCGAAAAGAGTTGAAAGGATGTTTCATTTAATTGGAGGGGTTTTTTCGAATCTTCTATCGACTCAGAGTCGAAAGGAGTCGAAAAGAGTTGAAAGGATGTTTCATTTAATTGAATTTTTTTTTTCGAATCTTTGGTGTTTCATTTCTTGGTTGGTGGTCGGATTTTAAAGTTTTATCTGTCTGTGGGTGTGGAGTGGGTCGAACATCGTTTGCTTTTGGCGGGGGGCATAGGCGTTACTTCCTAAGGGCAAGAGGGGTCAATCTCCCCCCCCCGAAAAAAAAAATTAAGAAAATCCCTCCTTCCAACTTGTCTGACTGATTTAATATTTGTTTAAAATTTAATGAAACATCCCTTTTCTACTTTTAACTTCAATATATGTCCCCCTGCCCCCACCCTTAAAAAAAAAAAAAAAAAAAAAAAAAAAAAAAAAAAAAAAAAACGGAACGTTAAGTTTACATGGTGGCGGATTTTCATGTGAAGGGAAATAGAATGAAATAAAGTTAGGATTGTGCTTGTCACTTTTAATGAAGGATACAGGGGCGGTATTAAGCGCTCTCACAAAAGGACTTTGTAGTAAGCAAAATAACATTTCGCTTTATTGCAGCAGATTTCGTTTTTTTTTTACCTTGTTTTTCGTTTAAGGGGAATGATTTTATTTTCTTTCGTAATTCAGAGAAATACAAAATAGGGCCTAAAGCAGTGGCGTAGTTAGTGTATTGACAGTGGCGTAGCCAGGATTTTATTTCGGGGTGGGCTGGGTAACAAATTTAAAGATAAAGTTCAATTGTAAGCTAAGTAAAGGGTCCCATTTTTTGGGGGGGGCAGCAGCCCCTCAGTAGGACTGGGCCAAAAATCGACATATCGGTTTTATTTCAACATCAAATATCCGATATTCCCATTTTCATTTCAGTGAAATCTCGAATTCGATAAAGGGCAAAAATACAGGCCGGCCAGGGGCGTAGCCAGAATTTTTTTATGGGGGGGGGTTATGACTACTGCAACTCATATATATGTATACGTGTGTATGATAATGTAGTGAAGAATATACATTTTGTATGGCAAAAAATTCCTCATGGGGGGTTATGACCCCCCTAACCCCCCCCCTTGGCTACGCCTCTGAGGCCAGCGATAAGAAAATCCTCAATGGAGATCAATACCAGCTTGTGATGCTTTTGCTACTGCTTTCTCTTGGAAAGCTTCTTCTTCTCTCATCGCAGAAAAAACAGCTCCATGGTTTATTAGTCTAATTACCATCATTAATTAACGTATATCTCGGAACCTATCCACCGGAGCGCGTTTTTATTGATTCTCGAGCCCCCCTAGACTCTACACCCCACCGATACTTAAAATTTCGAATGCTTTGACACCAAACTTAACCTTTTAATCTTACAGGCCCAGGGGGTCATATGAAGCTCCCCTATATTTTCAATTTGGGCATTTTAAACACTAGCCTCCTCCGAAGGCATCTCCAAAGTCTGGAAACCATCCCAGGGCCAATTTCTACATGTTTGCAGTCCTTTTAAGCCTCAATCATGGTTAATTAGTCTAATTACCATAATTAATTAACGTATATCTCTGAAACTATCCATCGGAGCGCGTTTTTATTGATTCTCGACCCCCCCTCTGGGACCCCCATCGATACATAAAATTTCGAATACTTTGACACCAAACTTAACCTTTTAATCTTACAGGCCCAGGGGGTTATACGAAGCTCCCCTGTATTTTCATTTCTGGCAGTTTAAACACTAGTTTTACTGGAGCAAGGAGAGAGAGATGCTAACTGCCCGAGAACTCAGCGGAGAAGAAACCCGATGAATGGGTGAAGGGTGTTTAAATAGTACGGCTTTCGGCGCAGAGAGAGGGAAAATTTCTTTAGTTGTTTTATTGATTCAAGATTCGAATCACTGATTCGAATCATCGAAGTAGTGAGTGAGTCGAGATTCGAATCAGTAAAATGAGTTGAACCGCCCATCTCTAATGACTAATATCCCTAACTACCGCATTAGAAGTCAAAATATGCCTGCATCTTAACAATGCAGTTTTGTAAAAGATTAAAATGAATGTTTTGCTCTCCATTAAAGTTTCTAAAGTAATTACTGTATACGGAAAGTGGTTGCATATATTCCATACATGTTGACATCCGTGAGCTCGCTACTGTCGGCTATGTTGTATGCTAAAATAACTCGAAATACAAGGGTCACAAAGTGATAATTTCAGACCATAGTTCAAACAAAGCATTAAGAAGTTTCATTTCCGAATGAAATAAATTATCCATTTTAAGAAAACTGTCTCGCAACTAGATATCTAGCGTAAAAATAATATTATTCTATAAAGAAATATAATTCATTAAAATAATAACAATATTGGTTCTTTTAAACTGTAGGACGTTTGAAAACTGTTTTTTAATACATTTGTTATTAATTAATTCGTTTAAAATAATTATTTAAAAGAAATATTACTATTAAATTATTATTATTTGCACACAGATAGAGACATAATATTCATGCGTTTAATCGGAAAATTAAGGCTGTTTAAGGTACTAGGATTGAGAACTTTGTCTGCGTACAAATCAATTGTTATAAATATTGGATGTCTGAAATTAAACGACTCTATGTTAATGGGTTTTGCAGACGAAACTATCGTTCAGAACACGGACCTATAAAAGGAAGAGGGATGATCCATTAAGGTAATACCCGGAATTCGTACCACAAATACAGAAGTTATGATCGTTACGACATTGAGCAGAAATAATAGTTGTAACTATCAAATTATTTATATACATTTGCAATTTGGATATTATGGTGTTGGAAATCATATCGTTGTGTACACAATTTTGTTCTAAAAAGTAAAGTGAATATTTAAAATATTCATTAGTAGCTAAATTCAGCAAATAGGTTGAAACGTCTTCTAAATATATTTGCAACTGTAGCGTAGCTAAATTTTATTTCCTTTACTAAATTCTTGAAACCTTTATTTCTGTGTTATTGATAAAATTTGTTTCTAAGAGTGATTGTTTATACTCTTCTTTGAAAATCAGTTGCTCTAAGCCAAGAAGATGAGCTGCTCTCAAGAAGTTGCATATTGAATATTCATAAATATAATGTATTTTTTTATATAACCAGTAATAATATAGTTACTAAAAATAAAAAGTATTCTTATAGATTTGTTTAGTCCACTGTGGAAATTTTGTAAGCATATTTCCGCAAATTAAAATTATCCACTCACCATTTGCAATTGTGTTTTCGGTTTAGTACAAGCTACACTCCTAAACCAGAAAAAAAGTTAATAATTCTGAGGAACAGAAAATTCTAGCAATCATTGTCTCATAGCTGCCAACCTTCCGGATTTCTTCAGGGGTTTTCTCACAGCTAATTTTTACCTACCAATTCATAATTAAAAAAACGCCCAAAATTAAAATGTAAAATAAATCTGTGGAAAATCACTCGAAGAAATCGGGAAGGTTGGCAGGTATATTATCTTCTCCAGATGGCGCAAAACTAACATTTTCAACATTTCTTGAGTATGTGTGGAACGTGCTTTTAACCCTAATCGCGGGGGAAGTCGCACGTCCTATTAATTTTAGTGCATGGTTGAGAAAGTTAAGAAATTTTGTGTAGGACAGAAAGAAGGTATGGGAATTTGTGTTTGAGAGAATTAAAAAGAAATTAGTTCAAATATTTGTTACCATTAGGCGTTTTCTAATTAATTACACACTTACGACTGGTGCTTTATTGAGATTTCCCAATGTTTTTTTTTTATCATGGGTCATTCTAACACATTAACTCATTAAACAATAGAAGCTTAAAGTGATTGAAGAAGAAAAAAAATGCAAACCTTTATCCACGTTACACAGGAGCTGTTATAACACTGACAATGATGGCCGTCATGTCGAACATGCTTTGTTGTAATTAAAATTCTTAAACTATCATAAATGTATGCTAAATGTGTAATTCATTAAAGAAACGACCCTTCATGGAGAATATTTGAATTAATTAATTTTTTATTCGCTCAAACAAATCCTCATACCTTCATTATTTCGTACACGACATTTCATAACTTTCTGTACAACAGTTTTGTCAGAACACAATTTAAAAATAGGATTGTTTAATTTCAGATACCCTGTATTTAAATGAGAATAAACTCCTTAACTTTTTTATTAATTAGAATTTATTTGTACATTTGATATAATGAGCTAATTTAATTATATGAGTGAACAGTATTTTATTTTAGCTTAACTTTTGAACATAAATTTGTTGAATAAAATCTGATGTGCAAAATCAAGTAAGAAAGTTGACTAATATTTTCATGTTTATCTAAAGTAACGTATTTACTAATTTTGGCTGGAAGTTTCTATTGCTGTGGGATTCCAAGTCCTCTTGGGTTGTTTAACCATTTCTATAAATTAACTTCAGGAATAGTGTATGGCCTCTGTCCCCTTGCAAACTTTAATTTATCTAAACTTCTCTAAAAGCACTAATTCAATTTCCAAATGCACTAATCCATCTCTAATCAGTTTTACCCCCCCCCCAGAATTAATGTTAGTCCTTAAATAATTTACTGTTTTATTTATTTATTATCATTTTTATTATTTAAACAACTCCTAATGGAAAAATTATTTTAAGTATCTCAATTTTTAATGTGTTTAGGTTGCAGATAAATAGCATGCAAATTGTGCTTGTAGCACCTCATGAAAACCTATTGGAATTTTGTTTATGTGATATTTTAGGCTAAAACTACTAAATTTTCCATCTAAATGTAAATTTTTCAGACAAGCTGCCGCTTTCTCTAAAAATAACAACATTTGAATTGCACAGTGCATGCCTATTTTATCGATTCAGACAAACAACTCGTAAATTTTTGTTATTCAAAAGAGGATACAATCACTCGAAGACGGATAAATTATTACCTATGATCTTCTACACTGTTTGATAACATGTTTTCAAATTGATATATTTTGCATACACATTCAGATTGAAGACTTTCACTAAATAGTTTTGTGTGTGTGTGTATTAGGGTGGATCGAAAAAAAATTTTTTTTATTTTAATGACGGCTGATATGGCAAAAGTTGCCAAATGGTCAGGTGAGAATTTTTCAAAAAAAAAATTTTTTTTAAACATCCCCTTCAGGTGCCCCACTCACCCCAAAAAATCAATTTTTTGAAAAAAATACATATATATGTAATGGTTTGGATGTCATAACTTTTCGAACGGCCAAAAATTTCTTTTTCCACAACAAATATTCCTGAGCATTTCCTTTGGGTGCTCCAAACCTAAAAATTTGAATAGAAAACAAAAAAATAGGCCGTTTCCCTAGCCAGCCTCGACACGAAACAAGAATTAGCTTCCGTCCGTGCTTCTGATATGACGTCACTATATTTTCCCCGCCAAAAGAATGAGACGTCTCGCTGATACGCAGACGATTCCATGTAGCATATGTTAAAAGACAGCTTTTGTTGAGACTGATTATGAATGTTTGAAATTAAAATTTACTCTGAGTATTTCATCAACCACATTCTGGCAAGTACTCTACACTCAGAGCCGGCTCTTGTTTATATAATCTGAAGTAAGTTATTTCATAATTTTCTCCAGTATATACTGTGATATATGGTTTTTCTTTCATTTTACTTCTAGTGTTCTTCTGTTATGTTTCTTTTTTTTACTTCCTTACATTTATTTCAACTATTTATTTTATTTTATTTTACTTTTTTGTTAGAGATATAGAGACAGAATGAGTTCAGGCAAAATTCCCACAAGGAAATTTTCTATTTGCCCTTTGTTTGGCAACCCCACCGAGATGTCTCCAATAAAACTTCCTACAAATGCAGATATAATTCGAAAGTTTTTGCTTGTCAGAAACCAGACAAAAAGCCTTATGAAAAACAAAGACCCACCTGCTCCTTTGATATAAAAAAAATGTCGCGGAGTCTTTGGAAATTATATGGAACAAGTCTTCTATTCCAATAATTTCAAACAAAGGAATCGTTGAAAAGATAACAAAGCTCAACAACGAATACAAGAAGATTTTGAAACCATACAATGGTAGAAAAGAATCAGAGGGCTACGCAAAGAAACTGGACGATCTGAAGTGCAAGTGGGAGCGAACCCTCTTTGACATTGCTTGCTGCAAATGCGACGATTTTGCATCATGTTGCTGTTCAAAAGAAAGAAAGGTTCCTGTAGATGAAAGAACATTTTTGAACGATCAGCGAAGTACTAGAACTATGATAATAGGGCCAGTTGACAAAAAAAAAACTACAAAACAACAAAAAAGACAAGAAAGAAAAATAAAACGAGCTGCAAACTCGAAAACTGATTCTTATCTTTCTAGCTTCAAAGAAATCAGTGATTTTAAAGAGTTTGAAAGCAGTTATTCTTCGGAAAACGAAGAGAAAGAGGAGGATACAAATAAAGAGGAAGAAAAAGAAGTCAGCAGAAAATCAAATTCATTTAGACCCTCCTACAGCCAGAGCCTGATTATGACCAACTGGGGCCCCGGGCATTGATGAATTGGGGCCCCCCCCATCTATGAAATTTGTTTTATTTTCATAAAATTTTTATATAAAAAAGAATATTTCAGAATAACATTTGATATTGGGGGACTTTTTGAATCGGGGACCCTGGGCAAAGTCCCGATTTGCCCATATGATAATAAGGCTGTGCCTACAGCTTGCAACACAACTTCGATCTACAACCCTCTTGCTCTTCTGCTTCTGGTGATTGTTCAAATGTTCAAAAAATAAAACTTTCCACTTTTTCCAGAGAATGTGATCGTCGTGGAATCTCAGACAGAGCAGCTGCATCTCTTTCTTCGGCTCTTCTGCAGGATCTTGGCCTAGTCAGCGAAACGGATACTACTAAAGTTATTGATCGAAATAAAGTTCGCAGAGAGCGTGAAAGACACAGAAAAGAATTACAACAAGGTAATTTATCTTCGGAAGTGCAGGGCCTCTATTTCGATGGGCGAAAAGATAAAACTAGAACACAAGTTAAAAAGGGTAATAAGTATTACGGCTGTATTACCAAAGAAGAACACATTTCTTTAATACAAGAACCAATCTCCATTTACCTTGGGCATCTAACTGTTTCGTCTGGATCTGCAATTAACATTAAGAATGGAATATTAACCTTCTTTAACGACAAAGGTATATCAACCGATTCCCTTATAGCAATCGGATGTGATGGAACAATCGTCAATACTGGTACAAAGGCAGAAGTTATAAGTCTTCTAGAAGCTGAACTAAATCGTCCACTTCAGTGGTTCATTTGCATGCTGCATCTAAACGAACTTCCTCTACGACATCTTCTGGTTCAGCTTGATGGCGTAAGTAATGGCCCCAAAGCATTTTCTGGTGCAATTGGGAAGTTATTGCAAACTTGTCATACACTTCCTTTAACGAAATTTTGTAAGATCGAGGGAAATCCGTTTCCAGATGTCGATCGGAATATTTTAAATACAGACAAACGATATTTGTTGGATATGTTAAAAGCGGTGTCTTCAGGAGAATGCAGTCAAGATTTAGCTGCTATTCGACCGGGGCCGGTAGTGCATTCCAGGTGGTTGACTAGCGCAAATCGAATTCTTCGTCTTTATGTGGCAACAGAAGAGCCTTCCGAGACTTTATTACATTTAGTTACATATATTATGAAGGTATATGGTCCAATGTGGTTCCACATAAAAGGAAAGCCACTGTGCACTGAAGGTTCTAGACACCTGTGGAAGCTAATTATGTACTCAAGATACATGCCAGATCACCTAAGAAAAACTGTTGACGCTGTCATCCAAAGAAACGGATTTTTTTGCACATGCAGAGAATTTGCTTTTAGCTATGTTATATGATGATAGAGATACCATTCGAAAATTAGCTTACCACAAGGTTATATCTATCAGAAAAGAGAATCATACTTCATCTGTGAGAAATTTTCGTGTACCGGTAATAAACATGCGATCAACTAATTATAGGGATTTAATTTTTTGGAGTGACAATAACGAGTGTTTAGAGCCTCCAGTATTAAAAGACATCTCCGATGAAGACTTAAAATCATTCCTGTCAAAGGATATTGCTTCAGTTAAATTTCTTCATTTATCTAACTTCCCATGCCACACACAAGGAACTGAACGCTGTGTGAAACTGGTAACAGAGGCTGCATCTCTTGTTTGTGGAGAAGAAAGAAGGGACGGATTTATAAGATCTAGGCTCGAATCAAGGAACATAATGAAGTTTTTTAACTCAAAATCAGAGTTTAGATTAAAATAGTTTTTTCTCACGCTAATTATACCATATATCTATTATATATTAGGAATTTGAGGTTTATTTTTATTAGTTATATTCTTTCAGTTTATTTCATGTTAGCACATCGACTTAATCAAATATGCAAAAAATCCAAACAGTTTTATTTTTTAGAGCATCAACAAAAATACTCCTAACGCCTCTAGTTTTCGTATAGCAGCTTTTAAGACGTCAAAAACGTTTATACTTTATTACCTGGGTACCCTTCCAAATTTATTTTAATAAAATATTTACTTTACAATTTTTATTGCATTTTCATGAAATTGTCAATTTTCAACTATTTTTCGGGGGCTTGGGACACAGGAAGATATGAATGGAATTAAATAAAAATATATGTATGAACTATTATGCCCAAGTCTAAGCTTTATGACCGTCCGGCTAAAACAATTTCGTATATTATTATTATTTTTTAATTTTCGTAAAATTTCAATTTTAAACTACATTTCAGGCAGTTGGGGCACCTCAAGATATTGAAGGATTTCAATAAAAATTAATATGCAAACTAAAATACTAAAGACGCAACTTTTCCACCCTACGCCAAAATTGATTTCGAAAAAAAAAATTTTTCCTATTCTTTTCGATCCACCCTAGTGTGTATGTGGTTAACAGATATAAACATCATCTCGACTGATACTCATTAGCAATTAAATATCTTATTAGCGATATTTCTAACTTATTATTGTATTTTTAGAACAAGTTTGAAGTAAGTTTGCACGTATTCTGATATTCGGGATTTTTTAAAAGGTTCTAATTATCACAGAATTCAAAATAGATTTATCCTCAGTGCGCTTTACACAACGATTATGCAGAAAAAAGAAAATAATTTTTAGCTCGTTTAAAATTACACTATGACATATTAAACTTAGGTAATGTACTTCACCTGGTAAAATTGTTAGAAGTGCATTGTGGTTTCAAGTACCATTTGATTTATCCTCTCAAAAGACCTATTGTTTGGATAAATCAACCAGAAAAGTTTTTGGAAGTTTTGTTCTTCATAGGAGGGTATAGTTCAGAATTATTATCGCCTGGGATCTTCCAACACCTCTTACATATAGATAGCCTAACAGAAACTTTGACGTCATCACTATGCCTTCAAGTAATGACGTCATCACAGTTTTACTTTCACAAAGTAAAACTATTTAAAATTTCTGATGAATGCTACAAACATTAGAAAATATCTTAAATAAAAAAAAATAAAATTAAAATACCTTTCTCATACAAAATTGTTCATTCCGATCTATTTTTTTATCATATTATCTAATTAGTAATGGTTAAAAAGAGCCATTTGGCACAGTTATATTTTTTATCTCAATTTCTTAAAATATTGTTATTCATGAGTAAATTCATCAGAAACTTTTTATGCCTTTATTTTGTGAAAATAAAACATTAAAATGTGGCCTAATGATGACGTCAAAGCTTGTGACGTAGGGGTTGTTAGGCTTTCTTTATCCAGAAGGTGTTGGATCTTTTCACCTCGGATGCACTGGTAATCCTTCTTCCTGGCTCTTCTTTCCGCACACCGCTGTTTCTTCGGCTGTCTTGGGCTAGCGCTTCCAGAATTCTGGGGCATACTCCCTTGACATCCATGCGCGGATAGGACGGTGTGCGTCGTGTCCCCTGGACCTTCTCTTCTCGCCTTTCTGCGTCGCCCTCATGGCTGAGGACACAGACGCGAAGGTCTCTATGGATCTTCTGCACGTTTTCCAAGCGAAATGGTCTCATTAACCCTGTGAACATTCTGATTTCTTTGGATTGTACCATCACCTCCTAGATATAGAAGGCCTGAGAACAGAAATTTTTTCGTCATCAATAGGTCTTCTAAGAGGACGTCATCACTGTTTCCGTTTCACAAAGTAATGATATTTAAAATTTCTGGTGGATGATACAAATTTTGGAAAATATCTTGAGCTAAAGATAAAAATTAAAATACCTTTCTGATAAAAAATAATTTATTATGATCTATTTCTATATCATATTATGTAATTAGTGATGGTTAAAATTTCCTATTTGTCGTAAAATTGAATTTTCTGTCTTAAATCATTTAAATGTTTCGTTCGGGAGTAAATTCACCACAAACTTTGAATAGTTTTACTTTGTGAAGTTAAATGTGTGATGACGTCATTTTAGTGGACCTAGTGATGACGTAAAAGCTTCTGTTCTCATGCATTGTATATCTAGATGGTGTTGTTTGTACCTAGCGTGCATAGACTCACGAGAAAACTGGGTTCGCTTTCGCTACGAAGCTGAGATTTGCTACCTCAGAAACAACCAACACCTTCTAGATATTCAGTGCCTGAGAACAGAAACTTTTACGTCATCACTAGGTCCACTAAACTGACGTCATCACACATTTAACTTCACAAAGTAAAACTATTCAAAGTATGTGGTGAATTTACTCCTGAATGAAACATTTTAATGATTTAAGACAGAAAATTCAATTTTACGACAAATAGGAAAAATAACTATAACTAATTATATAATTTGATATAGAAATAGATCATAATAATTTTTTTTTATCAGAAAGGTATTTTAATTTTAATTTTTAACTAAAGATATTTTCCAAAATTTGTATCATCCACCAGAAATTTTAAATAGTTTTACTTTGTGAAATGGAAACTGTGATGACGTCATCTTAGAAGGCCTATTAAGAAGGCAAAAGTTTCTGTTCTCAGGCCTTCTATATCTAGGAGGTGATGAAACAACCCGCCATTGGAAACCTTGATCAAATGCCGAAGTTTTGGCAATTTTGATTTGTTCAACCCCGATAAAGTAGCCACCCTCGAAGAGAGAATAGAACGCAAGCTATTTCCAGAGACTTCTCCGATGATAGTTGCGAGTTCTGCTTCACTCAAAAGAAAAGCTTCATACGACCCTGACGTCGAGGATGATATCCACGCGCAGAGAAATCGGCGCACATTGATAGTAGCGGCCTGCCGCTACCTGTACAATGCATTGATGTTAACTCATTTCCAGCAGTGCCAAGTCACATCCCAGATCCTGGGGATGGGAGATCTTCTTTGAGCATCAATGACGGAAAGATGGATGACTCTGGGTATGTTGAATCTCAACAGCAACCTAACTATGCTGTTGCCGCTGGGCAAACCGGCATCAAAACGTCCAAGTACGCTATTTATGCCGAACTGAAGCAAAACTATGCGAAGCAACTCCAAGATATTTCCGAAGTGGTTGGCAACGAGATCAGATCCACCATCACGGGGGACAAACATAAGATCGTTATCCCTGACGACAACAAATTCAGACTGGTCCAGGCTTACCTGAACCAAAATCAAATTGGCTTCCAAACTATGGATCCTAAATCAAAAAGGCCTTGGAAATACGTCATAAAGGGCATACCAACGACTACACCAACTGCTGAAATCGAGGATTTTCTTAGGGAGAAAGGCTTCAGGCATACTTACTGTGCATAAAGCACATCAAACAAAGGCCATAACAACGCCATGCTAAGTACCGCATTTGTGATATGCCAACGTCTCCTAGATATCGAAAGACCTACAACTTTTGCATCACCAAACTTTTGCTTTATCCCTACGCCTACGAAAGTGAAGTAATGACAGTATTAATTCCACAATTTAAAACTATTTAAAATTTCTGGTGAGTGCTACAAATATTAGAAAATATATTAAACATTAAAATACATTTCTCATACAAAATTATTCATTATGATCTGTTTCCTTATCACATTATCTAATTAGTCATGGTGGAAAACTGCCATTTGTTGTAAAATTATAATTTTCATCTTAAATTATTAAAATATTACCATTCATGAAAAATTTCACCAGAAATTTCTTTTTAAGGTAAGTATAGTTTTTTTTCTTATTCCTCAACCTTTACCTAATATGGGCATCCTTTTAAATTAAATTTAGCATAACAAAATGCATCGAAAATGCAGAAATTATTATTAGAAAAATCATTATTATCGACATTAGAAAAAAAATATTTTTGCATGATTTATAATTGTATTTTAGATGCATTAGATGCTAGACAGATTTGTTTTCTCTGATTTTTCATAAATCGATGACGAGAGGGTTAATATGCACTTTCATCATAATAGATCTCTATGCCATGGAACTTTCTGATAAAAGTTTTCAGGCAAGAAAAAGCAATACAGAATTTGCTGAAAAGCCATCTTTATGAAAATATTGTAATGCATAGTAGCTTTAATTTTTTTTTTCTCCAGATGATTCACAACTCTTAAAAGATTCACAATTATTTGGTGCAAACCGCAAAGTGACATTCTGAAACTTTTTGAGTGTCCGATGTAATTTATAGGTTTTAAAGTTCGTTGAATAATGTTGCCTTTCTTAACAGAACATATTAAGCGATAGCATTCATCTAATTCATCCTAACGACTAAACCCACCAAAGATTACAGTATCAAGATATATCAGAAGAAACTATGCGCATTTTCTTTTTGAAGATGGCTAATTACGCTCAGCTATTTTTATGATGTATGCATTTTGAATATTATTTCATATTGTTATTTGTTTTTACGAATGTCGCTTAAAGTTATTCAATATTTCAATTGTCTGTCTCTATGCACATTATTACGCCTGTCTGTTAGGATTAACTTCTCTACATTGTGTGCATTTATCTACGTTCAAGCTTCTTTAACTATGATGATTACAAATTTCGTTGGTTGCATGAATTATTACAAGCTCTATATATTTATTGTATGTTGTAAAGTCTGACGCAATAGCACGAAATATATAAGTAATTATCGTAATTAAATAGGTTTTTCTTAGTGAAAGAATACTATATTTTACTTTAAAGTTTACTTGACATAAGAGTTGGAGAAGTTGAATTTAAGATATATTTAACCTTACGAAAAACGTTAAGAATCTGAATAAGTAAGCATTACCATATGTGCCAAGTTTTATGCTTTTTATGAAAGTAAGTTTCCACCACTAATTTTCAAAGAGTATTATCTATCATTAAGAATTTTCCCTCCGGAGTTACAATCACAGTTGCAAAATATTCCTTATGAATTGTTTTTATTATTAGATATGATCTTTTAATCGCTTTAAGTTATGATAGCATTAGATTATGAATTAAAAAATAGAATATTTGTCATGATTCGTTACGGAAATGTGGTTTAAGGAATAATGTAAGGTGTTCAAAAATATATCCTTCATATTAAATAAAAAGTATTTGTTATATTCAGTATTTTTAGACCTGGCTGAATGCCAATATAGTTCTTTGATGCTGCCTTGGTGCTCAGTGTTGCACTTGTGAAACTGCTTGGTTCCGGTGAAGCATTCAAAAGATCATTCTAGAAGCAACATCAATTAAACATAGTCTTCTCCGTTGTAGCTCTTCAGTAATGTGAGCAAACATGTTAAACTTAGGTTTAACAGTGACATTAAGTGCTCTGAAGGAAGGGGTATGCAATCGCTCCCGCCTTTGGACCCGTCACTGCCCACTAAACCGCATGCATAATTTTTATTCCTGTTATAAATGTGTTTTAATAAGTCATGAAACCTTTACATCTTAATTATTTAAAAGAACGTGTAAAATTCCGCTAGTGCTACGCAAATATGATTTTAAAAAAACGAGCCTCTACGTTTCGTAAATTACATTTTGTTTTCCATCTCGCAAAAATCTATTAACATTTAAAAGAGGAAAAGAAAACAGCGTTCCTTTGAATTTCTTATCGTTCTGATGCTCTCTTCCCAGTCGTTTATCATTTTGATTTGTTTTTAAACGAAGAAAATCACAACTGTTTCATCTAAATGTAAATTTCTAGGAAATTTTCTCGGATAAAGAAATTACAGTAAATTTAAATGACACGGGGAGAAATTCCTGAAATCAAAGAGGAGATGTTGGTAGTGAAAACAAAAAAGTGATTTTAGATACGAGCCTTTTTTTTTTGTTTGTTTGTTTTCTTGAACTTCGTATTTGGGACTAATTTTCAAAATCGGGATTTGACGGATATAAAAGATTCAGGTTTGTGAAGGGAAATATAAAGAATGCTAAACAGATATTCCTTGTTAACGATTAGTGTTCGGAAGTTAAAAATTACACAACGGAATAACATAACAAATATTTCACAGCATGCTATGATTAATAACTTTTTTATGAAACAGTTTAAATGCAGTGTTGTGAATGTACGCAGCGGTAATCTTAAATTAGCTCTTGTTATGACGTATAATGAAAAGTAAATTGAACAAACAAATATTTAATAATGCAGTTTTTTGCAATTAAAACTAAACTGCACGGAAAAAGCAGAGTCAAAGAAGTGTAGTTCCGTTCAGGAAAGTTGGAAAATATGAGCGAGTTCTGTCGTTCGACACCCCTATCGACTGGCGTTCCAGTGTTCTCTATCTCGGAGTCAGAATTGATAAAACTCTATCCTGCCATCACAATACTAAAACATCTACTCACAAGATGAAAGCCGCCTTTGGCAGACTCAGACCTCTCTTCTTTAACACTCATATTGGCCATGCGAAAAAAGCTTTACTTTTCAAAACATTTGTTCAACAGCCTGCCACTTACGCTTCCCCTGTCTGGGAATGCTCCTCCAAGTCCAACATTGACAAACTCGAATCCAAGCAGAACGCCATTCTACGGAAAATCCGCAATCACCACTTCCTGTCAAACACAAACACCCGAAATGACCTAAACATATCAACGATGCGAAAGTACCTCTATCACATCCGACTTTTACAACAACTTACACAAACTGCCAAACGAGATCCTGGCAAAAATACCGGACTATGACCGCACGGACCCTACTCACAAGAAACGACCCAGGACTGCCTTGGTTACCCTGGACCCAAACTAACACTGTCAGATAGTCGAGCAACCCTACCGCTGAAGTGCACTTGTCGGAGAGAGTAAGGATCGACACCGATGTCTGACAACCCCCAGCTTTCATCTTAGCATGCACTCCTTTTCCATCACTTATCTGACTTGACTGATCTTTTTTGCCGAAATTTACAGGCCTTCTACTACACGATACCAAATGACAATGCCCACATTACACACTGGCGATAAGCGCTTCGCGCAGGTGTTGCCGAAATATTCCCCTATCAATCAGCCATTTATTTTAAAAGACCTAGTGATGAAATAAAAACTCTGCTCTCAGGTCTTCTATATCTAGTAGGTGGTGTTTGCACTGTCTTGAGAAAAATGAAATCTTACAAATCTTCTCTCACACCATTTTTAATATCAAAATATTCTCAAAAAGATTTAGAATAATAATTTTGAACGACGTGAGAATTGTGTGAGAGAATAAATAAATATTTATCTAATTTCTTGCATCTACATCCACCAAAAATATCCAAGCATAGGCGAAATTTAAAAATTTCTTAATTCATCAATTGAAATAAATTACGATTCCTGTTATTTCAAGTGCTATACAGAAGAACATTTAGACAGAATTTTTAAAATTATTTTAGCCATGCTAAAATAAAGAATATCGCAACAAACTTACATCTATGTAAATTCATACAACCAGAAAATAAATCAAGAATCTTTCGAATAAATATTGAACGCTAAACCTTACGGAGGGGATCACCGTGATTGAAAAGTTAAATACCTTGGCGTCACCATCGGCAGAAATCTCACCTGGAGACCTCGCATTGATAGGGACAGAGCCAAGATGGCACTGGCCTACCGGAAGCTAGCCCCCATCATTAAAAAGAAGAACCTCTCTCCGCAAAACAAAGCGCTTCTTTACAAGACTTATACAAATACGACCAACTGCTACGTACGCCGCACCGGTGTGGGCTTATGCCGCAAGATCCTCAATTGACCAACTAGAAAGCAAGCAGAATGGAATTCAGCGTACAATCCATAATGGGCATCATTTCCTAAAGAACGCGGCCATTAGAAGAGACCTCAACATCAAAACTCTTAGACAGTTCATTTACAGACTTGCTGTTCGGTACTATGGTACGCTAAATCAGCTTCCCAATGAAATAGCCGCGGAGTACCCGGACTATGACCCCTCCGAACCCTGCAATCGAAAACGCCCCAAAGCGGTCCTCTTCGTTTTTGCGGCCTCATAGTGAACTCCTGCACGACCAATCTGATCTGTAACTGATCCGGCCCCCCCCCCCCCCACCTCATGATAAAGTACCTCAAAAGATATAACTACAAACTGGAGATAAAGCTCTACGCTAAGGTGCTCCGAAAAACCCAGAACTTCAGTTCATTTCAGTTCACGGAGGGGAGGATAAAAATGGCACATAGTAGATTAATTTAGGCATCCATAAAATTATTCATTTTACTAATTAAAATAGAAATGTAAAAATTTGTCACAATATGCTGAGAAAAATTTTAGAAAAAGTAGAAAAATGAGCTTCGGTGTTAAATTGTATAATGAAATAAAGCATGAAATATTGGGAAAAGGGTCAAACTGACCCCGACGCGTTTCTAGTGTTCAAGTAACAATGAACTCTCGAATGCAAACAACATTAAATTTGAAAAACTTGAGCAGGAGAACAGGTAGATTCAAAAGAAATTGGGTCCTTATTGAAGTATTGCGGTGTCCCTCTCATTAACTGGAAGCATACATGGAAGTGGAGATTTAGGATCAAGGTGACCAAATTTTTTGGGGAAAATCAATTTCAAAATTTCTAAAAGTCACTGTTTGTCACCGTCGATGGTGGTAAATTCACTGTTTTTCAGTGACCTATTGGAAAACGGAAATTCTCGCGAATTTGCCTCATATCTGTTTATTTCCACTGGTTAACATTTATCTGTTTATTTGGTTAACTGGTTATCTGTTTATTTCCACTGGTTATTATTAATATAATCCAGCAACATTTTATTAAAAAGGAATTTTACGTATAGTTATAAAACTATGTGTAATTCTAAAAAACTTCTTTTATTCAAACATTTCAAAAACTATCCCAGAAAAAAAAAATCACGATCTTATACCTGTAAATGAGGTATCAGTACCAATACACATGATCATAACAAAAATCCAAATATAATTTGTAAAATTGCTTTATTCTGTGAAACATTCTCCATATTTTAAACAAATACAAGCAAAGCATTATTCAGATTTTGGAGAATCATCATCAGTTTTTACTTTCTGACACAAATTGAGTTCCGAAGTGGTCTGAGTGCTAAACTCCGTTCCCATAAGAACACGGCAAGGGAAGCAACATCCGGCTTGGCCAGTGCTTGGGAGGGCCAACTCTCTCTCAGCTCGACTGCTGTAGGATCGTGCACGCTAATGGAAGCTGGTGCAAGTGAAATCCGTCATTGCTCCAATGTCCTCGAAGTTGTTCAGCATTGCCGTGGGGGGGGTACCGATGTCAGGGGGTTGATCTCTTCTCTTGAATTGGTTTAAAATTAGGAGACCATCTAGGACAGGCTAAAGTCGGACTTCTCCCACTGGGTCCCACTAAATTGGAAGGCGCCCCCCACTGCCCATCGTCCCCCTTTCCGGGGGGGATCTGGCCCTGCATGTGGTTGTCAGAGGGCATAAGCAATAACAACTTTCTGACATAAAATGAAGCTACTACTCGCTGTACGTAGCATGGATAAAGTGGGTGTCATGTAGAAGCACGAGCCTTCACATATTCAAGCCCAGACTCTCTCATTTCAAGGCCTCTCTCCCTAAGACCGTCCCATACCAACGCCTCCTAGATACAGAAAGCCTTACAACTCTTACATCATCAAGCTTTCACGTCATCATTAGGCCTACACTACCCATGAATATCAACATTTTAATAATTTGAGATAAAAAATATAAATTTGCGACAAATGGCGGTTTTTAACTATGACTAATTAGATAATATGATAAGGAAATAGGTCATAATGAATAATTTTTTATGAGAAGGGTATTTTAATTTTAATGTTGAATTTAAGTTTTTTTATAATATTTGTAGCATTCACCAGAAATTATAAATAGTTTTACTTTGAGAAGCGAAAACTTTGATGACGTCGCTTTTGTAGGCCTAGTGATGACGTAAAAGCATGGTGACGTAGGAGTTGTAAGGTTTTCTATATCTAGGAGGCGTTGCCCTTACGCCTTCTCATACAGATATGCATATCTCAATGCGCTTTCCATCGAAAAGTGATTACAATTTTTAATCTTAAAAAGACTGTGTCCAGGAAAATTCCTCTCACAGTCCAAATTCAATTTTGAGAGCGCAGGTAGATTTGTGGTAAAATAAGCCAGTAAATTCTACTTGGGTTTCCTGTTGCTTTTTTTATGAGTCCTACTCAGCGAGGAGATATATACCAGTGAGTGCATTGCCATCCAAAACCCGTTGGATACCTCAGGCGAGGATAAACCACGTAACTTCTGGCATGGTAAGCGTAAAGTTGATAGACCTGTGCTTATCGCCATATTCGGCGAGTGGTCAGTATAAACAACAAGCGAAATTTATTGTCCACATACGCATTAAAAACCCTCTTGGGATAAAGAAATATTGCCAAAGCTTAGTGCATGTGGATGCACTGGAATATTACTCATTTATAGAATGTACTATTTTAATATATAAAAGAGCCAATCTCCTGTGAAATGCTCTTTTCCACATGAACGTTCACGAATCATAAATTGTGGCCTATGCAGTGGCGCCATCTGGAGAATGAGTCATTGACATAAATATTTCAAATGAATCATAAAATGAATCAAGCGCTATCTTCATACTTTATGTCATTTTATTAAATGATTCTTTTTGTGCCTATTCACCGAATTTCTAGACTTTATGCAAAACAGCTCGTAAATGATCTGGTCCAAAAGATTGAAACATGGAGGATATAGGGGATGTTCTTTACTAGGATTTCACCTTAAGAAGTATCAAAACAAAAAAATCGGGCATATGAAATTTAATACAACATAATCTTAATTTTTTAATGTATGTCTTCCTAAAATACCGATATATCTTTCATTGCGTACGATATATTTTATTAAGAAAGAGCATTGGGAAACTTAAAATTTACCGTGCACTCTTGCGTTTAATGTGATTTTAAAATAAAGCTAGGTCTTGATTCAATAAAAAATAAAACGCTATAAAATATAACGCAAAACATAATGAAGAGTTGAAAATTTTTCGGGAAAACAGATAACTTTTTATGAACAATAATATTTATTACCACTCACCACAAATCACGAAGAGTTCTGTTGTGACCATGTTGTCATTCAAAAACCTTCTTTCGCCTATATTCCTTAAAGGTTTCGCCTATATTCCTTAATTTTCGCGCACCCTCTGTTCATTTTGTAATTTCGTGATTTATTCTGGATTTGAGTGGTACGGCGATTGTGACAAATTTCTTATGTCTGTTTTAAATATAAATATTGTCCTAAATGCATTTTATTCTTTGACGTCAAGAGCTCTATAAATTCAACATTCAACAAAAATGTTCAATGAAAAACTCAGATCACAGATTTATAGTATTTGCATAATTATCTAGCTACTCGTGTGTCTCACCCCTTAAGCTAATTTCCCTTACTACAGTGTTTCCAAACCTGTGGGCCGCTCCTCCCAAAGGTAGCACAGAGTGTTTGCAGGGGGGGGGGGGAGAAAAAACAAAAGGCAAGTAGTGATGCATGTTTTTTTTTTTTTAATTTTATTTATTTTCATTTTTACTCAAAAATATATCAATTTTCGCGCAAATTCGATTTAAACTTTACTGATAACATTATTTTGTAGAAAATTCGATTAAATGATCATTGTTAAAAATTAAAAAAACTGAATGTATGATGAAAAATGTGAGGGGGGGGGGGCGCACCACCGTAAGTTAGCCTTTGTTGGAGGGGCGCGACGTCAAAAGGTTGAAAACCGCTGCCTTACTACGTTCACATCATTATATTAATATGCACGTGCTAAATTGGAGTTTATTATTGAGATTTATTTATTTTTTTTACTGCTTTTAATATTGATACCAAGTCCCGTGGTGACTCAGCAGGTGGAAGCTCGGTTCCCATTAGAATGACGAAAGTCGAATAATGTTGTCTCCGGTGTGAGCTTGCGAAGGTGACAACCTCTCTCGAGAGAAATGTGCGACCGCGCACGCTAAACAGTGCAAAGAACAGTGGCGCTTTGTTTTACTCTGTTCTTTTTTTTCACCCTAATTCTGGAGTTCGAAATATAAGTGTTTCGTAACAAATCAATATTCCTGTTATTACACTAATCTTTTCCTAGAAACTCAAATTCCATTTCAAAACCGCCTACATCCGAACAGAGAAATCGGTAGATTACGAAATTGTGGGGATCGCTAAGAATTAGTATCCGGAGATAAACGCAATTCCAACTGAAGCTAACGCTGGATATGTATTAACGCAATATGAGCTGTTCACGTGTACATACATTTTTCTCGAGCTAATTATAGAGAGCTCGGCAAGAGAAGTTCCGCAGTAATAGTGAAAACTAACTGCCACAGTGAAGTAATTAGTTCCCCAAAACCAGCAATAAACATTCGAAATTGAAAAATGTGAGGGCAATTTATTTACACAAAAAGTAGAAAAATCACAGTTCAATATACATGAAATATTTATTGACAAGGTATATTGTGCTTTAATTCATATTAACATACCAAATCTCCTTATAAATAGTTTCTTATTTAAATCCTCCATAGTTCAGCTAAAGAAAATACAGTGGAACCTGCTAAAGTGACCACCTTGGTAAAGAGACCACCTGTCTAAAGTGAACACTTTTATGAAATTTCATTGAAACTCATAAAAAATGTATGGGGGAAATATCCTGTAAAATGACCACCTGCGAAAACTGTATAGTGACCACATAATCTGCCAAATTTAAGTTTTTTAACCTGTCGAATGTGACCACTTTCCACTATAAACTCTTTCTTAATATAAAACACATTCAGATAATATAAAATGCTATATCCCTTTTCAGTTGTTTAACACAAGATTTGATCTCAACACAGATTCTCTCTTCTGTAACACTTGTTCTCAATGGATTAATAAATAAAAAATAGATAAAAAATAGATAATAAATTAAAAAGGAAAACTTGTTTTAGTATAGATTCTTTTATATTTCTGTAGATTCTAAAATTGATTCAGCGTGGTTTCCGGTAAGAGGTGTGTGGGATGCAGTTAATCACATATTTACAATTACTTTTGATGAAGTTAATCACACATTTATCAGTACTTCTGATTTCCTTTTACCTATTCTAAATGTAATATGTCCCGCAGTGGACTGGGCGCTAAACTCCGTTTCCATAAGAACACGGCAAGTGAAGCAGCATCTGGCTTGGCCAGTGCTTGGGAGGGACTTCCCCCTCTCGGCCCGTCCGCTGTGGAACCGTGTACGCTAATGGGAGCTGGAACACGTAAAATCCGTCGTGGCTCCAAAGTCCTCCAAGTTGTTAAACGATACCTCTGGGGGTGCCGATTTCAGGGGGTTGGTCCCTCCTCTGGAATTGGTTCAAAATTACGGGACCCCGAGCTAAGACGGACTTCCTCCCACTGGGGCTCATTGAAATGGAAGCCGCTCCTTCGGCCCATCGCCTGCCTATATAGGGGGATCTGTCACCGCAACGCGGTTGCCAGAGGGCATTAGCAACAACAACAACAAATGTAATATTCTTGCCATTTTAAATCTCCCATCTTTCAATAATGCTATTTAACTGTTTCTTAATTTACTTTGGTTTTAGCCTTTGTAATGCTTTTTGTTGGCGTCTGTAGTCTGTGAATATATTTAATTTTCTTCCTTACCTACATCATTACAATAATTTTGCCAAACATGTATAAAGCCAAACATTTCTTTTCATTTTTTCAACCTGGCGATTTATTTAGCGACCAGCCCTTTTAGAACTTTGCTGTTACAGCACAGTGTATTATCTAAACAATGTGTTTTTGATGTACACTAGTGAAAATGGTATCATGAACTATATTTGTGCAAATATGAAAACAACCGAAACATTCAAACTGTACTTTTGTAATATATCAAGCTGCAAAATGGAAATTTATATTTTTTATTCATATTTATTGTTTTATTATTCATTGTGACCAAGAAGTATTAAAATACAAATTGAAACGTAAGTATAAGGAAGTCGCACACAATTTGTATGCAATGTGCATTTTAATGTTTCAGTATTTTACTCCCTACATTCCTCTTTTTTTGTTCATGGATATTTATTGATTTTGAGATCTTGTTATAAATAAACTGTAAGAGTGTTTGTGCAAGTGTTATTTGAATTTTAAGCATAAACAAATTTATTAAAGTGCTACCTTTGTAAGGTGACCACCTGTATAAGGTGACCAGTTTTGTCGTTTCCCAGGGTGGTCACATTAGGCAGGTTCCACTGTAGTTTGTTTACTTTGAAAAATGTCAAACTGTGCAAGCTTAAGGGGATAATTAGAATCCCACAAATTGCGAATTTACTTATGTGACGTAAATTTCAAGGCACAAGTTTATGAATTTCTGGCAAGTTTTTATTTTTGATGTTACGTTACTGTAAAAGTCATTTACTGTCACTACTGTAAAAGAAATCAAAGTCAGTTTGTAACTTACGGCGAGTCTAATAACATTCATTTTGTATATGACCGTTGCGGAGGTATATAACAATATAATTTTTAATTCCATCTTCCCTGCATCTTTTGAAATTCTAAGCGTATAAGTTTTTATTTACACGCGTCTCATGACAATATCTTGAGCATTTGATGTAGCAGACACTAAACACTACCAGTTGTATTTTGTACTGCTACAAAAAATTATAATTTTCTGGTGTCTAGTTTCAGTAATTAATGTTGAAATAAAATCTTAAATATACTCACCTTGTGCTGTGATTTACCCGGGCATGCGATTTTTCATCATAAATGCTCAGCTTTGTGTTAAAACTTTATCTATACTGAATGAATCTTTCTGCGTGTATTACGAGTATCTATTTTCTGTATAGAGTTTTAGTTTCTGTATAGAGTAACTAGTTATCTATGCGCATGCATAAATACATTCGATTCTGCGTTCCTTTAATTCATTCAGACGCTATATCTTTATCGCAAACCGTTATTCTAGCACCAAAGTCAAACACAAAGTTATATCCCTAATCAAACTAATTAGCTAACAAACCCTTAGCTCTGAATCAGCAGAAATGCTGAACTAATACTCATTCAATAGAGCGATAGCATTCAATAGAGTGACATATAAAATAAGCCTAATAATTCTAGATGGATATTATGAAACAGATAAATGTAGAAATCATTATGAAAACTAATTACAATACCAAAAGGAAAATATTGAACGAAAGGAATATTATATGGTAATAAAAAGTAATTTATTTAATATAATTTTTCGATTATCACCTAAACATCCTAAAAACGGGTAAGTTCAAACCTTTTATAAGTTTATAATAGACTTGAGTGCGTTTGGAACAATTAAGAAATATTGGAGGTCTGCAAGTAGGCGCAGATTTTAGTTATTGATTGTTCTTTATTTTTTGTACAATTTTTTTAGCAAAACGGAACTGCGCCTTTAAACACAGATGTTTGGCATCCTGACGGCACAAGCTGCCGATACCTACAAGTTGAGTTGACACAAGTTCTATCAGAAGTTAATTGGGACTCAAATAAAGAATGCACTTAAGAGAAATTAATGACATTTTTACCAGCAAATTTAAAAGAAAGAAATTCCATATTTTCACACAATGTAAATTGTAATTTATACGGTTAAAAAAATAATGAATGAAACATCAAATTTTAAGCTACTCGAAATCATCATTATGGATGCGACATCGATGCCGATGTTTTTGAAACATTGAAGTAATGAAGCCGATGTTTATCCTACATCGATGCTTAACACCGATGTTTTGAATTCTATATTTTTTCACATGGTCGGACACGTTATGCAGTTACCATCATGTACGAAATAAAACCACTCTTTGTAAACAGCAATCGTTTGTTAGAAAATGGGAACGTGCATGATGTAATTTGTATATCATTATAATACGGATTCACATTTTTAGCATTTAATGTTCTACTAGGCTTGTTCCATCACCATAAATTGTGAGGTTTGAGATAGGATGGTTTGTTTAACATTCATGTTTTTTTTTTTGTTTTTTTTTACATTGTCTAATATTTAATATCTTATCTTGAAACAAATCAACTCTAATATTTTCTTTATAAGTAAATTGGATATTCTAATATGTATATTTAATGTTTACTAATTGCCAGTCTCAATTATATCACATGGAGCAAATCTGCTGATACTTTAGCCAACTACATAGTACTGTAATGTTATGTTGAACAAGCCTACAAACCGAAAACCAAAGTGACACACAGCAAAAAAAAGTTCCAGGAAGTCCAAAAACCCCTACCCCAACCGAAATTTCGATTTTTGTCAAAATTATAAATATGTAGTTGGGATGCGACATAAATGTCCCTTTTCTTTTTTTAATACGGTGTTTTATCCATCGATTTATTGAAGCCAATACTTAACATCCATGTTTTGAGCTCGATGTCTTTTCACATAGTCATTTTATATTTAATGTAGAAAAAAATCCAAACTTCACATTTCCTCAATCAGTAAATTGAACATTCTAGTAGACTTATTCCATGTTCAGTAATAAATAACTCAGTGACATCGTATCGAACAAGCATATTGATTACTTTTCCTTACCAAAAATGACTCTAATGTGGTATAAGCCTATAAACCAAAAATCACTTTGACGTCACCTGGTACACGCCTCTGAACCAAAAATCAAAGTGCCTTATGATTATGCAGTTTGGGGAACAAATGTTTGTTCAACATCAATGTTTTTTTTTTCCATTGTCCATTTTACATTTTATATTGAAATGGATATTTCTCTTTAAAATTTTCTCAAACAGTAAAAACCTACTATGCTTATTCTATGTTTATTGTTAACTTATTTTTCTAATAAGGACAACGTGAATTTTGATTAATTTCACTTAGCTTATAATAATGAAGAAATAGCAACCTCACAGGGCGAAAATTAAGGTTAAGGTAAATATTTAAAGAATAATAATAAATAATACTATTTTCCCGAAGGCCTTTTTCATTTTCTTCAAACAACAATGTTTTGCTTATACTCTAAAATTCTTTTCAGTCTTATATGTTTGCTTAAAATTTTATACGGAAAAAGAATTGTGTGGAAAACAGAATTGTCACCTCATAGAAATTATTACAGTAAGATTACAGGTAAGTACAGTTATAAAAGGGCAAAACATTAAAAGGGAAGGGGTTAAGGGGGAAAAGTGTGTGAGGGGGGAATAAGCAGCCTCGTTTCCTAACAGCGACACGGAACGTGCGCTTTGGCGAAATAAATAAAAAGAGCTATAGTAAAGCGCGGGAAAAGATTACCGATAATGGAATGCATGGGGAAGATGAGTAATAGCACGGTGTCTTTTATTATACATTCTACTGTCGTAGTCGGGTAGATTAAAGAGTAATTCGTTGGGAATCGTAATACATTCTGAAGAGGTTATCGGAATTTCTTAACCTTAACCTCCTCCTTCTTATAGGCTCCATTCCAAGACCGGAATGTATAAGTGCATTTTTGAAATACCAAGGAGCTCTGTAGATAGATCGAAGAGATTTGTTTTGCATGGTTTGCAGTTTTTGTAGGTTCGACTTCACCGTACAGCCCCAAACAGATGAGGCGTATCGGAGAATTGGTCGAAGGATTGTTTTATAGAGTAACATCTTGTTTCCCATTGGCATTCCTTTAGCATAGAGAGGATGGTTGAGATCAGCTTTGTGGAATTTGCGAACGCTGTATTTGATATGAGATCTCCAATTAAGGGTTTTATCCAGAATTACTCCAAGGTATTTAATTTCATTATCGAATTGAACTGGTCGGTCATGTATCAGCAGCGGTGGGGGAGCGATTCGTTTGTGTGAGAAGAAGACGGCTTTGCTTTTGCTAGTATTTACTTTAATTCTCCACACACCACACTGCAGGTAAGCGCGCCGCGCAGGTACTCCGAAAAGTTTATTTCAGTCAGTCAATCAGTCCCGCCAGAATCAGTACTTTAATCACGTTTTAAAACCAACCTGGTTTATTACTCAAGATAAGAGAAAACGCAAAGACTGTACACAGGAATAGCAAACTCCGAAAGCGGGGCATTCATCATTCACGGTTTCATGTTTTGCAACCTTTCTGTAATAAAATACATGTTGCGAACTAACTGCAACGCACCATGCAATAGTTTCGTTCCACGTTACCGTTATAAGCAGGGTTGCCTCTTCGTGGCTAGTTCTGGATAATGGGTAATTCCGAAAAGTTTTGTAAACCGGAAATGAGTGTTAAAATGACTCAAAAGACAATTGCAAACAAGCATATTTCAGCAACACAAGCATTTAAAAGTAAGCGTCGACGAATATATAATGTATATATATATATACAAAGGTGCCAAGTCTCCGGCTTTTTCCGGGTGATATCCCACCACAATTTTTAGACAACTTTATTTTTCATTAAATATTTGGACTTATTTTTAAGTATAAATTTGTAAGTAAAAATTAATGGTGGGAAATTTCCCGAAAAAAGCCGGAGACTTGGCAGCTCTGTATATATATTCTTAGCTTGAAAACATTTTTAGTCATTTCTGGCTTCTTTAAACTTTTACTTCAGCCACATTTCTCTGGCAACACTGATTATAAGTATATTTTCACAAATCGTCTTTGTTAATCGTACACTACACTAAGACACCTGAGAAGGCATTAAAAATTTTTCGAATGCCTTACACAAATAACTTTTTATGTTTTCTGCTGTCGATTAATCATGTAACCAAATTATGGTTATTGCATAAAAAAGCCGGGGTTCACACAATGGAAACCGACTTTTTTTCGTTCTTTTTTCCTCATCTTACTACATCGTCTGCTCGTCACAGTGCGCCGCACGTTCCGTAGTTGGACCTGCAAGTACCATGCCATGCTATTAGACTCTTGTTCTCCTGCGTACGTTATCGGCCCTATGTCAACCGCGCTTTCTCGACGTTCTTGCCGATAGGCGTGTCATCGTGCGCCCTCTTCTGTCTGATTTCACAAAATGCCCGTAATATCCAGGGCTTATTTTTTTCTTCATGATTGATAAAACTCATAGTAATTAATGTCATAGTGTAGATGATAGCTTCGAGCAACGGTGCTCCATTTAATTTAAAATTATTTGTTAAAAGAAAATGTTAAATAAACATTACAGGTGAATTTGTTGGGCAAAGGACAATACGTTTCTTACATACTGTAAAACTTTGCACATTTAATTGATAATCATAAAGTTCCATTTTCTTTTAAATAACAGCACGAAAAACATGAAAATTTCAGAATATAAACAACTTCGCCAACACATCGCCAAATACATCAATTTGCACCAAGACACACGCAGTATTTGATTTCTAAGTGCTTAAAATATATACAGTATGGAGTATAATATACAATTAGCTTAAGAAAATTATTAATTTAATGCTCAACAAATTGTATAACATCATTTTCGATTGCGATAAACGCCACAGCTAAGAGCTAAGAAGTATTTTTGTATAGCAATTTTAAATTAATAAAGCAAAACACTTATCATATATTTTTTTTTTATGATGAAACGTAACAGATCCACAATTTTTCATTGCATCCATATACACAGCAGGATTTCACCATTTTCAATAAATTTTCAGGTTTTTACTACTTTCGCATGTTTTTACTACTTTCGGCTTCATTTACAGTGTAAATCTAGAAAAATTCCTAGATCAAACATATTGTTTTAAATAGGAGTATGAAAGGCTTTTCTTTCCTTCCTTATTACTTTAAAATCACAAGAGATCCTAACAATTCTTCTGTTACAATACCACGTGTAAATCTACACGTGGTGCAGCTTAAAAATTACATCAAGAGAGGGATAAAAGTGACTGTCTCTGCAATTTTATGATTTTCATTTGAACATGCTATCTGAGCAATTTGTGGCGTTACGATTATTTCAATGTCAGAATACAAAATGTACTTTAGTATTTTGAAAATACAAAACATATTAAAAATGTATTTTAAAATACATTCTCAAAATACTTTGTTTTTAATAATTAAAATACAAAATACAAGATACAAATGTAGTTTGAAAATCTATTCCAAATACATATATTTGCGATATTGTCCAGCTCTGCCTACTGATGACATACAAGCTTCTGTTCTCAGGCTTTCTCTATCTAGGAGGTGTTGGTGTTGAAGGTCAAGATTGGGAGCATATGGGCATAGAAAGATAAGTGAAGTGTAGCACTGCCTGGAACAAGAAATAAATCCCTGTTGTCACGAAGATAGATAATAGATCAAATTTGAAAAAGGTTTGCAGAATCACAAAAGTCTGGGACTAAATCTTGAATTCTAAATAGTATTTGAGAAATACTAGGATGTGTTAACTAACAAATAGGCAGGTAGAATTTAAACGCTATAGTTAATACTTACTTAGTCATGAGATGAAATTCTTGGCAGCCCTCATAATTTTATTATAAAATTGCTTATTTGAATAGGGCTCAACACCAGGTTGAAGAACGTATTAGAATTAGAATCATTTTATATATTGTTTGCATGTGAGAAACTTATCTTTACTTCCTTTACAGGTGAGTCTTTGGAACGTCAATTACAGGTTAAATTATTTATAACCGGGTAGGCTTTCTGAAATAGTGAAACGGTAAGGCGATACTTTATTACATGGTAGGATATTTTGGGGCTTATATTTAAATAATTAACAATGATGATAAGCCTGATTTTATTTTGAGAGTAATACCACAAAATTATTGTGGTGAAATAAAACAAGTATTGGAATTCTGTTAATTATTTAAAGTTCCTAAAGTCGAATATCACTAGCAAAAAGTATTTTAATTAGTAGAGTCGAATTTCTGTCACATGACTAAAACTTGACACGATAAATTATTTAATATGGTAATGTTATGTATTTTTCGTTGCGAAAACGATATTTCTAATAAAGGAATTATTTAAACTACAACGAAAAATTAATATACTTCCACACTCATTTTATATTTTACAGCCGTTTACAAAGTTTAATAACCTAAAAAAAAAAACCACTGAAATGAAATCTAAAGGGGGTTCAATAGAAGACCAAAAATGGGAAGAGCTGAATATCAAAAATGAGCTAATGTTAGAATATTATTAATATGTATTTTATGCAGCTACCAACTATCAAGTTCAAAGAAATATTTCCGGTATAATGTCCTTTCTTCATCTATATTGGGGATACATTGGGAATATGTTAAACATGAAAGAATTATCTAAATTACTTTCAGGGTAAGTGGAAGTAATGTCAAATGTGTAACCGATGTTTTCCCGTTACAGAAAATAATTTCAAAGTACTACATAAAGGCAACAGAGAATAAAAATTGCATAATACCATAAAATTACCCAGCTCTTTTTATTTGCGAAGATTTCAAATTTACAGCAAAGACTGGCTATTATATTTTAATGCAAATATTTTTGGTGATAAATGGACATTTTTCGAATATAAAAGCAATAATTTCCCAATACTGAGACATATGTCATGAAGAGAATAAATTGTGCACCATCTTAACATTCGCCTTTTATAATCTTTTAGAACAGTTACGCACACATACATACAAACCTCACATTACGCCATGACAGTAGAATGAAATAATAAAAAATAAACATTTTGAAGAAAACGAAAAAAAAAAAAACAACAAAAAAAAAATAAAAACAAATTGAGGCGCGCCACCTAGTTGCCCATCCATCTACTGCACTACTTCCTAGATATAGAAAGCCTAACCACTGTTATGTCACCAAGTTTCTACGTCACCAATAGACCTTCAACGATGACTGACTGAAAATAGCTTTTAAAAAGAGTTCCTAATCAACGTTCGATTTACCTCCAGTGTATCTTAAGCAGTTGTTGATCAATCTTTATGGATCGTTTGACGAAAAAGAGGTGTAGTATACTACACAGTAGTTTAAGTGTATAACCCTATAAAATTCAGTTCAAGTCAAAAGACACTGAAACATGCGCTCTGGTCACGCTGAGCAGACAACCGCTACATGACCGAAACGTTTTCGAACGCGGTTACTTCTAGAGCTCCGCCTTTTCGAACGCTCTGGTCGTGCACCGGTGTTACCGCTGCACAACCGATGAATTCTCGAACGCACCCTAAGAGTCAGTGGTTAGAGTCAACGCCTCCTAGATAGAGAAAGCCTTACAACCCCTACGTCACCAAGCTTTGACGTCATCATTTGGCCTACATTTAAAAGCTTTATTTTCACAAAGTAAGACTATTTAAAATTTCTGGATATTGCTAAGAATATTAGAAAATATTTTAAATTAAAATATCTTTCTCATACAAAATTATTTAGTATGATTTATTTCCTTACCATATTGTCTAATTAGTCATGATTAAAAACTGCCATTTGTCGTAAAATTATATTTTTCATCTCAAATTATTAAAATATTGCTATCCATGGGTAAATTTAGAAGAAACTTTTAATAGTTTTATTTTATGAAAATAAAACTATTTAATTGTAGAAGAAGTGATGAGGTCAAAGCTTAGTGACGTAGGAGTTGTAAGGCTTCCTATATCTAGGAGGTCCCCTTAAAAATTTCTCCGTAAAGGCAACCCTCCATAGGCAGGTAAGTGTCATGTAGCTTTGGTTTCACGCACTGCACACCCAATGCAACTGACAAATATTTCAACCGCAATACCAAAAAAAGACATTATGACACATAATAAGAGTATGTGTACATATTGCTGTCTAAAAAAGAGAGTAAATAATCCAGAGAAAGAAATCTCCAAAAGTATGGCTTTATAAGAGAAGTTTTAACAAATCAGAATATTTCAGTTGAGCACAAAGTAAAAGAAAAATGAATAAAAAATTCACCCAGAATAATTTTAAATTCAACATTAGCTGGTGTACTGCTAAAATGAAATTTCTGAAACAAGTTTCATAAATTCCTTTGCATGACGTAACTAATCTAATAAGTTGCAATGCTCCAATCCTCCCTTTTTCAATTCTATCAAATTACCATTCCTTGCACACGCATAATTGTGTTTTTTGTAACGACTTCGCTGGAGTACAGAAATCTGTTCTCGCAATGAAACTCCAAAATAATTATATAAAATGATTTTCATTTTCGAGGAAATACATATGAAATAATCCCTTCATTTGCTTTGCAAATCACACTTCCTTTTAGAGGGAAAAAAGCGTGATTCAATTTTTAAGTAGGTTTCCTTTGAAAGCCTGTTGAGAAATTTTAAAATTAAAACATGAATATGAATAAATAAAGTTTCTTACCTTTTTTCTCTCTTCTTCTAGAGCTGGAGTGAATAAATAATCAGATTTATTCAGGCATTAGATGATATTAGATGCAAAAATATACAATCTGCGATATCTTTATCCCCCGTCCTCCTTAAAAAAAACTATTAACTAGCAAAACTTTCATAAAAAGTGTATGCTAAAACTAGTAATAAAGTGTCCAGTGTGCTAAAACCTGGTTTGATCGAATCAATTATCACTGTGGTGAAGTTAAACAGATTTAAGTGTGCACCTAGCTGCCAACTACTCCGGAACAATCAATATTGGTAAACAGTATATTTTTAAATACTATGAAACTTCTGTCAGCGGTCACCTCTATTAAGCGGCCACCACCATCAACGGCCAATTTTTTTAAGACACCAGTTTTTTACATCTTTTTAATGCTAAAAGTTACTCTAAAACATACCACCGAGCCCTCTATAAGCGACCGGACCTAGCTCCCATTCCGAAAATTGTCTAGCATTTTTCTGAAAGTAAAGAAAAACCACACTGAAAGATAATCGCTCTATTGTAAACCGACAGCTGGTGGAAGTACATGCACACATCACTCACAAATCTTGTAGGTTCCAGAAGAGACATGTGTAAGGAGCGAGTGACTTTACAATTGGAGCAGTCTATGATGTGATCAAGTCACACAAAAAAGGGAATTCGGAGGGGAAGTTGGCGGTTACTTTTGCTAGTGGGAAAACCCAAAAATCAAATTTTAAAGCAAATAGATTTTATTATGGCAAATTCAGAAGACATGAAGAATATCAGGATAAATGCTCTTTATTCAGACGTAACAAATAAATCAGAGGGAAGTACTCCCGGAGAAAAAAAAAGGAATGAAACAATCCGAAATTTCTAAATAATTTATTAAATTTTAAAAATTCTTTGTATAATTATTTATCTATTAGTACGCGATTTCATAAATAACAAAACAAACAATACTGTATGGCATTTTGTTTTTCTTGAATCTCAAATGTTTATACTTCTTTGAGTGCCTACCTCTTTTAACGACCGATTGTTCGTGGACCGCTGGGTTTTCGCTCCCAAGAAGTGTTTTACAGATTTTAAACCATTACCAGAACGGGAAGAAAAAATAGGTGTTTAAGTCAAAAATTTATTATTTAAAAAAGTGGTCAATTATATTTGGCAGCAATGTGTGCGTGGGTCAAAAGTACATAATTAATCTGTGGCACTGATCGTCCTCTAGGTAATCATTAGCAACTTTTTAGGGGTATCAATATTCAAGAGGTTTTCTTTCTACCGATGAATATGTTAAAAATATCGACAAAGAGAAAGGAGGAAAAGTGGTTTTTCTTTATTTGCACAAATTAGGACATCCATCCTGTACTATAGTATATGCACTTTTTGTGTACGCAGGGTCTAAAAAGGTTAATGTTAGTTTTTATATAATTTGCTGCTTTGTTTATTACAGGAAAGTTTTCGTAGAAACTGAAAGCTTTAAGAACATAACACACACACAACACATAAATAGCCTTGTTGATGTTGATTCGCTGTCCCCCCTTTCTTTTCCTGAATCCTGGAGATCCTTCCGTTCTCAGCTACCTTAATTTCGTGCTTTCCCATTGGCCCTCTTAAAACCTTCTTCTGAATCGATGCTTTCCTGTTGGTTCTCGTAAGCACTCTTCTGAAGCCCCCCCCCCCCATCTCTATATAAGCAGAGCAAATTTTTGTCCTTCTCATTCCACCACTGACGATAGTATGTAATACATGCCGAAACCGATCGTGTAATGAAATTTTTAATGGTCCTATTATACGTTGTTTCCTGATGCTTATTTATTGCCTTCGGCACCAAGCTACGTTTTCGCTCTTACTAGGTTCCACAGTCACCGGCGGGTATGAGATACAGCATTGCAAAACTTTCGAAGAGTTTTCGTAAGACAGATTAACTTTAATTTATCAAGTACATGTCTCAGATCCATAAATGAAAACAGGTCGAACAATTTATTTGTATAACGTTATTTTAGCACGTCTGAACAAATTTTTGAATTCAAAAAGCTGCTAAACCAAGAATATAGCGATTTACAACGTCAGTTCTCTTGATTTCAGTGATATCATTTCGATGTTACTGTTGAACCCAGCTTAGAAAAATTAACTACAAGTTTAAATAAAAATTACCAGTTTTCAAGAATTTATAGCTTACTGCATGTTTAATACTTTACTCGTATAGTAATACCTCGGCATATGTGAACCCGGATTTACCCGATTTTTCAATCTCGAAAAGTCGTCTTTTGTTTACTTCTAAAATAATCTCGCTTTACCAGTTCAATAATATAAGGGTTTATTATGCACTTTCTAAAATTATTTTATTTAGTCTTGTATGTACATATATTTATGTGTATTTATACCCGACTTACAAGAATTCAACTTACACGGTTATCTGTCCATTCTACCTATTGTGTAAAGCTGGGGGTATTATTGTATTTAGTTTTTCTTTTTTAATAGAGACGCAGATTTTTAAAAATATTATAAATGTCTCCCATAACGCACTTAGATCAACGATTATTAAGTCATCAGTACAAGCAACTATTCGCACTGTCTGAAATATTTCTCACACCATTTTGTTTTCAAAATACTCTGCGACCCCGCTAGATAACGTTTCACAGTAAAGGGTGTCCTAAGTTTAAATAATGTAAGAATAGTGCAAGAATTATGTAAAAGCATGTTTATTAAATTTCTTTCCATGTACTTCTATTAGAAGTAGCTTAGCATAAGTGAAATTTAATAATTCTCACTACAAAGCACTACACGATATTTCCTTTAAATAAAGAAAAATAGAAATAATTTACGACTTTTGTTATGTTTTGGGCTGTATTGTGGTTTATATAATTTTAGAAATAGTTTTACCCATGCTAAATTAAAGGACATAGCAGAAATTATATATCTGCAAAAAAATTTTTGAATTTTCACAACCAGAAAATAACATAAGAAAATTTTATTAGAGAATATTTGTTGGTAAATGAATTTGAAGGAATTTCATATTTGATATAGTCTTTTAAAAAACCTGGCCGAGAGGTCGGGCAAATTGAAAAAGAATATATGTATGTATGTATATATAGTACCCAAGTGGTGTTAAACGTGTTCTGTGGTTGAGGAGCAAAGCATTCGCATTACTATGTGTTTTTCTGGCACATCTGCCAACCTTCCCGATTTCTTCGGGAGATTTCCCACCACTAATTTTTACCAAGCAATTGATACTAAAAATAACGCCAAAATTATAATTGAAAGTGCAGCCTTTCAGAAATTGTGGCGGCAAATCACCCGAAGAAATCAGGAAGGTTGGTAGTTATGTTCTGGTATCTTGTGAAACTAAAGTCGTGGTACCTCAAGGGCAAGCACATACAAAAAATTCAGGTCGAAAATATTTATTTAAAGCTTCGTCCTCCTTAAGATATTCATAGCCTAAAGAAAGTGCAAATGAAGGGATCCCACTCAGTGATAAATTTGACGGACAGGAACTAGAGCCGCAAACAGCACAGCTTCTTCAACCCTTTATAAGGCCATAGTAAGAATACTTACCACTACAGTCTATTAAATACAGAAATCGATTATCATTAGTGAATTTTCTGATTTTTGTTCAGTTATATTGGATATATATATTTTACATGCGTCTATTCTAAATTATATTTGGCTTATGAACTTCTTTTTATTCCTAATTTTAAAGAAAGCTCGAATAATGACTCGAAAATTGAGCATAAGAATCATCCCTTTTAATTATATATTTTTGCGTTTAATTCCGTATAAAAGCAGCAGTTAGTTTTCTAGTAATGATTTTGTGAATAATTAATGTATTCTCCTGCAAAATTTCTATGTTTAATGCTTGGTTCTCCAATTTTCACATGGCATATTACAGTAGAGGGAATATATATGAATTAATACTAAAAAATGGGCCAAAAAAATCCGAAATACTTTCGACTTTCTGCATGTAAACTCGCGTTATATAGGGTTAAAGAGCTATTTGGAACGCAGACATAAAAAAATAATAATTATAACAGCCATGGCACACCTAATGGCTTCCGCCATGTGTATAGGTGAAGATAGGGAAGGCGATTACTTTTAAAATTTACCTAAATGAAAAATTATCAAAGAAAAATAATCGAGTGTGATTGGTAAAGTTTCATTATACACAGTCGATAGCCCTATAAGAATTTAAAAAAATGGTTATTTTTTACGAAGGTTATAAAATTGAGGAAATGTACAAATTTTAAACAGACATGTGTAAAAAAAAAATAAGAAATTCAATAGTAAATGTACAATTGTAAAATAAAGAGTGACAAAAGTAAGACCAAACTAGACAAAAGTTTGAAAAAATTGTGAAAATGCAATAGGGAGCGAATTTACATTGCGCCTCGTAGTATTTTTATAATAGTTTATCATTCTACTTCTAGAGGGACGATTTCAGAAACTTGGAACAACTTTCCCGCTGAAGTGGCGATACTTCCTATTCAACTCCCTTCGATCCTGTCTTAAAAAGCGTGGGAATAAAAAAATTCGCAGCCTCCCATGGAAATTGGTAAAAATAATATACAAACAAACATGATTTTTCAGAGTAAGTTTTCCTAAATTATTCAGTGATAACTTTTAATTCATAAAAAAAAAAAACCTATTCGAAAGAGAAGACTTTGAAACATAAAATTAGACATACAGACTTTCTTTTATCGTGAATTTACAATTCACCTTTTTAGTGATTCAGTATGAAATAGTTAGCCATAGTATTAATTTCCTCGATTTATTCTGTATTTAGAACAATACAAGCATTTTAAAGAAGATGTTCTATCTGTATTTCAACTATTTCATAACAAATACAATTTGCGACCCAAGCTCGAAAGCTTTCAAAATTCACGCTTAAGTAAAATATTTGTTAAAATTCAGATAAAACATTTTAAACATATTTTAACTATCCATGTAATCAGTTGTTCGACCCAATATATTCCAAGAGTGTGAAGTTTGTGCAGGGTTATTAGTAGCAGAGATACATTCAAAGTAGACCGAGGTGTAATTTCAGTTCTGGTTACTCTTAGCAAAAAGTTTCCCGTACATAAGGTGTTTATCGTATTTTTCAGTTAGTTTGTAATGAGGTGCAAGTTGAAAAATTATGAATTTAACCGATGTTTAATTTAATACACATGAAATATTTATTGACACGGTATATTCTGCTTTGATCCTTACTACTGTAGCAAATCTCCTGATAAATCCTTCTTTTATTTAAATCCTCTATGGATCATTAGAAGATTATGATTATTTATTTTATTTTAATCTCGTGAAAGATTTGCAATTTTGAGACGCAATTTAAAATCGTACAAACTATGAATTTAGTTATGTTGAGTAAATTTCTTGTTGGAGTATATTTCCAGCGATTGTTAATTCGTGACGTCACATTCCGGACTACTGTAAAAGGAATCTCAGTTAATTTTCAAAGGGAGAAATAACGTAATTTACGACCATGCTGGCTGACTTTTACGGGATTGAGAGGTTACTCTCACCATTAAAACGAGGATAAAATTCTCGCCTTCAAAAAATCAGATGCTCTTTCAAATAGTTCCCATCTTGGTTATATAACACACTGTATCCGTGATTCAGCATTGCAAGGTAGCTTTATTACACATTTCAAACAAAATTAAAAATTTTCTGGTGTGTAGCTTTCGTTGTAGTCAATTTTGAGTTGAAATAAGGTATACATACCTTGTAGTGTGATTAACCTTGGCATAGATTCTGTTTCTACACCTATGCTCTTTATCGTTGCATCTCTTTTTTATCGATATTCATTTCATATTTTTCATGTATTATGAACATCTATTGAAATATTTGTTCCTGTGGAGACTAACTAGTTATCTACGCATGCATAAATAAATTAGACTCCGAGTTCCTTAATTCAATCAGAAGCTATATCATTATAGAAATCCGTTATTCTAGCGCCAAAGTCAAACACAAAGTTATAGCCCTAATCACACTAATTAGCTAACAAACCCTTATCTCTGAATCAGCAGAATCGAAATTGTATATTCTGTAGAACGATGTATAAAGTAAATAATTCTAGTTGAATATTATGCTGGAATAGATTAATGTAGAAATTATTATGAAAATTAATTATAGTGCCAAAAGAGAAATATATATAGAGAAATATATATAATATAAAGTTGTAATTAATTTAATACACATTCTTCAACTGCCACCTAAACATCCGACCATTTAAAAGCAGGTAAGTTTAACAAACCTCATTTGATTAGCTTACACTTGGGTGCATATGAAATCTGAATGAATATGTACCTTTACGACGTACTTTTAAAGATGTACCATTCAGTATCTTTTGCTACATTTACTATGATTTAGATTAAGTTCTGTTACTTAAATATCTATTAAAAATAAGTAAGATGTTTCAATAATAATATTTTTTGTTATTATAATTTTCCTTTTTAATTTTCCCTGGTCAGCGGCCTACTTGGAGGCTTGATTGCTACGAGGGTCGATGAAGCTGGTCATTTTATTTTGGGGGAGCATAGTAGGCAGACCAACTTTGCCCCTTATGATTGGTCTCTTATTTTTGAACAAATGAAAGAAAAGTATTGAAACTCTTATACTGAAATCTTCTCATATCTCTTCATTCATTATTCTCTCTTAATTTTTTGAATCGTGACGATCCAGAAAAACATCTTGTTATGGAATTGTCTTACATTTTCCAGTTTCCTATAAATAAATTTCGTTAGCTTAAAAAATTACAATAAGCATATATTATAATATTATGCACTATCAAGTAAACATTTTTCATTAATTAAGCATTAAAATAAACTACTAATTGTAGTTCATTATGAGTGGCTTGGTATTACTTTTATATTTTAGAGAAATTGAATAACTTCATTTTTTACTGTTTTAGCTTTGGAGTTATTCTCAATTATGAATGAAAAATACTAAGCTCAACTAAGAACTTTCCCGATTATCGGAAGAATTGCCACCACTAGTTTTCTTTCAATAATATATACTTAAAATAAGTTCTACATCCAACGCAAGATGTGTGTCGTTGAAAATTTAAATAAAAAATCTCTGGAGCAAGAGTTGGCAGCTGTGATAAAGGCTACTAAACGCCGTTAATTTTTTAAAATCTTAATTTTACTGAAAATTTAAACTATGCCTATATGTTTTGAAAGCAGTCTCAGTCTAAAACCGGAGACAGAAGTATCAATGTTTTTCTGAGAATCTGAAACAGTAAAGGTGACTTTAAATGCGATTTCGGAAAAGAGCAGGATACCCGGACACATTGGTAAAAAAATGATATTTTTATGATTCACACACACATGAAATGCCTTTAAACTTTTATTCGATGGTTAAAATTATTTATATTATACTATTTATTTACTTATTTTTCATTTTGAAGTATCAAGTGTTAAAATATCACTTAAATACTTATCCATTGTTTAAAATACGTAGTGTTCCAAAAAATGACTGCCTGCTTTTGAAAATTAATAAAAGACACGAATATAGTTTTTAAAAAAATCTTACTGTCACGTTGTATTGTGACTATAGCCTTCAGCAATAGGGCTTGGCAAATTACATGAGAATATTCCAAAAATTTCCTCCAATCATCACTAATCCCCGTGATATTTTGTCTTTGTGCCCATTTGAAAGGTGTGGTTTAGTGCCAAAATCCTACCTCGGTAGTGAAGCTGCAGCGATTAGTCTGTGACAAGTGTAAAGCCATTCAGTTAGAGACTTTTCAGAAAGTGTGTGCTAATGCTAATTTCACTTTAAGACTCACACATGTAATTGTGAAAAATGGATGTCATTTTGCGAATATTCTCATGCCACTGCAGACCACCGCTACTGAATGCAGTCGCGTCTGAAATGAATGTGTCGAATGAATTTGAATTAGTCGAATGCATTCAAATTCTTTTTCCTTCGACAAGTCCGAGCAAAAAGGTATTTGAGCTGTAATAATCGTATGAACAGTAACACACGATCTGTTATTAAAAATATAATAGTAAATATTTTTTTAATCACTTCTAAAAATCTGTAAGAAAGATAGCTTTAAAAGTTTGTGTTAGTCCTTCACCCAATGCATATGATCAGCTTTGAAAAACAGCCTGCGTGTATTGCGAATTATTAAATTTGCATAGATTGTGCACTCGCAGCGGAATTCTACAACCATACCTTTAATAATTGTTACAAAAGGGGAAGAGCAGAGGAGGTAGTTATGGGTTTCAAATATAAATAAGAAATTTTTTCTGGTGGTTTTTATATTCTTTGGCTCTGAGCATGAAGGTTGAAATTGAACATGAATAATGCAAAGAATCATAGGTCTTCGAGTTCTCCCTTCGGTTTCTCTTCATTTGCATAAGTAGCACGAATACGAAGACACTTCATTCGGAGTCCTATCTTATGCTATCCGCATTTTATTAAATATGAAAATATAAGTGGCGTCAGGCAGCCGCCGTGTGTACTAAAAACTGTTTAGAGAGATGTATTTATCATTGTTATTTATTTTTGTGGCTGCAGCCGCTCTATGATGGCTATTTTTTTATGAGTGCTGCTTAAATTGCCTCTAAACATAACCAATACGAAATTTCTTTGTGTCAAAGCGTTTAAAAATTTTTGTTTTTAGAATTTTGAGTGATATTCGGATGCTTTGCTTGCAATTCTCATCAAGTATCTGGTCGGACCATTTATACATATGCTAGACTGTGTTCTCTAGTGCTCTGCGCAAACCATTGAAATCCTTTTCAACAATTTCGATTTTAAAAATTTTCTGAATTAATCACATTCACGGTTCGTACGGATCCTTACTTTGCTGAACTTTTGAAAAACGGTTTCGAAACGTCCTATTATTTGAGGTTCCCGAGAACCCTCCATTAAAAGAAAGACCACTTTTAAAATACCAGACAGTTCAACGGCAACATTAGCAACGCTTGAAATTTACTATTTCTATAAGCTGTAGTATAGAAAGATGGCAATCTGAAAATATTAAAAAAAATTATTATTTAAAAAAAGTGGTTGCTTATATTCGTGCATCTAATTATGGATATCTCTTGGCAAACATTTTGGAAATTTTAGCCTTGTTCAGATGGCTCGGAAAATTGGATCAAGACAGGGATCCAGTTTAACGTGTGTATCAGTGGATCAGACACGGATTAAAATTGAATTAATTCACAAATAGTCAGACTGTAAATTTGAAACGTACCAAAATATCTAGTTAATTCCATTGTATATACTACATTATTCTCAAGAGTTCGATGCCGTTCTATTTCTTGACATAACTTTGCTTAGCATGAACCGAGTATGATCAACAATATAAGAAAAAAATCTCTAAGGACTGTTTGTGCAGCTGTAGAGGCAAAAGTGCAACCACAGAAGCCTTCAAGCGCCATGTTCGATGGCCGCGAGAGGAACGCTTTCCTTTCTAACAAAATGAAATGGAGATGTTCTAATTCAGCTCCAAGTAAAGAGAACTACGGCCATTCATGTGAGAATTTTAGGAACCAAAAGCGGTATTTGGATTTTGTTTGACTTACAGACCGTTTTATGTTGATAAATATAATAAAAGTTTTGCCTCAGTTTGAAATCTTAAGGTGTCATCAATATTAAAATAAAACCCAAGTTTTGTCGCCAATTAGCGTTGTCTTTTCTCTTTTATCGAAATCAGCATGTTCTAAAAACCCTGATATTGTTAATTTTCAATGAATATTTTTTGTTTTCCGAAGAACATAAAATGAGTTGTGAAATATTCAAGAGAAATTTTAAACTTTATATCACAATACCTCTTAAATTTTTGAAAGATGCATTTCATCATTCTTTAAATTATCGTACAAAAGACCAAATATAACAATAATGACTTCGGTTATAGATTTTGTTTTATACAAATTATGAATTATAAAACCATATTTCAAAAAGCATTTAGGTACAAATATATATATATATATATATATATAGTGAAACCTTTATGAGCGTCCACCTCTATTAAGCGAGAGCTGCCAATAACGACCAATTTTTTAAGGCACCGATTTTTTTTATCCTGTCTACTTTATGTCAAAAACTCTTCTAAAAGAGATCGCACAACCCTCTATAAGCGAATAATGCCTGTTCCCAAACTGAAAAATTTTCGCGGAAATAAAGTAAACAAATACCACATTCAAAACCAGTCACTATACCGCCAAATGGCAGCTGGTGCAAATACGCGTACACATCTCGCAGGTTAAAGAGACATGTTTAAGAAACGAAAGATTTTACAGTTGGAGCAACGCAGTGAAGTTACACGAAAAAGGGAATTTTTAAAGAGAAAGTTAGCGTTTACTTTCAATTGTGAGAAAACATATAGAGCAAATTTTAAAGCAAATATATTTTATTATAGCAGATTCAGGCAGCTTGAAGAATATCACGATAAATGCTCCTTTGTCAGCTGTAAGAAATAAAGTGGAGTGAGAAAGTACTACCGGAAAAATGAAACAATCTGAAATTCCTGATTTTTTTTTTAAATTTAAAAATATGTTCGTATAATTGCTATTGCATTCCCATACAATGTCACATACTGTAAAACAATATTTTGTATATATTAAGGGGAATATGCATGAAAAGTTATAAATAGTGTATACACTATGTGCATATGATCTTTAAGATGCTTAGTATTTTAAACATACTTTTCTAATGACGGGTAGCAGCCGTTTATAGGCATTGGCCGTTACTAGGCCGTAAGTAGTGGTCACTTGATTATAGATACACAGAGCTACCTACAATTCCGGAATATAACTAACCACTTTTTGTAAACAGTGTAATTTTATATATAATTTTAAAAATTTTAGCAAAGTCAAGTTTAGAATCTTATAATGTTGCAAAACAAAAATTGTGTCGTGAAGTTACTAAAACTGGTTGGTTTAATTACGGAATTATGGGCAGAGGTGTAACATCTACGAAGGAACGGACGAATGGCACTTAAGCTTTGACTGGGAACCTATACCAGACCCGAGCTTTGATTAAATGTTTTTTAGCCACTATGCAACCAGAGCGGCTATTTATTTAGTATTATGATGTATTACTTATTATTAACTGTATTTATATGTCTAAAAACAAGTCCTTTTTTAAGAGTGTAATATTTTAAAGCGACATCTATGCAGTGCTTACTTTGAAAGCATATTTATTAATTCCAAATTTTAACTAAACAGTGAAACTAAATGGAAATTAGCAAACCTCAAAACACACTGTGAACTAACTACTCATTTGAATATCTGTTTGTGCATTTCTGCTGTTTATAAAACACATTCAGTTTGTAATTTACATAAAAGGGCCACAAGAACAAAAACACATTCTTCAAAGTAATAAACATGTCAATCTTTTTCAGAAAGAGTGTATTTCAGCCATCTGGAGTAATTATGTATTCTATCGACAAAGATTATAGGAATGAGTTACGCTGTTAATATAAGAATTTCTTTCCTTAACTATCATATTGCTTTGATAATCAGTATGCAATCAGTGGACACGATATCCTCGAAGAGAATAATATCAACTTTTATTAATTAAATATTGATCAAAGAGATACATGATGAATCACAGTGTTACATAAAAAGGGTAGAAATGTCCTCAAAATAAGATAAAAATAAAAGAAAAAATGAAATAAAATACATAAAAATTTCCAATGTGTAAAATGTAACTCATACGTTAAATGATGCACAAAATTTATGCCCTTCAAAAAAAAAAAAAAAAATCATAGATATCTTTAAATATAGGTGATGAGGGACTAAGTATGCACAAATGCATGTTTATTACTAGCTGCAATTACTGTTTACTTTCGCAACTTGTGTGCTACTTCTGAAACCAGATCATCCGTCTTAATTTTTTTCCTTGCGGGAGCTATTAAAAAGCGGTTTGAGTCAGCACATGTTTATTTTCATACCTCAGGCATTTTTCACCGTAAAATGCTCACATTTTGTACATAATCTTATTAAACTACGGCGCAAATTTTATAAATTGGAAACTTTTTGAAATGAGACCGTTTAAAAATTTGCATTTCGCCTTCACTCAAATTTAACCTCTCGAAAATTGCAATAAATATTTAATAAAATGTATACATAATTTACGTAACTTTAAAATTTATTATAAATGTCCATGATTCATATTTAAGGAATAAAGCAAGACGAGGTCAATATTGTTGGGACACTCTGTGTATGTAGAAATTCTTGTTGTTTTTTCGAAAGACGAATTTCAGAAAGCATCTTTTCTTGCCAAAATCCACGTTATTCGTCAAAAATCGACAAGCATGGGTTATTCATTACTCTTTTTTTTTAAACGACTAAAAAATCCGAGAAAATTAGAATCCTTATATTTAAGTAGGGTTACCATCTGTAATATTGGAAAACTTCATTTAGAAGTTCCTTAACTGTCAACTTTTACGCTTTTATTGGAAAGTTGCTTACTACGTTTTTCTGACTGACAGAGGACATAATTATCGGAGTTACTGTACAGCGCGCTGACCTGTAGTGTGTAACTGAATTGGATGTTCGTACGCTGGATGTTCAGCGATTTCATTCCGCATTTATATAAAATTAAAATAAAAATAGTGGTGGGTAAAAGCGTAAAAATTTGTAGTTATGATATTTTAGTATGATCCCCGAATAAAAGTTCACAAGCTGTACTGTGCGTTTAACAATGTTAGACAGTTGAAAATATTCTGAAAGCCGCGTGATTTTTTTCAATGGGAGCAAGCAGGGCTGCTCTATTTTAATTATCTATAGCCAGGAAAATTCCTTTTTTATGTTTATTTAATTTTCTGGAAGTAAAGTTAGAGAAGTTTAATCTGTGTAATACTACTATTTCCATCAAATGTACTGTATAGCTCGCCAGGTGCTGTAGTGGCTTAAGAACCATTCTATCACGTCTTGGGTACGGGTTGGAATCCCAGCATGGGCATGGAAGTTAACGTGTCTGTCCCTTCATAGGGGTAACGCTGGCTGCTCATTGGTTGCTTTATAATAAAATAGCCACAATACGTTTGGGCAGTTGTAGTGGACAATTCCTTATCAGCAAGTGCCCGCCCATTGAAAAAATAAAATGTCAAATGTACTGTATATTTTACTTGAGAGAGCACAGCATTTACCTTAAACTCTTCTTTAAAAAAGAAGAATAAAACGAATGAAAACAGCAATGCACGTTTCAACAGCTACGTATAATAAAATCCACATCGTCTGGAACAGCAATTTATTCTGTGAAGTCGATAAAAGTATCTGATAGAAAGTGTTATTCTATTAAACATTACTTTCGTTCTTTTACTTTTATCAAAGCACCGAGAATCATTATCAATCAAAGCGTCCGATCTTTTTACTTTCATGATAACACTTCTTAATGGCATTCCTTTTTTTATTTCTCGCATGTCGAAAAAGATCGAAAATTCTTAGTAAGAACTCGAAAAAGAAACGGTGTCTGGAATTGTTCCAAAGGAAGCGAATTGTTTGCAATCGAATTTCCAGATATAGCTTTTGGTAAAAGTTTATTTATTCAGCTAGGAAATAGTTTTATTGATTCGTTATAGATATCATTACAAATGATATTCTGCATACAGCATGCATTTCTTCTACGGGGGAAGGGTAGATTATATGAAACAAAAAAAAAAAAAAAAAAAAAAATAAGAAAATAAAAAAAAATTAAGCACAATGTTTTTTTTTAATCTGCCAGTCAACAGACATTATCGGAAGCAGATTTATCAAATACAGACTTTATTTCCGCGGCTCTAACCACAATTTCTTTTTACAATTGAGTCTATATTAATTGATGAAAATTACATTGGGTTGATGACCAATGGCTGTGAACACAATAAGTAAGTACGAGACTTTCACATGTGCACTTAAGTTTTTATCCTATCGAACCAACATTTTCTAGATTTAGTAGGCCTACAACTGAAGCTTCGACGTTGTCCGGTTGTGTGTTCAAAAATCTACACTATTTAAAATTTCTGGTTGGAGTTATAAAAAGTAGAAAATAAATTAAAGATAAAAATTAAAATACCTTTCTGATACAAAATAATTCATTGCGGTCTGCTTCTGTATCATATTATACAATTAGTGATGGTCAAAAATTGTCAATTGTTCTAAAATTAATTTTTTACCTTGAATCATTAAAAAGTTTTATGAGTGAGAATATTCACCACAGATTTAAAATAGATATACTTTGTGAACGTAAAACTGTGAAGACATCGTAAAAGATCTAGGGAAGATGTCAAAGCTTCAGTTGTAGTGCTTTCTATTTCTACAGGGCGTCAATCAAACGGCACTGTAAGGTCTCGCATCCTAAGATAGCGGACAACGCAGATGAATGCCACAAGTTTGAACTCTTCGTTTGTGTGCTGCGTAATTTTAAGTGGCTCCAGAACTCTTAACAAATACTGGTGTTGGAATGTAAAACGGATAAAAACTTTGTATAATATCACACATTGTTGATAAATACCATTCATGGATGTTTCATGTTTTCCTCTTCTAGATCGTTTTAATCTAAAACAACTAATGACTCTATTTTGAAAATAGTTTGCTTTCAATTCAAGCCTTCTCCACCTTTAAAAAAAATAATATATATATATAATTTCTCCACTTAAAAAGGTTAAAGGATTTAGTTGCAGAACTTTATAAATTTGAAATAAGAAAACAAAGCTACTAAATTTACCTAAACCTAATTATAAATTAAGAGCTGACTATAAACACACCAGGTTATTTACGGTTATCATAAAAATATGGACATTAACGTTTCCAATACATTTTATTTAAAAAGAAAGCATCATTTTAAGTTTTTCATGCACCTTTATCATGAGTTCTAAATTTAGTAGATTTGGTTTTTCATTTGAAAAGTGTTATTATACAAAGCTTTTATCAATTTTACATTCCAACACCAGTATTTTATAACAGTTACTATAATCAAATTAATTAATTTTTACCATATACAAAGATGCTCCGAGCAGTGTCTCCTCTCATCCTGGACCTCATCATCGCTGCGGCAGATTTCGGCTCGCAGGTGGCAGCTGACCTATGGTGTGGTGGAAGTTGGACGCCGGAATATGCACTCGTTGAAGAGTAGCAACCAAAAAGAAGGGGAGTATTTCGGAAGATGACCGCCACTTTACGGATATGGCACCCCGTCAGGGGCGACATAGTGCGCCGTCGTCGACTGCTGGAAGTGATTTTGTCCTGGCTGCAACATGCTTCTCTTCAAGCTCTCCAGTTATTGATTAGGACTTTTTTTGTACTTTTTTCCAAGACCGTCGTCTCCATTCTCGATCTTTTGCTACCTCCTCGGAGAGCCACTCTGCTATTTCAGCATTATTACGTCGTCTAGCCGTACTTCTTTTCCGTCTCATTCTGTTCATCGAATCCTCGGCTTCGTGGACTGCTTGGTATGAGGACTACACCTCCCGTGATGTCTCATCGTTTCTCTGCTGGCTCGGTTTGCGTGTGGCAGACGACCAACGGTGTGGCGACTTTCCTTCGGCTGATGGAGTTACCGGTAAAGAATTTAGCTACAGCCAGTTTTCGTAGCAGGGTTACTTCGGTCTAGGGCCAGCCGGCCACTTTGTGGATGTGGCAACCTTTCCAGGGCGACGTTGGGCACCCTCCTACAGATGTTTGCGTTGTGTCATCGTGGATTGTTTCTTCTCGTGCCAGTCACTCCAGGTTATTGGACCTATTTTTCATTTTTTCACGCTGCTTCTTTCTGTGTGTTTGGTCGCGGCTGAGCAACCCGCTGTGAAGTCCACCCGTCGTGGGTGGGGGGAAGGCGGGCCGGTCTTCATTCATCTCTCTTTCAACTCTTTCCATCTCCACGCCACTGCTTGCTCAGTCTGTTCTTGCTTCGACTTAAGACGATCTGAGTTCGTGTCATCTACGAACCGTAATCGATTCATGCCCCGGTCATTGTTTTGGGGCCTCTTTCACTTCAAATTTTTCAATTGTCATCTCTTCAACAACAACTCTGGGGATAAGCGCGTGGCGCAGGTGCCCGAAGAAAAAACCCTTTTCGGTTCGGTTCGGGTAAATACGCAACGCGAGTAATGCCTCCTATTGTTTCACCTCTCCCAATGAATTCTTCCAAATCTGACAGACAGCGTTTTGTTAATCTCTGACCGTGGAGACACGGGAGAAGGAGGAGGAACTAATAAAGAAAGATATGATCCACTTTATTTCCTCTGTTCATTCCCGATATCACAGATAGTAAAAATCTGCCGAAAGCGCCATTTATCATATGGACGCCATTCATCATATGGTTTTAAATTTGTTCTTTTCTAAAAGTTTTGTTCCATTTTAACACAAAAATTCCGGTTTTAAAATAGTAGTTAATTATATTCCGGAATAGTTAGCGACTATAAGTAAACAAAAACAAATTTAAAACCAGAAATCACATAAAATCAAATCAATTGAACGTAATGGTAAATTCTTTGCATTGATCTTGACGTTGGATGATCTTGGATCATCAAGTGAAAAGGGGTCATTTCCGAATCTCCACTTCTCTCACACATGCCGACCTAACCTGAGGGAAGGATAATCAGCCCCATAGATTTAAAGTGCACGTCCGCATCACTTGCACAGTAGTATTTAAAATTGCCGAGAATAGAAAAAGTTAATCAAGGGTTCCAGATTATAAATAAAGCTATTTTAATTAGAAAGCTTTGTTGCGCTCGTGCCCATTAATAGGCGATTGCACTATCCATGAAAATAGGCGCCATTGCCCCCGAAGGGGTTTGACTTCTGCTTGTTGATTCCTAATTTTGAACCAATTCTAGATGAGGGACCAACAACCACCCCCCTGAAAAAAGGTTTTATTGTCCCATTTTCATTATTTTTCCAAAATAAAATCTATAGTTTTGTAGGATCAAAGTCTTTTAATAGTTTCGTCACGATCTTGTATTTTTAGTTCGGCTGAAAAGAGAATACCTAGGTATTATATATAATGCTTAACATCATTTCTAAAGCTTATAAAAAACTTGGTTTTCTTAAGCGTAAAACTAAAGACATATAACTTTCATGCATTAAAAGTTTTATACGTCAGTTTGATTCGCTCAAATCTGGAATATTGCAGTCCTATTTCGGTTCCTATTATAAAAATAAAATCAAAATTCTTTAGAAGGGGGAAGACTCAGTTTGCACTTGATTTATACTGCAAAAGTAATCCCATTTATATTCAGAATATTTCTTCATCGCACTTGAGAAGTGTTTTTGGTCTTCTAAGTTTAAGTTCTCGTCATGATCTGTTTTGTCTTTTTTTTTTTTATAAAGTTGTCATGGTAGTTAATATGGTAGATGGTAGTGATATTCTTCAGAGTATTTGTGCAAATGTGCCGAACAGATATCTTCGTAATATTATTTGTGGATCTAGTTATAAAATATAATACAGTTATTCTTCGTTATATAAATTTTATAAAATTTGTAATAAGTTTTCTTTGGATTTGGATATTTTTAACATGTCTTTTAATGTTTTTTAAGTTAAGTGTTCTGAACTTTTACAATCATAATATGATATGTATTTTATCTCTGTATTTTATTTTATAATTTGTCCCGTTTCTTATGCAACATTGTAAATGGATTTTGTCTGTAGTGCACATTTCTTTTTATAAATAAATAAATAAAGTACGTAATGATTCTCACATTTCTAATTTTGCCAAAAAAATCACGTATACTATAAAATGACAGTTTTTCATGCATTTCCGGTAGCACATTCAAGCAGAACCTACGTGCATGCACAACTTAATTCTAAAACGAGGTTTCAACAAATAAAGCTCATTGGTATATTTTTCTCAAAGGGAACACTATAAATTTTCAATTACTAATTCCTAAAGAACTTTTCCCTTAAAGAAGTAACGTGGTTAAGTGGCTTTAATACTTCTATTGCCTCCAAACTACGAGCGCAGAATAAGTGCTTAATAAATGAAATTAAAGTGGAGTAAATTTTACTAGCACGTAATGCATCCCAACACAGAAAGAGAAATTCATTTCATTTGTGGAAGTAACATTGGTAGTTAACAAAGAGATTTAGCAGGGTGTAATGGATAATAGAATTATCTTATTTGGATTATCGTCAACTTAATTAGGAGTTGCCCTTCTGTATTAAATTTACGCAATATAAAATAAGGATTAAAGGGGATTGAACTAAATATTGGATAGTATACTGCATACTAAACTTCTGTACTTTGAATTACAGTAAAATTTCAGAGTAGTTTAGTATTAGCAAAATATTATGATTCAATTAGACAACAGGACGTGTTTAATCTGCTAGTTTTCTTTTTCTTTTCCCGATTTGCGAAGGCTGTTTATTGCTTTCACATTGAAGTTAAATTTTAGCAGAATAAAATAAAATCACACATTTAGCTACTGAAAATATCACTCAAACATGTTATGTCCGCTTATTATAGAAAAATTAATTTTATTATCTATTTTCAACTTTATCATTAATATAATCATAGCTGCCAACATTCCCGATTTCTTCGAGAAGTTTTCCACCACTAACTTTTACCTGGCAATTCATACTTAGAGTAGAACTAACGCCAAATATACGAGTAGAATAACGCCAAAAATTTTATCTAAAATAAATCTGTTTAAAAATTGTGGTGAAAAATCCCCCGAAAAAAATGAGAAGGTTGGCAGCTATGATATAATAATAAAATCAATGGATTCCTGTTGGCCTTACCACAGGCGTGTGTATAAATACACTGAACATGCAAAAGCCTGACGTGTGAAGGTCACGAGTTCGGGCGCATCGCGTGGCAGTCAACCTAACGGTCAGGATATTTTGGGCGTTTTACCCCGCTCTAATGTGAACACGCGTTAGTATCCCTTAAAAAGTCCTTCATTCAAAGCAACCTTTCTTAGGCACATAGTCTTCAAGTAGATTTGCCTTAATACACAATATACATCAGTATACAATACGGATGGCGCCTTTCTTACTTCAAAACATGATTTTCAAATAATTTCTCATGAAATATTTATTCTTAAACACTTAAATAGCGACTTCGTTTTGAATAAGAACAGTTCGAAGTTGATAATTAAACGAAATATTAAAGTACATATCTTAAACGTACATTATTTTAACCCTTTGCGCTCGAAACCTCTTTTACTCGAGCAAACAAGCAACTCAAGACGAATTAATCGAAATCAATCCCACCCTATAGCTGCAGAATGTAAGCAACCACTTTTTGTATACAGCAACTCTCAAAACCAAAGCTGACACTTTCGTGCACGAACGCAGGATTATTCCTACTGCCACGGTCCCTCCAGATGAAAATACGCCTATTATCAGGATGAACTGAAAAACGGGACTCGTCAGAAAAAAGAACATTGCTCCATTCATTTCTCCTCCAGTTCACATGCTCTGTTGCCCACTCCCTGCGGTCGCGACGATGCCTTGATGTTAGTCTAACACATACCACCGGTCGGCGAGCATATAGACCTACACCATGGAGCCGGTTTGAGTTGAAACCGTGGTGCCAGTAGCCGAGCGAAGGTGTTGTTGGAGAAGAGTAGCGTTCATATTCCGGTGTCTCCGAGCCGTTAACACTAAATAACGATCTTCATTGGGCGTTGTTGCCCGTCTACGACCTTGCTCTGGTCTTCGGCCTGCACTTCCAGTCGCCAAAAACCGGTTCCAGATCCTGGAAATCACACTTTGTGACACTCCAATGGCTTGCGCTACTTCGGCTTGAGTTTTGCCCCCTTCTAACCTACCGACAACTCTCGAAGCTTCTGAATCGGTCAAATGACTTCGCTGAGACAACGTACTCATCGAAACAAAGCAGTCACTGAATGCCGATCATCCTTGTCTTCATTGTCTTTTATTCAGTTGAAAGTCCAATTTCATTCGCTGCCGCTGAAGCGACGTTTTTGACGTCGAACTCAAAATTAGCATACTCCACAGTTTGAAAATCAGAAAAATTTGCATTTGTGATTCTCTTCTGCCATTTTCGGCAAAAAAATTTCGCTTATATCTTTATTTTAAATAAAACTTACAATAACCTTTAATTGTTTTGAGCAGTGTATATACACATACTTTTGGCAGCCATTTCGCAAACGCACTGCAGACAAAGCATATGTAAATAGATCGTGTATATTTAATTAAAAGTGGTTGTTATATTTTTCGACGGGCACCTTACTACTAACTAAATAATGTCACACATTATTATTTATATATTCCACGGTAGTTTCAACAGAAAAGACAAAGTAGCTGAACTTTTTGCATCCTAAATTGCCGTCTTTCAAAATCCCTTAAAATCATTATAAATTAAAATTACCCTTTAACAGTAAACCGAATATACACGGCAGCTGAAATCACACTCTTATGCCTGTAAAACACACGAAACGGCGATACATTGATGTCAACTTTATCACTATTGCTTTGTTTAATACGTGATTTGCCAAAGAGTGACGGGTATGTAGTGAGTCAGTTGAAAAATCTGAAGATAAATGCATATGAAAAGAGGAGAAACAGCAGTAAAAATTCAGATATCTTTTAGGTTTCTTTCATTCCTTTGGACTCTATTCATCAACAAAGACGTGAGTTATTCATTAAGTAATCTCAATGCCCTTCGGAACAAACGTCATGCTTTCCAAGCATTGTGTGCTATGTGGGGCAAGCGCACGGAATTTTTCCATTTCCGGAATTATTATAACTTTATTTCTATTGACTATCTTTCACACGACATGAAAATTTTATTTCGTGGAACATCTAGGCCGTTTACGGCTGCATTTTCAGCTGCATACTTGACGATCCTCTTGTTTTACAATCATTAAGCATAGAAGGAATTTTTGTAAGGCTTAGTCAAGTGATATCAAACAGTAAATGTGCATAAAAAAATCTAACAGTAGTAATATTGCAAGCAGAATTTATTTTTGCCGAGCAAAATTTATTTATTTATTTATTTATTTATTTTCAATACAGGTAGCAGTTTTCTAATAATGGGTAATTTTTTTCCTTGTATGTAAAAATATCAAATTGTTCTCCGTATTGCATCAACATCAAACGAATCCACTTTTTAACTCACTATAGTTTCTCGTTTTTGATTTTTTTTGCGGTGAACTAAAAACAGTATTTCCTTCATCCTCTGCTTGTTTTCGTATATTATACACACTTGCTGGAAAAATCCATGTTAGCATACCGGCTTAGCGTGTCGTAATAACACGCATAACTCGTTTTGATGGCTGATTAACTGGAATAGTTAATCTTCCATTTCGAGCTTCTTTACCACAAGCTTTTATTATGTTTCTTTTATTGAGCTTCTTTACCACAAGCTTTTATTATGTTTCTTTTATAGAGCTTCTTTACCACAAGCTTATTTTTAAAACGTGGAACTTGAAGGTTTTCATTATTATTCTATTTTTGTGATAGCGAGGCTTGGCGATTTACAAAAGTACTCATGGGATTACATTTTAGCAAAATGGTCAAATGTAAAAAAAAAAAAAAATGTGTGTCGTAAATTTCACTATTAATTCGTTCGAAAACTGTGAGAAATAACCAGGATGAGTTGCCTCAACTAGCTGGGGTTTCTTCTACGGACATCGAAAAAGTAACACAGTAAGTTAAAAACTGAGTAAAATCGATCAGCTCTGCCACGAAATTTACGTCATGTTCGCTATTCTAAATATCTCTTTGAGATATTTCATTATTATGCTTAGAATTACTTCGAAACGATTTATTAATGGATGTTCAAGTCATTTTATTCTTTAAAAATACTAATGCTCAAATACAACCACAAAATTCAAAAGGACACAAATCAAATGATGAAAGAATAAGAATTCAAAATGCAATAATGTTATACTGTCGCGGACCAAGTTAGGAAGTCGGAACATGTAAAATTAACTTATAAACCACGAGAGACGTCAATAATAATAAAAATCCCGCCCGTTATTTTTCAGTGTATTACAGATTATCATATATTTCTGTGTGTTGACGTCACCACAATACAATCGCACAATCGTTACATACATCCGTAGAGATGAGCAAGAGGAAGCAGGGGCGTTCACTCCACTAACTTTCCACCCTCGTCGACCAGTACATTTGGGATTCCTGCGCACTGGCAGCGTGCCAATCTTCTGGGCCAAATGCAGTCAAACTCTTTTTTCTGTACCTTTGATTTCTCATACTTTTATTAAATTTTTACTTTACTAGCTGCGTATCTGTTTTTGTACAAAAAGAAGCAAATGATTTTCTTATATATGATCGTAACTACTTGCAGCTAAACGCAATCTCCAGAATAACGTGTAGGTAGTCAGTGTCTTCTTTTCAAACTAATTTTGGATGCATGTCACGTAGGATCACCTATGTTTCAGTTAGTTGTAAAATACACGTTGAAAAACGTAGTTAATAAACGCTTTTAATGTAAAAAACACGAAAAACTTAATAGCACAGTATAATGTTCTACTTCAATCTTAAGAAAAATATCAGACTGCGTTATCTCAAAGAGATATTTAGAATAACGAACATGAGGTAAATTTCGTGGCAGAGCTTATCGATCTTACTCAAGTTTTTAACTTACTGTGTTAATTTTTCGACGTCCGCAAAAGAAACCCCAGCTAGTTGAGGCAGCTCATACTGGTTATTTCTCACAGTTTTCAAACGGATTAATAGGGAAATTTACGACAGACATTTTTTTTTTTTTTTTTTAAACATAGGGCAATTATGGTAAAATATAATCGCATGAGTACTTTAGTAAATTGCCAAGCCTCGTTATCACAAAAATACAATAATAATAAAAACCGTCAAGTTAAACTTTTTAAAAATTGATGTAAATCTATAATGGTATTCCCGATATTGGCTGTATTTTAGAAAATGATTTTAATCCTTACGATCTTTCACATATATGTACAAGAGTAAAACATAATGGTCCATTTGAAGTACAGGGTGGGCATAATTAAACTTCAAGTGTTCAAGTGGTGGAGAGAAAACTACCTGGAATATTCCAGTGGAACATGGTATCTACACGTTTCAGAACATGCGCAAGTCAAATATGGAATTTTAAAAAAATCGCCATTTTCACCTTATAGATGGAGCTATATCGTGTTTCAATGCTTATGGACGTCATATATGCAAATTTTAAGCCCATCGAACAGTGTAAAAATAAGACCACATTGAGTAATGGTCCATCATGACTCTGAATAAGAAGGAACGTGCATTGTTAGTGAAGATATTCTATCAGAATGGTAGCAATTATTCAGCTACTCTGAAAGAATACCGGCGTATGAAACGTTTAAGAATAGGTCCAATGAGTGTCAATGAGAATAAATAATGGTTTAATTGTTTTCCAAAGCGTCTTTATGAACTGTTTAATTTGTGATCTTAATTTACGTTAATTTTTGATTACATGTTACTGTAAAAATTTAATTACTGAAGCGAATTGTATGGAATTTTGATAAACAGTAAATGATGTTTTATATTGTTTATATGCCTCTTAGAATGTCACTATGCTCTGTCTATCGGTTTTGGAAGTTGTATATGCCACCGGTGAGCTTTGAAATACGGTACAGCGCCATCTATCGGGTGAAAATGACGATTTTTTTTCATATTTGACTTGTGCATGTTCTGAAACGTGTAGATACCGAATTTCACTGGAATATTCTCAGTAGTTTTCGCTCCAGCACCCTTAGAACACTTACAGTTTAATTATGGCCACCGTGTACCTTACTCTCATCGTACACTTGACGACTGCACGAGTCATCCCAGATTTGTGTACTCATGCAACAACTCTTAGATATAGAATGCTGGAGAGCGGAAGCTTTTATGTGATCGCTGGGTCTACGGGGATGACATCGTCACCGTTTTATTTTCACAAAATAAAGCTATTTAAGTTTGTGGTGAACTTACTCCCCTATAAAACATTTAAGGATTTAAGATAAAAAATTTAAATTTACGAAAAATCGAAAATTTTAACTATCACTAATTATGTAATACGATAGATAAATTATTTTTTATCAGAAAGGTATTTTAATTTTTATATTTGAGATATTTGCTAAAATTTGTGGATTTCACTAGAAACTTTAAGTAGTTTTAATTTGCGGAAATAAAGCTGTGATGAAGTCCAGTAAGAAAAGCTTAGTGATGATGCAATAGATTCTGTCCTTAGGCATTCTACACGTAGGTGTTGCCTCATAAAACTACACGCACTCCGAATTTTACTATTATTTCTAACCTGCAACCTGTCCAGTCTTTTCTAGTGCGATTTATTATCGCATGCCTCGTGTACTTCGTTACAGCAAAACACAAAGGTTAATAAAAACATAAATTTTTTTTTCTGGTGTTTGTAAAATAAAATTGCTTTGTTTGCTAATATGTTATTCAGTTTAATTTAATAATTCAGTTTAATTTACTACTTTACCTTCAAAATCATGGGCATTCAAAGAACTAAAAGAAATTGTTTCACTTTTAAGTACACTCTTATTCTTAAAAAGTAATATTCGTTTGACAATTATTGACACAAATTATTTTAATTTTTTATTTTCATTATCTCTCCTTTTTGCTATTTTTTTAAATCTGAAGTATTAAAGATGTGTTATTTTTATCATTGTTAGGCATTAAATAATCTAATTTAAGCTATTATACGTTTTCTTTTATCATATACATCTAAAATGAGACATAATGAATATTTTGTCATTTGTTTCACGTTATTGCCAGAAAGAACGACAGACCTCCAATGTTATTTCTCAACTGCATGTAATGAGCACTTACTGCTACAAATCTCATGACAGCATGTGATTGGGATCACTATCTAGATTTAACAAAAGGACAAAATTATCCTGCTCATAAACTATGATATACAATGCATTATGACATTATGAAAGATGAAAGATAAAAGCTTTGTTTTATAAGTTGATTTATAAAATAATGATTTGTGTTACCTATTTCACTAAACATGCATTCGTAATTCCATAAGACTAATTTTTAAAAAAATCCACGCCTAAGTGTACTATGCCCTATTAGAACAGCTTTTGTGGCAGTTTGAAACAGTTTATTTAAAATTCCCAACCGAAAGCTGTTAGGGTTCGATTATGAAGGATTCTGAACTAGGAAGGGACTGACGGACTGGCTGATGATTCTTTTTTAATGAAACACCTTTTGGAATTTGCACTTATCTTCAGTATGAAGTATGTAACTGTTAGTTTCTGCAACTGTGTGGTTTCAAGCCTCGCATGGCGCCGAGTTTGAAATTAGCTCAGACAGTATTCACTCACAAACACATATCGGAACATACGTGACCTTCAGACAGTTTAAACTATAAGCATGCATGGGAACATACACATAGGTACCAAGTATTACGGAATATAATTAACCACTTTTTGTGAACGGCAATTTTCTGTTTAAAATATAGCAAAATTTTAGAATTTAAATTTTGGGTTTGTAACTATTTTAAAAAATCATTCAAAAAATTACTGTTTGCAAAAAGTGGTTAATTATATTCCGTAATCTTGGCACCTATGCATACGTGACCTTCGAGAAGAAGACCTGTTGCTTTATAAAATTACTCATGTTATGTAGACGGGTTTCATTATATTTCAAAATTGAAGCTGCAATCATAATTTTTAGACGAATTTTTCATCACTAGTCAATAATAAATCAAGATAATTTTAAGAATAATAAATTCGATAAATAGATGAGAAATGAGAATCTTAATTCCCTAATACAAATCTTCTTTTTATGCTTAAATCTTCCTTTGTAAGATGACACATTTCATAAAGCAGCAGACCTTCTTTACGGAGGTCACGGAACATGTCGAGAGTACTGTTCTTGGACCATAACCGCCAACTTGTAGGTTTTTTTCAGAAAGATTACCCACCACTACTTTTGTTTGGATAATTTAATATAAATTACTAAAATTAAAATTTTAAAGATAATCCTAAAAATAGCACTATGTAGTGTTCAGAAATAATCGTACAGTAGTTACATCGTTGTGGCTACTTATTGTTTTCGATAGGATTTTTGATCGGATACGTTTTATTTCTTATCTCGTAGCCGACTGATCAGGAAGATCCCATTTTAAAGTAAGTCGGTGCATGACCGATCGGGGAGATCTGCTACTTTAGTGCAACTTTCTGGGTTATTGTCAGTTACTTGATCTAAAGTTCTTCACAATTATAGGCTGTTTTTATGACGCACAATATATAACTAATAAGAAATACATTATAAAAATAACTTAAAATGATATTTTTTGTTTCCCGTTTGGATCGTGCTATGTATCATTAGCCACCTTTAATTTCTTATTTTTCAGACACTTTATTACCTATACTTTGTAAACAACCTACAAAAAAATCATTTTATACGAATGCGCTAGTACAACGCTTTGTTTTTTATCTTATTATAATAAAAGTTTAAATAAATAAAATAAATTGCTGTATACTTTTAATTTTATGTTTTGTAGAAAAATACGTGGAATCGGTAAAAAAATTGTTACCGTAAATATAATTGACTACTTAAATAATTTTCAGAAGCCTTTTATTTCAAATAGTATCATTATTTATAATATCGCATACACATTTCGATAGTATGAATCAAAAAGCATCATTGACGCTGCAAAAAATACACCGTGGACAGAAGTTTGACTTGTCCGAACGCGGTGGAAATCGCACAGTTCACTGTAACGCGCGTGGTTGGCGAAGTATTAAGAACGAAACTTTTTAATGTTGTTTTTGTAAATCTCTAAAAAGTAACAGTCATGCATCTCGTTTAAAAGTAGTAAGTACAGTTTATATATATATGCATGTTTTCGATTTTCATCTAATAAAATTTGAGAGACTATGCTCATTGGATTAACAACTTTCTGAGTTTCCATTAGCAGAACTTTTAGAGTTTCTCTCTTGAAAAAGAAATACCAAATGAGGTAAAGTGGCTTGATTTTGTACTATTGTTTCCAAATAAGCGAGCGGGGAATACAGGATTAGTTAATGAAATTAAGTTCATGGAAATCTTATTACAGGATATGGACTCTTCAGTACAAAGTGCTATTCCCCTTTACTGCATTTGTGGAAGTAACGCTCGTATTTAACAAAGCCAGTTAACTAACTATAATGAATTGTGGAATTTATGCGAGGGGAATAGCCAAGTCAAGTAAATCGCCATTTTGTATCAGTTTTATGAAACATTTAGTTAGCGCTAAAAGAATTTCGATAAAACTTTGTCAATCTTCTGTTAAGTGTATAAAATATGTAGACTATTTGTCTGATTTTGGGAAAGTGAGATGAAATTCGCAATATCGTTACATAGAGTCAAGTTAGATTTTACAGATTTGGCACCTCATACTGGTACCGTTTGATGTCTTAAAGTAAGAGGATAGCTGTATTTCCTTCGGAAATAAGCTATTTTAAGTCAATGAATTTTATAATAATAGATTACAAATTGAATGTTTTGAAAATTTCATAATTTTATTCAATTCGATGTCAACAAATATTTGTCATGTTATCACTTTACTTCGAATTTTTGAAGGGAAAAAAAATAGAGAATGAAATATTTTTAGTGCAGTTTGCACTTATTGTTTGTAAAAAGTTAAACATTAATGAGCACACGCACATGAAAAGTTATTTTGAAGTTGGAACATTTTGACATTATAAGTTTTCCTCTTTCACCATAAATTTCAGATTATTGTTTAATGGTAAATGGTTTCTCAAACTAGTTCAGGCCTGCCAAGTTGCACCGTTTCAAGCACATTTTTTTCTTTCAACGGGCATCTTCTTTTGCTAGAAATCTAAAATTACAGCAGTCGTCAGATGCCAGTTTCACTAATCTCTTTGCGTTCAAATAGAAGGTACGTAGAGTTAGATTTTAACAGTGGCGTACGCAAGGGGGGTTGGGGGTTCAACCCCCCCTTGTCAAAAAATTTGTAACAAAATGTCCCTAAATTTTCAATTTTTAGCTTAAATATTACGCATTTAACACAAAGTTATGCCTATAACCCCCTCCCCCCCTTGAAGGAAGTCTGCATACGCCACTGGTTTTTAAGTCACAGAAATAACTGCCTTTATTCCTATATAACTGCAATGACCTTCTATAAGTGTAACTTTATAGATTTTTTCAGCTCGAGGGCAGCATTCATTTAACAGAAATTTGTGGGCCGATTACACACTTGAGATAAAGATAAAAAAGGAATCAAAACATAGATGTGGGTTTCAATTACTTGTTTAATATTATTTTATTAATTAATTATTTAATAACACATTCATACATTGAACATGTCGCGCGGCTGTCAATCTAATGGTCTGGAGTTTTGGTCGGTTTTCTCTAGATGTAACGTGAATACACGTTAGAACCCCTTAGGTAATCCCGATATGCTCATAGCTACTCACAAATACAGTTTTTCCAGGAGATTATATGCCACTACCTTTCTTTAGGTACCACTATACTGAAATTGAATTATTTTTTTCTTGAAAAAATAGAGGAGAGTAATCTTCCAGAAGAACTTGGCAGCTATGCATATGCGAGGCTACGCGGACAATCTAAAGACCATAAATAATAGAAACAGTATAAGAATAATATAGAAACACTTACAATCGGTAATACTAAAAATTTGAAGAAAAAAACTGAAAACTGCCAACCAGAAAGATTTCTGAAATCAATAATATTGCGCATAGCAACGTTCTGCACATTCTCATTTAAAGTTTTATAATTAGTTGGGAATTACCATTTAGGTTGTTCATGTATCCTGTAACGGTACTTCCCAACCTGTTTGCGCCTGCGGACTGGGATAAATGCTAAACGGACCAACCCATAATGGGATATTTGCCTCAAAATCCAGTCGAAAAATATTTTTCACGTGTTTTACCGTTAAAATCATTGCTGTGGACTTTTGACGTACTTTTTAGTAGTATATACTTCTTCAATTATATATCCGTGGTTATCGCGTCAGCCTATTTCCTGGATAATCCGGAATTTACTATAATTATTTTGCACACCTATTTTGTATCTATTTAGCACCAGAAATATAAAAAGTAAATTTTTATTAATAAATAGAAATGCAGTGCTACACGTCACGTTTTTTAATCATTTTCATTCAAGTAAATCAGGCGAGCTGCTCGCCTGATCGTAATAGAGATGGGCGGTTCGATTCATTTTGCTGATTCGAATCCCGACTCACTCACTACTTCGATTATTCGAATCTTGAATCAATAAAACAACTAAAGAAATTTTCCCTCTCTCTGCGCCGAAAGCCGTACTATTTAAACACCCTTCACCCATTCATCGGGTTTCTTCTCCGCTGAGTTCTCGGGCAGTTAGCATCTCTCTCTCCTTGCTCGAGTAAAACTAGTGTTTAAACTGCCCGAAATGAAAATACAGGGGAGCTTCGTATGACCCCCTGGGTCTATAAGATTAAAAGGTTAAGTTTGGTGTCAAAGCATTCAAAATTTTATGCAACGATGGGGATTCCTGAGGGGGGGTCGAGAATCAATAAAAACGCGCTCCGATGGATAGTTTCCGAGATATACGTTAATTAATTATGGTAATTAGACTAATTAACCATGATTGAGGCTTAAAAGGACTGCAAACATGTAGAAATTGGCTCTGGGATGGTTTCCAGGCTTTGGAGATGCCGCGGAAGGAGGCTAGTGTTTAAAATGCCCAAATTGAAAATATAGGGGAGCTTCGTATGACCCCCTTGGCCTGTAAGATTAAAAGGTTAAGTTTGGTGTCAAAGCATTCGAAATTTTAAGTATTGATGGGGTGTTGAGCCTATGGGGGGTCGAGAATCAATAAAAACGCGCTCCGGTGGATAGTTTCCGGGATATACGTTAATTAATTATGGTAATTAGACTAATAAACCATGGAGCTGTTTTTTCCGCGATCCGGCATCGTCATCAACGGAGAGAAAGCAGTAGCAAAAGCATCACAAGCTGGTATTGATCTCAGGATTTTCTTATCGCCGGCCTCTGAGGCGTAGCCAAGGGGGGGGTTAGGGGGGTCATAACCCCCAATGAGGAATTTTTTGCCATACAAAATGTATATTCTTCACTACATTATCATACACACGTATACATATATATGAGTTGCAGTAGTCATAACCCCCCCCATGAAAAATTTCTGGCTACGCCCCTGGCCGGCCTGTATTTTTGACCTTTATCGAATTCGAGATTTCACTGAAATGAAAATGGGAATATCGGATATTTGATGTTGAAATAAAACCGATATGTCGATATTTATCGATTTTTGGCCCAGTCCTACTGAGGGGCTGCTGCCCCCCCCCAAAAAAAATGGGACCCTTTACTTAGCTTACAATTGAACTTTATCTTTAAATTTGATACCCAGCCCACCCCGAAATAAAATCCTGGCTACGCCACTGTCAATAACACTAACTACGCCACTGCTTTAGACCCTATTTTGTATTTCTGTGAATTACGAAAGAAAAGAAAATAATTCCCCTTAAACGACAAACAAGGTAAAAAAAATATCTTAAACGAAATCTGCAGCAATAAAGCGAAATGTTATTTTGCTTACTACAAAGTCCTTTTGTGAGAGCGCTTAATACCGCCCCTGTATCCTTCATGAAAAGTGACAAGCACAATCCTAACTTTATTTCATTCTATTGCCCTTCACATGAAAACCCGCCACCATGTAAACTTAACGTTACGGTTTTTTTTTTGGGAGGGTGAGGGCAGGGGGACATATATTGAAGTTAAAAGTAGAAAAGGGATGTTTCAGAAAAATTTTAAATAAATATTAAACCAGCCAGACAAGTTGGAAGGAGGGAGTACCCCCGAGGGAAAAAGGTTTAAACAACTTTGAGACACCCCCCCCACTCTTCCACGAGCATTGGCGTAAATTGGCATGTAATATTTGAATGGGGTGAGAAAATGTTTCCGATTGTAGAAAATATCGTTATTATAAATAGCTCTGATACTTGAATTTTCTTAATTTTTTTTCGGGGGGGGGGGGATTGACCCCTCTTGCCCTTAGGAAGTAACTCCTATGCCCCCCGCCAAAAGCAAACGATGTTCGACCCACTCCACACCCACAGACAGATGAAACTTTAAATCCGACCACTAACTAAGAAATGAAACACCAGATTCGAAAAAAAAACTTCAATTAAATGAAACATCCTTTCAACTCTTTTCGACTCCTTTCGACTCTGAGTCGATAGAAGATTCGAAAAACTAACAAATCTCAACGATCGTATACAATCACCGAAACAGAGCGAAGCACTGAATCAGTAGAGATTCGTTGCTGCACCAACTCAGTGAGCAACTCAGCCACACCCACTCATTTGTTGTTTCAAATCATCTATCGACTCAGAGTCGAAAAGAGTTGAAAGAGTAAGGGAAAATCTCTGGGAACGGCAAAGGGAAAATAAGTTTTCCTTCCCTTTTAACTTGGAATGTATTTCCCCACAGTTGAGAGCTTGAGATTCGAATCAGTAGAGAGTGAGTGTAAAGACTGAGCCAACTAGTACCAAGATTCGATTCACTGATTCGACTCATCGGCCATCTCTAGATCGTAATAACAGGATGCGAATGACAGTTGGTCGGAGCTGTACTAACGCCTCCCACATATAGAAAGCCCCTCAACTCCTATGTCACCTACCTTTGAAGTCATCATTCGCCCTAACTATTAAAAATTTCTGGTAGATACTAAAAATATTACAAAATATCTTATATTAAACATTAAAATTAAAATATCTTTCTCATACAAAATTATTCAGTATGATCTGTTTCCTTATCACATTATCTAATTAGTTATGGTTAAAAACGGCCATTTGTCGTAAAATTATATTTTCAATCTCAAATTATTAAAATATTGCCAATCATGGGTAAATTCACCAGAAATTTTTTATAGCTTTATGTTGTCACAATCAAACTTTTAAACGTAGGCCAGAGACGGGCGGTTCCACTCATTTTACTGATTCGAATCTCAACTCACTTACTACTTCCATAATTCGAATCAGTAAAATAACTAAAGAAATTTTCCCTCTCTCTGCGCCGAAAGCCGTACTATTTAAACACCCTTCACAATGTCATCGGGTTTCTTCTCCGCTGAGTTTTCGGGCAGATAGCATCTTTCTCTCCTTGCTCGGTCGAATTCAACACACACAGTTTCGAGCAAATGAGTTCGTTCTCTCAACTTCCTAGCTCGCGCACTGTGTATGAGCAAGTTGTAATTTGTCGGCGGAAGGGGGGGGGAGGGATAAGACAAAGACGAAACAAAATACTACATCAATACAAATCATTTGCTTAAAAATAAATTCTACTGTCATTTTGAAATAATAATAAATACATGTTTTATACATCTTTTAGTTGAATGTAGTACTTTAACTAGGAAATTTCATAAAATAAAGGAAATCAATCGTGCATGGCTAATCAGTTATGTTGTAACACCTTGGTTATAACCTAACATAAATTTTGCCACGTAATTCTACGAAGAGGAATTTTTTTCTGAAAATTTCCTAATAATTCATTTGTTTTATAAGAGTATAACAAAAGCTTAAAAAGGAACATTTGGATTTTTTTTTCTTATTACAATATATTATTATAATATATAGCTCGAAAGAGTAGTTTTATAGTACAGTATAAATAGTGTGAAAGAATATTCTTAATAAAGTGCCGTTACCAGATTGCTGGAATATATAGTAAATAAAGAAAAGTTTCGGGGGGGGTGATAAAGGCACCCATATGATGTATTAAGGATTGGGGGATGTGGGGAAAGTCGCCCATAAAAAAGTAGTAAAAGGACTGATTTCCGTCAGGAAATTCTGCTCAAGAGCTCCCAAAATTATACTTTAAATAAAATTACAAATTTCCACATTATGACAACAATTTAAACTACACACAATTTTTATTTTTAAAGTGCACACATTTAAACTACACACAGCAATTTATACCACAATTTAAACTACAAAAATACCGTGAATCATGTTACTTGAAAAGCACAGAATGAAATTAAGGAATAAAAATTAAGTAATATAATAAAAATATTATTATCCCATATAATATTATCACAAAATTATTCTATTTTACTTTCCATCTTGATTAAATATTTTTATGCTCCTATAACTAACCTCTGTGTATGGTGTGATATGAAAATTGCTTCCAGAATATAATTTTCGTGATAGGGAGCCCTTACTGAAACTTTTGCCCTGGGCCCCATTTTTGTAAATCGGCCCCTGGCGATAAATATAAATAGCATTTTATCAGAAAAAAAGTTTTTTTTTCCGTGAGTGTGTTTATTCATTTTTTTTTCGCACCCATGTTTAACCTACTTGCTCTCATCAATGAAAAGACGCTGAGAAGAAGACTCACCTTGTTTGACTAGTATTTCAGTATGTTGTAAAAATATTCATCATATTGACAGCTGAAAGTAGGGCCCCCTCAGTGCCGGCCCCAGCTATTTTTCTAAGTGGTGCAAAATACAAAAATGCGGCCCCTCCTTCACACACACATGCAGCTAGAAAAGTTTTCAAAGGGGTTAAAACGAAAATTTTAACAATATATGGACACTCAAATATACTTACAATATGTATAAAGTAAGGTATTTTGGCACCCCCATAGATAAGTGGAAGAGATGGCGCCTGGTGCGGTCGCCCCGTTCGCTCCCTCCTAGGACCGGTTCTGGGACTCCTCCACTCTTTGGCCCTATGTGGATGCTCATGCATATAAATCCGCAACTAACGGTTACATCACGTGGGGTAAACCTTAATTAGTCTCCCCCCACCTCCAAAGAGATAGCATGAAATTTGGAGAACACTTAGACACAAAACCGGGAGAAAAAAAATATATTAGTTTTGTCCAATTTTATTTTTATATAAAATCGTCTCTTCCCTTCCTATGGAAACTGATTTTGACGCTCTCTTTAGTGCGGCACCTTGGGCACGGGTCCAGTTTGCCCTTTCTACTTGCAGCGATGACCATGCACCATTACACACATTTTTTAAAAACAACCGTCTGTGTCTAGTTAACAAGTATTTTATTTTAGTGTAATTTAATGCCAATAGATTTAATATACTACATATGTGTATCTATATTTACGGCGAAGTAAGAGCAAGTGTAAAATTTAAATGTGAATAAAAATATTTCAACTAAAGTGGGGAACACAATAAAAGTAACGAACACGAAGCTTACATTATTCCTGTTTATTTCAATTCACAAGAAAACACGCAGCCAGGTTACTCGTGGCATCGGAAAAAAACAAAAAACACCTCTGATACAACGATAGCAACAAAACGAAAAGTAGTATGTGCGAGACCGAAGCAAACACGCTAAATTCCACCACCACCGACCGGAGTCATCCGTGATTTCCTCCGAAACTTAGCGTAAATACGGGTTAGGACCCCTTAGAAAGAACACCACGGAGGGCACCCCAACATTCAAACAGTTAATTGGCCGTAATAACACAACAACATCCACCACTGCTCAAAGAAATACCAAAGTTCCAACCGTTATGAGCACCTCTCCTTAAAATTACTGCCCGCAACGCTACCCCCCCCCCTCCTCCTATCATTGTACACATTTTTCTTAAAGTGGTGTCTGGAATTGGTTTACAAACTTTTGATAAAATCACTCATTTACTTTATGCTAATACTTACCAAAAAAAAAAGTTGGAGGCAAATATGGAGCTATAAAGGCAATCGATAAGCAAGTAAACTTCTTTAGACCAGCGGCGTAGCAGAGTAGGTCGGAGCGAGCGGCCCGCCCTGCCCTCGCCCGGCAAGCTAAAAGCAAATGTGAGGGCGGCAGCGGAAGACCCTGTCTAAGAATCTTAGAAAGATGAGGCTACAATATGGAGGTCCGTCTCGGTAGTCAATAACAGCGGCGAAGCCAGAGGGGGGCAGAGGGGGCTACTGTCCCCTGAAATGGAAGCCTTTAATTATTCTTAGTGAGGAAGGTAGCATTTAACTGCGGGTTAATTAATATTTTGGTGCACAGCAGGGACGTAGCCAGAAGGGGGGGGTTGAGGGGCTGCTGTTCTCCCCCCACAAAATGGGACCCTTTACTTAGCTTACAATTGAACTTTATCTTTAAATTTGATACCCAGCCCACCCCGAAATAAAATCCTGGCTACGCCACTGGTCAATAACACTAACTACGCCACTGCTTTAGACCTTATTTTGTATTTCTATGAATTACGAAAGAAAATAAAATCATTCCTCTTAAACGAAAAACAAGGTAAAAAAAAAAATTCTTAAACGAAATCTGCAGCAATAAAGCGAAATGTTATTTTGCTTGCTACAAAGTCCTTTTGTGGGAGCATTTAATACCGCCCCTGTATCCTTCATTAAAAGTGACAAACACAATCCTAACTTTATTTCATTCTATTTCCCTTCAAATGAAAACGCGCAGCCATGTAAACTTAACGTGTACGTTTTTTTTTTTTTTTCAGGGTGGGGGCTATATTGAAGTAGAAAAGGTATTTTTCATTAAATTTTAAACAAATATTAAACCAGCCAGACAAGTTGGAAGGAGGGAGTACCCCCGAGGGAAAAAGGTTTAAACAACTTTGAGACCCCCCCCCCCCCGCTCTTCCACGACCATTGGCGTAAATTGGCATGTAATATTTGGATGGGGTGACAAAATGTTTCTGATTGTAGAAAATACCATTTTTAAATAGCTCTGACACTTGAATTTTCTTAATTTTTTTTTCGGGGGGGTGATTGACCCCTCTTGCCCTTAGGAAGTAACTTCCTAAGGGCAAGAGGGGAAGTAACGCCTATGCCCCCCGCCAAAAGCAAACGATGTTCGGCCCACTCCACACCCACAGACAGATAAAACTTTAAATCCGACCACGAAGAAATGAAACACCAAAGATTTGAAAAAAACTCCAATTAAATGAAACATTCGACTCTGAGTCGATAGAAGATTTGAAACACCAACGAATCTCAACTCAGTAATATTTGTCGCATACAATCACTGAAACATTTGAGATTCGTCATTCACAATCACCGAAACACTGAATCATCTGCCGTTGTCTAAGCAGTAAAACTAAGATGTCACGTTACGGTTCAAAGTACCCTCAAAAATATGGAAATCATACACTTTACGAATCTTCTCTATACTGATAAAATGCGGAGGTAAACAAACGCGTATATGTACGTGTCTATTTAATAGCGCACAGTGGAGTATTTGTCACAAAATCCTGGCCAAAAATATTTTTCATGTGTTTTAGCGTTAAAATCATTACTGTTGACTTTTGACTTACTTTTTAGTATTATATACTTCTTAAATTATATAAAAAAGCGTGTTGTCGCCAAATTTGGCGATATATCACCAAACGACTCGAAGTTGGTTGCCAACAAATGTCTTGTTCGGGGAGTGTCCAATATAGGGAAGTACTACTATTGTATAATACCCCTTATAAATGTAATACCGCGCGGCTGTCGATCTAACGGTCTGGCGTTTTGGGAGATTTTCCCCAGACTTCGCGTGAATACGCGTTAGAACTCCTTAAAAAGTCCTTCGCTCTATGCATCCTTCCCATTAGGCAAATAGCTCATGTGTAGCTGTGCCCTAACCACAATAAAAATATACAAATGCAATACTTTACTTTTAATAATACTTATAAATATAATACTACTTATGTATAAATTAATTTTTATCATAAATATGTTTAGATTTTATTTTTACCTAAATGTAGTTACTAAAGGATCTTTGTTTTCTAATGACTTCATAAGATTAACTTTTCCGATCCGATTCTTCTGAACTCTGATATTCGTCTTCTTCAAATTCTTCACCACTTTCTTTGTTTTTTGAGAGAGACCACCATCGGTCCCCTCTGGAAGAAGAAGTTGTAGGGTCTCACTGGTATGTTTTTTTTTCCTTGGCCTTTGTCTAGAGCAGCTCATAGAAGGGCACTGCTTAAAAGAAGCTCTCTTTGCAAATCCATAAAATCTCATTCCAAGCAGGAGGATAAAGTAATTTATTTCAAGCCAGCCCGTTCAAATGACTTAAAGAGCTAGCACATGTTTCTGTTTACACACTCACATTTTATTGACCCGAAGTCACAGTTGACAACCTTTCAGAACCAAAAATGGAGAGTTTGCTTTGGACACAATTCACGACGCAAACGGAAAACTAAGCTGTAAATAGATAGGACTAATAAAAGAAAGGGCAATTTTTGAATATGTAAAAACTTTCTTCTTATAGCAAATATACACCAGAAAAATAAGGACTTAGAACATACTGAATTTAAAATACTGATATCAAATCTTAATTGAAATGAAATTTTATCTACCTTTTACCAAACCTTTGTACATAAATTTTAGCTTATGAGAAATACAAGCGCATTTGTATCAATTTTGCGATCACCCATCAAAAGGTTATCGAAAAACTTAAAAATGGTACAATTAAAAAAGAAAATTCTTTATAAAATGGTGGATGTTAAGGGAACATTTTTTTCTTGTAATAGCCATCCAATACTGTAATTACGATTATAGTTGAAATTAGGCCCGACAAGCCCCGACAGACTTTCAAAAAGCTTTTAGAAATGTGCATTTTTGAAAAAAAATAGAAAAACAAAGTTTGCCGTTTTTTTAATAAAGTCACATGATTTTTTATTAAACTAATGAATACATATAATTAAAATACATATATTTTACTACAATTCTAATAAGTTTCAAATCAGAAAATTAATTTAAAGAGCCAGTAAAAAAATGCACTACGAAGTAATAGAAAACGCTGAAATCTCTTGTCGTAAATAAAGAAACTTGCTTTTAAACAGAGTGTTGCATCCTTTTGATATAAATTATAGTCGAAAAACATGTCTCTCATGAGGCATCAGTTACTGTTCTGAAACAAATTTAAAATTTTCGCTTTTTGGCCAGGATTTTGATACGAACACTCCACTGTGTAGCGGTAGCCAACAATAAGTTTTATGTGAGCATGTATTTAGTTTATTAAACGAAGTATAATGCAATTTCCTTGGAGCGACATTTTTACTGAAAAATTTTTAATAAACTTGATTTATGCGGACTCTATCATTCTCACCAAAAACCCGATTTATTAATCTGGAAATGAAAAAAAATGTGGGATACGGTCAATTACCTGAGCGAGACTGAGGGGTGGGTTGACCCAACACCTCCTACATATAGAAAGCCTAACAACTGAAACTTTGACGTCATCGCTAGGCCTTCAAGTAATGATGTCATCACAGGTTTACTTTCACAAAGTAAAACTATTTAAAATTTCTGGTGAATGCTACAAATATTAGAAAATATCCTACATAAAAAATTAAAATTAAAATACCTTTCTCATACAAAATTGTTCATTCCGATCTATTTCCGTACCATGTTATCTAATTAGTCATGGTTAAAAACTGCCATTTGATAGAAAATTATATTTTTTATCTCAAATTATTAAAATATTGTTACTCATGAGTAAATTCACCAGAAACTTTTTATACTTTTATTTTACGAAAATAAAACATTTAACTGTAGGCCAAAAGATGACGTCAAAGCTTGGTGACGTAGGAGTTGTGGCTTTCTTTATCCAGGAGGTGTTGGTTGACCGCCGTGGGGGACTTTCGAAGGAGTTTTAACCCGTACTTACGCCGGGGGGGGGCAGTTCTGGGGAAAACTCCGTGCGGTTAGGTCGACGAACGCTCCCTGGGTTTGATCCCGGCACTTTCCGTATCCCAGCTGAAAGCAAATATGCGCTTTGTAACTATTAGGGTCTTTGTAACGCCTCCTAAATACAGAAAGCCTTACGGCTCCTACGTTAAAAAACCTTGACTTCTTGATAGGCCTGGAATAAAAAGTTATAATATGATTAAAAAAAACTATTAAAAATTTCTGCTGGATTTACCCATGAATAGCAGTATTGTGATAATTTGAGATGAAAAATATAATGGCGCGACAAATGGCAGTTTTTAACCATGACTAATTAGATAATATGTTAAGGAAACAGGTCATGATGAATAATTTTTTTATGAGAAAGATATTTTAATTTTAATATTTGATTTAAGATATTTTTTACTATTTATTGCATTCATCAGAAAATTTAAATTGTTTTAGTTTGTAAATTAAAATTATGATGATTTCAATGCTTAGTGACGTAGGACTTTCTACATCTAGGACTAGTTGGGTTTCGTCAGTCTGGAACAAATCAGAATACTTAGTACTGTGTGCCCAGGTTTCAGAAGTTTAAAATACTCAATCTTGATTTGAATATTGCAATGTGAAGTTTCTGGTGTGTCGTGTCTTTTAGCCGCGGAACCTTTTCTTCAGATTTTGCTAGAGCACTAAATTTAGAAGAAAAAAATGTTGAAAAATCAACTGAAATAATTTTTAATAACTGAATATTTCGCTGGCAAATCAAAATCAAACATTTGTACAACAATTTCAGATCACTACAATCACCTAATGATATAATTAATTCAATACCTTTTTTGGAACTAAAAATCTGATATCTAACAAGAAAATAATGTATTACGGTAGGCTTGCGTTCGTTCAATCAATAGTAGTTTCTCCACTGGTCGCTATGTTCGTCTAAATATTCAGTGAAACAGGACAGTGAGAACAATATTTAAAAGCAGAATGAGTGATCAACCATCGACAAAACACTCTGTCTCTTTTCAAGTTTAGTTTCATCTGATGTTCACTTGATGAATCTTTTACTACACCGATCAGCTCATAAGAAGGAACTCAAAACATTTTAATCATAACTCAGTAGAAAATAATACACCCTATATCAAAATTTTTTGTTTCTTTAATTTTGCCTTAATGGGCGTCACTAGAAATACAGTCCATGAGCATTTATTAATTTAAAGCTAACAGAAAATTCTCAGAGTATATTACAAGACTGGCACAGTAATTTACAAATTGTTAAACTTTTAAGCATGAATTTCCGTTAGGAAATTATAAGTCCAGGTTTATGTACTATTATAATGGACTTTCCATTGATTAAATTTGAAATAGAAAATAAATATGTATGCATATATTTTTTAAAAAAGAATTTTTTGACACACAACATAAATTACGTTAAAACTTTGTAACTATGTGAGGTATCTCTCTATTAAAAAAAAAGTTTGAATACCGCTGCCGCTGTATTCAAAAGCTTGTTATGCTATCTCCTACAAAACCGTGGGGAGATGAGTTTCGACGAAGGTGTCCACGGATTTGAAAAATTCCGGGGAAGCCGGTAAGCTGACTTAAATTTGGAAATTGCAATTATTTTCGAAGATATTAATAAAAAAAAACTGAAACATAAAGCATAATATTTACCAGGCTTGGCAATTTTTGCCAGCATAAAACCAGCATCATGCATGCCTTTGCAGCAAAGCAATTCATGCATGAAATTAACAAACATGAGTTAGAATCACAGAATTTTCCCGCTAAATTAAAAAGCAAGTGAAATATATAAGTCAAAGTGTGTTACACAAAGATCCCAATTTTCAAATAGTATTAAGTTCTCTGAGATAACAGGAGTTTAAAATTTAAGCCAATTCGTTTTTCTAATACTTTTTCTAATAATAATTGTAACTGATTTAAAAAGCGCCATTTTGGCATCAGGTACGATCTCGAAAAACACTGTGTCAAGAAGGGTACATCAAAATACTGCGGGGTTTCCAAAATGTTAGCACCCAGTATTTAGAAAATGAAAAAAATACAAATGCATATTATACGTAGTAATGCCGGTTAGGTCAACTTGGGTACTTGCCACCCGTAGAAATATTTGGCGGCGTTAACTATGCCATTATAGCAAGTACAGCTTGGATATTTGGCCGCGCCGCGAGATGATATATTTCGCGGTGCTAAATAAACCAGTCTGCAAAGGATTATGTATATGAATGTATGGATAACTGTTTTCACGGTAACCTTACATTAACAATGATTATCGGTTATGAGCATGTGTAAATGGCCAAACAATGAAAGTCGCCATTAGTAGCAAGATATAATAGCTGTTCCGTAGTTTTTATCAAAGGAAACATATGATGCACTGTTTTCTTAGAAATAAATATTAACTATACGCGTACGTAAGTCGCCAAATCATGAAAAATCGCCATGGATGGCGAATACACAAGGTTTTCCATAGGTTTTACACAATCAAAAATATTGTGAAGTTATTCCACGGAACATGCAAGAACGAAAGGATGTGTAGCTCGGTAACATTCTATCAGATCCAATCTTTGGGTTTTGTCAATTATGCCCTTTTTATGAATCAGCTTTATTAAAGGCCGAACGCTTCATACGAAAAGCGAACGTAGCGAGTCTAGGGGCTTTGGCCTCTAGTATTCATAAAAAAATTGTATTTTCATTTATAAATAAATCAAAATTAGCCAATTCCTTTCGCAACCATTTCAATTTTAAAAGAAAAAATTTTTAATAACCAGAAATTTAAATTGGAGTGTTTTAAAATAAAATTTATGATTAAAGTTACTGGAGAAAATTGTATCTAATAAAGTTACAATTTTAATTGATACACAAGATATGTACCACATAATATCTATGCTCATATTGGAGATAAAGTGACTTCCATCAAGGTGCTCTATTCTGATTAAATGTATTGTTGAAAAACCGTGCAAGTTATCATTCGATCTTTTAGTTTCAACAATAGGTTCTTATACAAACTGTTAAATACGGGTGGGCGTTTCCGTTATTATTGAATCACGTTATCAGTCGTTAATTATTTTTGAATAACTGTTATTAATAACAGTTAAAAATAGAAATTTTTGTGGAAACTTCGAAACTCATTGCTTGGAGCACAAGAATATACGAGACGCTGGTGAGAGGATGTTAAATTGCTCTCTGGCGATTTGGAGTGCAGTGAGACTGCTTAAAATTGCAGTATACTTACATATGCATTTAAATATGAATAAACATTTTAGATTTGAAGGTAATATGTTACGGAAATAAAAAAAAGAAACAGTGTACAGTTATAAAATAATCATCATTTGGATTTTATGTGAAATAAAGAAAAAAGACAGTTTTACGATTATAGAAACCCTACTTTATAAATGTTTCGTCTGGATTTTAGCATTTTATAGATATGGATTATAGGTGCACATAAACTCTTCTGGTTGAAACCTATATGTTCCCATCGATGCAGATTGAAGTGAGGATGGAAACTGCATTACTGATTCTTGTAGGATACTGAAAGATTAATGTGGGTTAGCAATGATGTGTATAACGGAAAGAATAATAACCGTTCGTCACTGTAACGGTAAGAAAGTAAATGTTAAACTTGTAAAGTTCACTTACATATAATCAATATTTATAAAATACTAAATTCTTTTAACCAAACACAAACTCCCAATTCAATGAAAGAAAAAACTAATGCGTATATCCAAGAACAATTTTTTAAGATTTTCTTTTGACCATTTTGTTTCAGTGAAAAATGAATAAGGTATATAGCTAAAGACTTAAAATTAAAACAGAAAGCAAATTCTAGATAATTTTTTTTTACTGTTGACTTTGTTTTAAACCGCAAAAGATTTATTATTTGCTTTAAACACTACTTACTGTAATTCAGTCAAAGTGAAAATAAAAACTATGGTCTTCAGCACTAAATAATTCTTTAAAATGCCATTAATCACTTATGGCGTGATAATATTTGTTTAATCATTTATTTTGAGTATGAATTAACGTCGGTACACAGGACTTTGCAGGAAAACTAAGCATATAAAGCATTTAATATGCACGTATAAATTCAAAACAAAGATCATTTATGAAATTCAAGACATACCTATGAAATCTTTACGTTAACTGTGTACAAATTAACAGCATAAAACACTAGCAGGCATATGACCTTAAAAGTTGTCTGCTATTACCCAGCCAGCCACAGAACATCGAGTGTCGAATATTATTTTCAAGTATGCTTTTTATAAAATAGAAAATATCCTTTATAAAATATAGGAAGGAAACTTTAACTAATGGATATTTTGTAACTAACATATAAATGAAAGTAAATTTTCGGAAACACTGTGAATGTCTTTCAGAAAATGGGAGTAGTTGTACGTGGGATCTGATCAGAGCCTTTGCTAACACTTCTTTTAGGGGTCGGGGGGAAATATCGATGAACTGCCAAGTCAAATATTGTTTTATACCAACTTATTTATTTTATATCAACTAAATTACCAACTTTTTAATTTTGCCAACTGGGTTTACGTAATTTGCCAAGTGTACCAGAAATAGAAAGTAAATTACATTATTCGTTAACATTTTTTTACCGAATTTGCCTACTATGTATCTAATTTTGCCAAGTTTAATACAATTTTGAGTGTTAAGGTGGATTTCCCCCTATCCCCTTTAGCATGGGCCCCGGATCTGCTTATTAATACATGAGTTCTAGAGTGTTTTATCCATTATTATACTATATTATTGTACTAAATATTTGTAATATCTAAAATAGGAGGTGCTCTGTATTAGAAATATTTAGTATAAATTCCATTTCATTCCGTATAATTCAGTAAATAAAGTGACAGAAACATTTGATTTTACTTATAATATACATAATGAATTTCTAATGTATAAAGCTGTGAGATTTAGGAGCTGGCCCTTGTTTTTAAGAGGCCCCGGGCTGTTGCTCCTCTTACCCTTATGACAATCGGACTCTGATGAAACTCACAGGCCCTACGAACTGCATAAGTCAATTCTATATGCTATAGATAAAAAGCAGTAAAAGGAACATCTTTGAAACATAATTCATGCAGATCCCATATATTGCATCAATCCATAATCACCCCCACAGGCCTTAGCGTTAGGCAACGATGAGCGCTCTATTTATAAATCGAAAAAAGCAGAAAAACTATTTCGTTTGCATATATCAGCGTTTCTTAAAATGTGCTCTGATTAAAAAAGAACATGGAATTTCTAACTCAACTCTTTTTCGCTGATCAACTTTCGGGCGGCAACCCCTAGCGTGCAGTGTGTAACAGCCGGTGATACGATTCTAGTTAAAGCAGTCCGACGGCACACGAAACCGCCAGTCTCTTCTTCAACTCTACCCGGCCTACCGAATAAGGTCAGGCTTTCTAAATGTTTGTTACTTTAGTCTAGCCATCGTCGCATTCAAAGAAATACTATTTTCTTATATTAAATGTCTCCTTGAAATTTCTGGTAGTTAATAAATAATCTGCATTACATTATAGTGAGTATAAAAAAATGAAGGTGTCCGAACGAATAAACCAGGGCGGCGCTAGTACGTCTACATCTGGGGCGTCCAAACCTGTGCATGTGGATGATGTTCACTTCTACATAAACTCTTACTTTATAGGCATTGTTCTTGTGCGGTCGCCAATTATGAAAATACATTAGGCAGCAGCTCCGGGTACAGCGTTAACAGAAATTAAGCTTTGTATGTTACAATCACTGTTAAATTATTCTAAGAACATCGTTCGAATACAAGCCAAATCTCTCGACACCAATGTTGCTGGTCGGAGACTTTAATGTTTATATCTCGCAGGACCGTTCGTTGCCCGCCTTCATGCTCAGCGAGTTAATTTTATCCTACATCGGAACTTCTCGCCTTCCGAGTTGTATGGTAGGTAAAACACCCTACTCCGGTTTCGGGTTCAACTCGCGGCGGCCGGGTTTCGATCCCCGACTGGGCGTGGTTGTTAGAGGTCATATCTACCTTGGAATACTTCGACATTTAGCCGAATTCACCTAGTCCCGACGTTTTTCCACCTACTAGGTGCCCCCATAATAAAGTAGCCAACACCTTTGTGCCGTTGTAAAGGACAATGCCCAATCGGCAAAGTACCCGCCCGTTAGAAAAAAAAAAAAAAAAATGGTGTGTGCTTGTAATCTATACGCGCGATTGAAGTAAAACTTCTTTGACGTTTACGACACATATCACTAAAATGATTAAACTTTAACTTAAAATAAATATCATATTATAATTTAATTATATTTGTTATTCATGCACTTTACAAAGATTATATAAATGATATATTCATATTATTCTTTGGAAATAGGTACTTGGATGTCATCATATTTTTTTATGTATGAAATTATAGGTTTGTGGTAATTATAATGTGAAACATAAATTTAACTCTCTAAATTTGCTAATTTTCTTGAAAATGCAGCATCTATCGTTGAACCGAAACGCGTTGTTGATTGAAGTCGAGAAGTATTCATAGTTAGATCAAATTTTTCTTTTAAAAAATCAACTAACGACTGAGATTCTTGAGAGCGAAAATTAACATTAAAATCTCCAGTAAGAATCATCGGTAATTCATGATAATTACTTAGAATCCAGGAAGTGTCCATGTTGTAGTATTATTCTTTAACTGTTTTCGTATACCATTGTTCCGTCTGGGGGTTGGGTCTAATGGGGGGAATGTCCATAGTCCAGTATTATACTTTAACTGTGCTCTTTAATTGATGTTTTCCTCTGTTTGTTGGGTTCGAATGCAGGTAGTGCAATTTTTTTTTTGTGTTTTTCTATCACAGTGTTCTTAAGCGTTGATTTCGTCTGCTGGTAGGTTTCGAATTATTATTCTGTATCCATGCTTTTAAACTGCGGTTCTGTCCATTGTTTGGGATTGATTGCAGCCAGAGTCCGTTTCTTACGTGCAAACATTTCTTAAAATAAAGCTTTTGGACAAAATAATAACAGACATGACATACATAATATTTAGGAGTTTAATGGCCTAACGGCCAATGTAACTGGCATTTGACAAATAATAATATCACTTCGATTCGAAACTATTACCTATATTTATTACGAAATAGTATTATAAGACAATTATGTAATTAAAACACATCTGAAGCCAGTAATTACTATATATCACGCTCATAAGTCTATATATTTAATTTTTTGAAGTTCTGCTAATTCAACGATCCCCATTCACTTCACCTCGATGGAAATATAAACAACCTGAGATGCGCAGTTACCCAGTGTGCGTAGCGCCATCTGTTTGCAACAAGGGCGTTATCCAACTTTGTAAGCGAAGTGTCCCCTTCTATAAATTTACCTTCGTGGGATTGAAGTATGATCCTACAACAGTGTACTTAAATGAAAATTTCCCTCTGCTGTTTAGGTTCATTTGCAGCCACTGTCCCTTTAATTGTGGTGTTCCATCTCCTTGTTCTTAAACCGTTGTTCTGTCTTGAAGTTGGGTTAGAATCCAGGAAAAGTGTTCTTAACCACTTACCAGTTTCTTTTTCTTGTCATATTGTGTCCAAATATAAGCATATTTTTGATAAACAATTTTGCATTCTAATTGATTACATAAATTCATATCAGCAATCATAACTTTTACAGGTATTTAATTTAATTATTTATAATGATTTTTAATTATTACAAAAAATATATATCATTTATTTCTTTAAAGTTGGCTTTCCCCCGAAGAACTAACTGAACTCTAAGAACGCTTTACAGGAATGGGTTTCAGAAAAAAGAATGCATTTCTTCAGAGCTTACCTTTTATTTCAAAATTCTGTTTTTGTGTGATAAATTTTGAAACATGGAGATAAACATAGTCCTATATCACAATCAGGACAAAAATATCTTGTTTCTTTACTTATTCGTTTACCGTTGTCGTTTCTTTTTGAGCAACATACAAAGCACTATCTCAGCCGTCTTAGTTTCTTATCGGTGGGGAGGATCACTTCTAAATAGTGTCTTACCGTCAATCTCAAGTGATTCGGTAAAATTCCTGGTCGTCCTTTTCTTTCATTTACTGTTCCATGCCTTTCAATTAGGCGTTCAACTAAGTCTAAAATTCAAATGAGAGAATTTTCCTCCATGTTTCCGGTGTGAAACAAAAGCATTCCACAGTGATATATCAAGAAGATGAAAGAATATTTTCTTGTAATATTTTTTTCAACTTTCAGAACTTCCAGATTCATTTAGAGAAATTTCCGATTCACCATCGGATTCGAAATCAGAGTTATATTCGGTTATAAGCTGCTCACTGTCGCTCATCATTACTTTATTTTATCACCAAATTGGAAAGAAATGTTACTCGTGAAGCAAGACAGACTGAATGTGTGGGAACAAATTTTCAATTCTCCCGCGCAGTCAGAAAACAATAAACCTGTTCGGAAACAGCTGCGCACATGTTTTTCTCTCAAATCTTTATAGTACTACTGGAGTAATCTATTAGAAACATTATAAACTACGGAAAGTGAAAAAGTCGGGGAAATCAGCATCTAAGCGTAAAAAATGAACTGACCGACCGGCACACGGGCAAATCAGGGAAGTAAACTTTCCTGTGACTCGACCGGCAGTCGGGTAAAACTGTTAAGTGGTTAAACTGACGTTTCCAACTACTGTTCCGGTTCGATTGCAGACAGGTTCCATTTCTTTGTGCTTTTCCAAAACCATGTATATTATTCATCTAAAAATAAGGATTATCGAGAACCTCCTGTGAGGTTGGGATTACATGTAAAATATGTTGGATATACCTTCAAAACGCTTATTGATATATAAATAAAGATTGATGTCTCAAAGATACGGCTCCTTACTGTTTTTCTCGCCGTTTCTTTCCCTCTGGTTCCCCGTATTTTTACACGACGGAGTCGGCGAAAGGAGCTAGCTTTCGAAAATGTAGGATTTTCTGTGGTTCTTCTTTTTCAGGCGCGCTTGGCGTGGAGTATATGACATATACGTCACTTCCTTTACTGAGCGTTACTTCCGTTAGAAAAAAATCTGAGTTATTCCCAAGTCGCGACTAAAGTTTTACTTCAAAAACACATCTAAACTTCTCCGACAACGCTAGGTAACATCTGTATTGATTAAACGTTTACCCGATATCTCTATCCTGTATGCCATTTGTTTCTCACATTTCGGATCACTCACCTGTCCCTTATAAAGTGCCAACACATTAATTGTTTACTTATTTTCGTTTATGAACCCGACGATACTCATAGAAAACACATTCAAGTAAAATACGCGTGCGTGCATACGGCACAGCCACACCACGTGCTCTTTTTTTTTCGATTTCTTCGATTTGTTTGAACAATTGATACAGATCAAACCATATTTAAAGTAGTATATACATGACGAATTATGAGTTTTATTAGAAGCGTCTATGCTACACAATGGCTAGTTCTCACGACATGTGACTTGAAATCTCAGAGGAATCAGCTGTAGTAGCTGCTGTATAGTAGCCAAATTGTAGTCGTATTTCTAACCGATATCACACTTTCTTCATCATGCTGACACTACTTTTCGATTAATTTGCTAGCTCAATCTAATCTTTCTCGCTTCCGAAACTCAAATGTTAACGTTTTTGCGTACGTGCATTTTATTTTATTTTATTTATTTGTTTTTGCATGTGATTAAGCTAATACAATAGAACCTCGATCTATCGTTTTTCAAGAGGTGCGTAGAAAAAAGCGATGCATGCGGGAAAACGTCGAATGCGGGTTAAAGTCAAAATACGAAGAAAACAATGTTCATCAATGCAATACACACAGTGTATACAGTATGGCAAAAACACTAATTTGTTACCAAACTGTAAAAGAAATAAATTGGAGTTAAAGAAAATAAAGTGATATTTGTGTCTAAAAAATCAGTAATTTTACAATGGCTTTTCGTTAATTTTTTTAATTAAACGAAAGTTTTAATTTTTTATTGCCTCTTTTGTGTTTTCATGTTTGTACTTAAAAGTTCATGCCATTTCAAATACTGTAATTGCGTTCAATAAACTTGGCAGTAGCATAGGCTCAGTCTCATCGGCATGAATATTATTCTCCGCTTCTTTGCCCTTATTTTATTTTTTGCATCACCACAGATTTCTTCTTCCACTCTTAAGATACACCGCAAAGTCTATATTAACGGAAATATAATCACTAAATTGCAGGCTGCATGCTCTGCTTCATGAAACAACTCGTCATCTACAGCATCATGAAACCAAGTAATCACAACCAGAAATCATAAACCAGAAAATAATTAAGTTTGTATGTCATATGTATCCAACTGATTTTTGATTTCATTTCGGTCAGGAGAAATATTTTATAAGGAAGAACGCGGGAAAAGGACTTTTTGGGGAGCGATAAATGAGGGTTTCATTAACGTTATTTAAAAAAAAAAAACTTGTGCAAGGACCATAGAAATAAAATGATCAATACGCGATAACGATGAATGCGGGGACGATTCCAAAGCGAGCACAGCAGTATAGTATTCAACAAAATATCAAGACATTTTGACATCACTTGACATTTTGTGATACAAAACCAAAATTAGAAACGGATAGTTTCTAACTAAAAACTTGATGAACGGGAGAGCCCAACTAGCACACATACGTTGGGTTATTGATGGCACGTGGTTGGCACAAGGTTGTTACGTTGGGCAAACGTTGGATGTCCGTATGGAAATGTCGGTATTCTGTTGGCTAAAGGTTGTGTTGGGCAACCGTTGGTAAACAACCGTTGGCCATCGAATGGCTGAATGTTGTGTTGGGCAACCGTTGGTAAACAACCGTTGGCCATCGGATGGCTGAATGTTGTTGTATTGGGCAACCGTAGGTGAAACAACCGTTGGCCATCGGATGGCTGAATGTTGTGTTGGGCAACCGTAGGTGAAACAACCGTTGGCCATCAGATGGCTGAATGTTGTGTTGGGCAACCGTATCATTGCGCATGCGTAGAGACACACATTCAGGAAACCGGGAAGCGATAGATTCATGTCCGTTCGCCGTTCCGTTTCCGCCATTGCTTGTTATGATGTGTTGATACACTTTTATAAAGTGATTGATAGTTGAAATCTGAAACGAATATTTATCTTTTCAGCTATATTTCTGTGAATTTTAATCGTTGCATAGGTTCGTAGTAACTTGAATCGGGATAACTATTATTATTGATGCATTGATTATAGTTCGACTGCCCATAAGCCTAACGATCTTCAAAGTATGTAAACAAACAACTTACTATGCAGCTATGGTAATAAATATATAATAATTGCACAGTGCTTATTAAAAGATGCGTTTTGGATTACTAAACAATGCTAGACAGATTAAAAATAAAGTTTTATTTGCTCATAGCTGTACAACAGTCGAGAAGGTAAAATTGGACACAATTGTTTTCTCCTAATAAGATTATTCTGAAAAAAAATCAACTTGAGCCGTGCTTATATTTTGCAAGATTATAATGACTAATGAGATTTCAGATTTAGAAGTAGTTATTAAACTAACACTACTTCAATTTTGAAATCTCGTTGGTTCACAGTGGTTAATCAACAACAAGGATTTAAATTTGTGCATCAAAATTGCTTTGTTGTTAAAGGTATGTATAAAATATTTTGCAGTTTTAAGAATTCAGTTATTTTAATATTTTACAAATGTGTTATAGTACTTTACAGTTCATATATATACCTATATTTACCAACTTCATTTTGTTATTTATTTATTATTTTAGAAGAGATTTTTGTATCTACACCTGTTATATGCTACAGGACTCAAATTTTATGGAGAAAAATACATAATCTATATGCAATCAAATACTCTTTGAGAGTACTCTAAGAAAAAACATTTTTATTGCTTTGACAAGTCTCTTCTACTGCGTATTTTAGTTGAATGAAAAATATCAGTAGCTCTTTAATACGCTGTGACTTAAAACTTTTCTTCAGACATTCTATTTTTTGCATTAAAGAAAGGATGCGCTATGGAAAAAAAAAAGTTCTCTCTCTCTCTCTCTCTCTCTCTCTCTCTCTTTTTTTTTTTTTTTTTTTTTTTTTCAAAATTTTGTGCAATGGTAATTATGCGGGACGCGTCGTAACTTTTTTTTGTGTACCATCAATGACTTTTTTCATTTTATGTGCTATAGCGTGTAAGCAGCATCACTAATACATTCTGTTGTACTGATATCTTTCTCATAGTCAGATAATATAGATGCACCCGTGTGTTGATACTTGCATGCGTAATGCATATGCATTACGCATGCAATATTTCTTTTTTCTTTTACTTTGCAGTCAATATCTACAGTTAACTGAAAATAAAAATAGAAGTACGAAATGTCATTGTATTCCATACCAATTTTATTCGGGCAAACTAAAAATTAAGAATCTAAAAAATTACGTAAATTGAAATAAATGTAAAAAATAATAAATAAATATTTTAGTAAAGAATGATTTCTGTGACATTCTTCAGTGACTTTATACTCTTATTGGATTTCCCCACATGAATATTAAAAAAAAAAAAAAAGAGATTAAGCCGCCTTACAAAAGTTTCAATTGAGTAAATTTTCAGAGGTTTTGAGAGACACTTTACAAAAGTAACTGTCAAAGGAGAAGGAGGGATATGAATCATATTTCAAAAAATAAGCATTCTTTCCTTTAACGTTATATGTTTTTTCTTTTAATTAATTCGAAAAGTTTTTATGATTTTGGTTTGCCTGCCGTCCTGGTTCTCTAAAACTGTAAAGGATAGCTTCTGAAAGGACCTTCTAAATATTTTCCTGCTTCCGATCTCTCCCCCCTCCTTTTTTTTAAACAGTTCATAAGTTGCACCTGCAATATTAATTTTCCTCATAGTGCAAAATAGGTTAGTTTTCTACAGATTAATATATGTTTGTAACTTGACAGATCGTTTACTATTTGAAAATAACACATTTCTGTTAGTGACGGGACTAGAGCCAGTTTTAAGCAAAAATGTTGGGAGGGGGGGTGTAAAGACAAAATTTTCTGACGATATATACCAATATGCTTTCAAAAATATACACCGATTATCTGGCCTCTTGGGCGGTTTCCTCCAGATGTAGCGTGAATACGCATTAAATCCCCTAAAAGTCCTTCGCCCGAGGCACCCCCCACCCTAGGCAGATACTTAATGTGCATGTTTGCCTTAAATACACACTACATTACATGATCTGGAATGAAGTTGACTTGAGGGGACAAAAGGGACTTGTTTACTGGCACAAAAATCACTAAAAGGAAAATTGTAACAAGATTATGTTCATGATATAGTATAACTTATAATAAACTGTCGGCAGAACTGGTAATTTATACACTGAGCATTTTACAGATTGGTGATTAAAGCTGAAATTTGCTGACAGTCCTTTGGCAACTGACGATTTTGTCGACAAAAGTACTTTTTAGGGGGGGTGGGGTGTCTACTCGCCCTCCTCCTAAGCGCACAGAAACCCACTGTTGAGGTGGAACCATATTTGATGAAAAAAAAAAAATGTGACTATTTGATAATATGCTTCGTTCTACATATCTGCCGTCCCTTAAAACTTATCTGAATCTGTCACTGCATTTGCTGTTAGTGAAATAATTAAAAACTTTAATTTCAAATTTGACAGTTTTTCATATATCTATAGAAATGTTATGAAATAGCACATCAATTTGTCAAATATTCGTCAAATATAATTATCCAACATTAGGTTTCTGCATTGGCCTAAAATATGAAACTAACTTAAAAATGGAACGGTTAACAATTATGATAGCTAAATGTTAAAAATAACCAATTTCAAAAAGTTGGATAATAGAGTGACAACATACAGATTTTACGGTGTCCCAATGTATACATTTACACGTTAACCCAACGTATGCATTTATACGTTAACGTAATGTATGCATTAATACGTTAGCCCAACGTATGTATTTATACGTTAGCCCAACGTATGCATTAATACGTTAGCCCAACGTATGTATTTATACGTTAACCCAACGTATGCATTCATACGTTAGCCCAACGGTTGGAAATATGTTGGCAAAACGTTAGAGCATACGTTGGCCCAACGTAAGAAATAACCAGTTGCCAACCGTTGGATAACCGTAAGCCAACGTGTCATTTCAACGTTGCCCCAACGTATGCATTCATACGTTGCCCCAACGTATGTGTGCTACCTGGGAGCATACCAAATTTTTATAAGCAGTGAGGGTGGCGAAGGAACGTGGCTCCCTCTATATTGACAATCAGACTATGTAACTCCGCAGATTCTGTTTCGCACTCTGTTTTAGTGCATCTGTTTTATATCCCTCCTGCCAACTTACATATAGGGTCCAATAATTAAAAGAACCCATATCACAACGTTTTAGAGCAAAAACTAGTCTTCTGAAAAAAATTTTTATCACTCAGATTTTTTTTTTTTTTTGTATGTGTGTGTGTGTGTGTGTAAAAAGAGTAACTCCAAAAATCGCCCCTAGAGGGCGTAATACTTAAAAATTTTCATGCTCCAAAAACAAGCATTCGCCTTTTCTTTCGTTTTCATTTTGTCAAGTCACGAAAAGAATTGCTTCTGAAAAATTCTGCCTATCGAATTTAATGGCCTTTGTAAATCTCTCACATTTGGAAATTGTTTGCGATTAGCAAATAGGATAAAGTTTCTACTGAGTCCATCTAAAGAACACCTTTTTTTTTTCTGTAGAACCTTATTTATGTCTGGCTTTCTATCTATTCTGATTGTAATTTTGTTCCTCCTTAATCTCTTTTAGAAGGGGATATAACGTTTTTCTTTCCTTTAGAAAAAGAAAACCCTACTTAATTGCTTTTATCATTTAGATCGTATTGGATAGTTTACGTATAATTTCCAGATAGTTTCGTAGTAGTAAAGAAAACAATAGTTAGGATTAACAAGAAATAGATTCAGCTACTTTTAATTAACGTAAACATACGTATGGTCATTCTATGACACTCGCAAAAAGAATTTTTGAAGATAGGGTTCAGAACCTAGAATTCCGCTCATTGGAAGGGGTGATATACTTACATAGCAGCTATTTCATAACTGTTAATTCATAAGACAGTTTCTGTGAACGTTTAGGAAGGTCTATAATGTTTATATGGATATTAATGGCAAATTAATTCTAAACGTGCATCGCATTGTGAGCTTTTTAAATTGATTATCAGGGATGGCAATTTGTACTTCTTTTTTTTTTAATTATTCACCCCTAATTTTTTCTGCATGCATCAATGCTAAAGAATCCTTTTCTTCGTTGGTTCCTGGCACTACACCCAAAACATTATTGTGGGTAATCCCCCTAACAAGTATAAAAGCTGGCAGTTATGAATTGTAAGTCCATAAACCATTTAAGGTGATTAAAAAACTTTTAAAGATAACATGTGGAATTAAATTTCTTTTAAAAATGTATTTTTATTAGCGGATGTATTAACATTCCGAAGACAGCTCAAATAGCAAAATGTTCCGCATTCATCTGTAAACCTCGAGGCCTCAAACTGCCCTTTTCTAAAAACTCTACACGACCTTACAGATCCCTCAGTGACATTTGAAATCAGAAAAAAATAAGAAGGAAGAAAATCTGAAATACTTTCAGATTTTACCTACACACTAAATTGCCATGTATTAAAAGCGTATAATAATTAATGTGTAGTCCCTATTTTTCTTCTTTATTTTATTAAGTTGGAAAGTGTATCATCATTCATGAGTGTGCCGTATTGTTCTTCCTTGTTTCATAAAACGCATCTTTGGAATCGAAATTTTAAAATCGCCTGCTAGACCTATTTTACTGATTTTACTACTACTATTATAATGATGATACACTTTCCATCTCGCCAACTTCAATTTACACTTCACCGTTTTAAATATTGTTTTCAATGTGCATCACAATCCTTGAGTGTGCCGTGTTTGTCTTTCTTGGGTTGATTCCTACTTTACTGCCCCGATTTTCGTCAAGGTTGCGATAATTAAACATATGCAGTTACCATGACGATTTTTTGTATTTATGTGGTAACCGTAATTTGTAATTAAAATGGCGATTTGGTACAACATGTAAGTACAGCATTCCGTAACTTATTTATATATTTTGGGTTGCCAATTAGCGCAGTTTTAATTAAATGTCTTCAAATTCTTTAACTGGTGCGTTTATCGCTAATTTGTTCTTTTTAGCTTTCGTCTAGTTCTTTTGGGAGCGTTGAAACTTGTGTATAACTGCTAGTGACCCATGACTGCAAAGCTCGCCAAATTGCTTCGATTTTTTAGGTTGGCGAGAGTGGGGCGTTAAAATAGGAATCAACTCTTTCTTGTACCATAAAAGACATCGTTGGAATCGAAATCTATCTTAAAATCGCCTCCTGAAACTGTTTTACAATCTTCGCAAGGCATATTACAACTATCCTCTACCATTTTTAAATACTGTTTGGAATGGGCATCATAATCCATGAATGTGCCGTGTTTCCCTCCCTTGTTCCATAAAAAACTTCTTCGGAATAGAAATCACTATTAAAATCGCCTACCAGAACTTTTAACAATTTTCGCCAGCCATAGTCAAACTATACTCCACTTTTATAAATGCCATTTGGAAAGTGTATCATAATCTGTGAGCGTACCGTGTCTTCTCAGTTCTATAAAGAACTTCTTCGAATTAAAATCTATATTAAAATTGTATACTGAAAATATTTTACTATATTCGCCATGCATTTTCTTACTCGTAATATATTTATATTAAAATATCGCGTTCAGGCATCAAATGTAGCGATCAATTATCAAAAATTGCAAACCTTGTGCGACTTTCAGCATTTTATTAACGCCTGCTCGCCCCCCCCCCCCCCCACACACACACATTATTTGCCAAAAACAGTTGAAAAGATCTTCTCCGTGACAATTCATATCTATAAAACTTGTCAACAAGATTGCGTAGACAAGATTTTCGTATTGAGCGAAATAGCACCCTAGTTTCTAATAAAATTTTTGCTATTTAAAAACCTAACACGTTTTGCTTCTTGATATGTTTGGTACAGTTTAACTTCTGTTGTCCGAGTAAAACATCGCATATTAGATCAATATAATTTTTTTTTAATGAGACCTGTGTAAAAAAATATTCCACCTTTGATTGCGAAGTACAATAACATACGTGTAAGAATTGGAATCCTAATCCCCTAAAAGTAGACTGTTTGTGCCTCCAAGCGCTATTCACTAAAATTAAACCAGTGAGTTAACTCAGCAGATCGAGTTACTTCAAAGATTAACTAGGAAAACGGTATCCTGGAAGTCAAACACAGAGGTTAAAATGATATCTGAACAATTCAATTTCCGTGTTCTATCAACACCTCCTAGACAGAGAAGACCTGAGAACAGAAGCTTTTTTGTCATCACTGTCTTCTAAGATGACGTCATCACAGCTTTAATTTCACAAAATGAAACTATTTAAAACTTCTGGTAAAGGATACGAATTTTAGAAATATCTTAAGTTGAAGATAAAAATTAAAATACCTTTCTGATGAAAAGTAATTTATTACGATTTTTTTTCTATATCATATTATATAATTAGTGATAGTTAAAATTTCCTATTTGTCGTTAAATTAAATTTTCTATCTTAAATCATTAAAATGTGTTATGGAGTATTAAATTCACCACAAATTTGAATAGTTTTACTTTACGAAATTAAATGTGTGATGACGTCACATTAGTGAAACTAGTGATGACGTTTCTGTTCTCAGGCATTGTATATCTAGGAGGTGTTGGTTCTATGCGGTAGTCAGAAACTTCTGCGTCATCAGTAAGTCCACTGAAATGACGTCATCACACATTTATTTTCAAAAAGTAAAACTGTTCAAAGTTTGTGGTGAATTTACTACCGCATAAAGCTTTCTAATGATTTAAATTAGAAAATTTAATTTTACGACAAACAGGAAATTTTAACTATCGCTAATTATATAATATGATATAGAAATAGATCATAATAAATAATTTTTTATCAGAAAGGTATTTTAATTTTTATCTTCAACTTAAAATAGTTTCTAAAATTTGTATCAACCACCAGAAATTTTAAACAGTTTTACTTTATGAATAAAAAAACTGTGTGACGTCATCTTAGAAGACCTTGTGTAAAAGCTTCTGTTCTTAGGCCTTCTATATCTAGGAGGTGGTGGATCCCAGCAACACCTCCTAGATATAGAATGCCAAATAGAGTTTTTTGTGTTATCACTACTTCTAGGACTGGCGAAAAAAGTGTACCTTAATTCTACAAAGCTCTCACTCCAGTGTTCCCTATGAAACAATGAAACGTTTTATCAAAAATAGATTATCAGAAAAGTTCCGAAAGTGTCTGGAACTTAGAACATTGCAAAAGCCTTGGAAAGATAAACTTTTCCGTGTCTCTAAATGGTCTAGATATAAAATGGTGCCTGAGTTTAGGCTCGCCACAGGCCATGACTGTCTTCTAAAACATTTGCACCAGCTATGTATTGTTTCAAGCTCAATCTGTAGTCTCTGTGACCTGGACTAGGACATGGATGTTAATTATCTCCCCTTTTGCCAAGCTTTTTCTAAGTCCTCACTTGCGGACCGCTACTGGGAGGATAGGGACCGTTTGGCAAAGACTATTTGACAATCTGTGTTTTTCTTTTCTCTTCTTGTGTTTCCTGTCTTTTTTACCCTTCGTTTGCTATATTTGTCTTCCTATATTGCCGTTGAAGGGGGGGGGGAAAAACTAGTTCTAAAGTTGTTACGTCACAGCTTTACTTCCAAAAGATAAAACTATTCAAAGTTTGTGGCGAATTTACACCCCCCCCCCCCGCATAAAACATTTTTATGATTTAAGATAGAAAATTTTATTTTACGTCAAATAGCAAATTTTAACTATCATTAATTATATAACATGATATAGATATTGATCATACTAAATTATATTTTATCAGAAAATTTGTAGCATTCACCCAAAATTTTAAATAGATTTATTTTATGAAAATAAAACTGTGATTAGTCATCAGCAGAAGATTGATTAATTTAGCAACTTATTGGCTAGATTTGTAGCTAGATCTTACCCAAATGGCAATACTGAAGTGTATTTGTAAATTGAAAATAAAAGTCCAAATGACTCAAAAAAACACTTCTAGACAAGCATATTTCAGCAGTACCAGCCAGTAAATGCCAATGAATAATTAATTTTTTTCTCAGCTTGAAAACATTTTTAGGCATTTTTTAGTTTGATTTCAGCCACTGTTTCTCCGCCAGGGTGGGCACCATGGATGGATGTGAGACGATATTTTGAAGATGAAACAGAGATTTACAGCTTTTTTGCGAGACGAGACTAAGCTTTTGGGCTGTTTTGCGAGACGCCCACTTTCAGTCTCGGCTCACCAACTCCCAGATATAGATGGCCTGAGAACAGAAGCTTTTACGTCATCACTAGGTCTTCTAAGATGACGTCATCACAGTTTTTATTTCATAAAGTACAACTATTTAAAATTTCTGGTGAGTGATTTAAATTTTAGAAAAAATCTGAATTTAAAGATTAAAAAAAAACGTTTCTGATAAAAAATTATTTATTATGATCTATTTCTGTATCATATTATATAATTAGAGATAGTTATAAGTACCTATTTGTCGTAAAACTAAATTTTCTATCCTAAATCATTAAAAGGTTTTATGCGTGAGTATACTCACCACAAACTTTGAATAGTTTTAGTGTATGAAAATAAATGTGTGATGACGCTATTTCAGTGGACTTTGTGATTACGTAAAAGTTTCTGTTCTCAGGCCTTCTATATCTAGGAGGTGGTGCTCGGGTCGATCCATAATTGTAATAACATCACTATAGAAGACTAACTGTTAACGCAAAAAATGTCTTACCTCTCCAAGGTCAACACCTCCTAGATGTAGAAGGCCTAAGAACTAAAGCTTTGACGCCATCACTTGATTATCTTAAATGACATCATGGCTGTTGCAATTTCAAAAAGTAAAACTATTTAATATATCTGGTGGATGCTACAAATATTTGAAAGTATCTTAAATTAAAGATAAAAATTAATACACCTTTTTGATACAAAATAATTCACTGTGATCTACTTCTGTATCATATTATACAATTCGTGATGGTAAAAAATTGTTATTTGCGTAAAATTAATTTTGTTAAAACTTGAATCATTAAAATGAGAGAGAAAATTCACCACAAATTTAAAATAGATGTACCTTATGAAGTTAAATTGTGATGACATCATGAAAGATCTATTCATGACGTCAAAGCTTCAGTTGTAAGGATTTCTATATCTAGAGAGTGTTGCTAAGGTTAATTCTGGATAGTGTAGCTCCAATTGTCGCTGTACTAAAAAAGAGATAAGAGTGTTTTTGAGCTATTGATTCTTTATAAACGCTTTTAATGGGATCGAACCATTAAAAAAGTAGCTTTCTACAACATTGTTTTCAAAAATATATATAAAGAGCAAATTCAACACGCAACTTCTGAATCTCAGACGGCAAATCACTGAAGAAACAGTTTTTCCCGTTCTACTTTAATGGTTATTTTGCGTCATACACTTACTGCCCAGTATTGTAAAAAAAAAAAAAAAATATGCATATAAAAGATTTTTTGGTGACTTTTATAATTCAAGTAATTCTTTTGAGAAATTTAATTGCCCAATCAGATACAGTTTTATAAACTTGTCAATGACGAAAACAGGGGATTGGCCATGTGGATACTGTGGACTGAACATAGGAGATGGCCAAAGTGCGAAGGTCTATTGTTCTAGCCTACCGCGCGGTTGTAGATTTTACAATCTGGAGTTTTTGAGGTTTTCTCCAGATGTTGCAGAACTTTCTTAAAAAAAGGTCTCCAGAACTTTATTAAAAGTCAAGGCATCCCCCTTTAGGCAGAATGCATTATTAACAATCCATATGAAGGCAGTTACGTTAATTACAGCGAACAAACATGCTAACATCAATTTAATTATGAAACATGCATCGAATTTGATTCTATAAAATCTTAGGAATTTTATTCAAGAATTTCATTGTTAGCAGATAATAAGAAATAACTGGTATATATCCTATTACATCATTAATTCTCATAAAAGCGATATCCAATTATAACTTTCTTTGAAAATGCATTTCTTCATTATTTGAAATAATTTCGTAGTAGAATAACTTGTCTGCAATTCGATATGACAGTTAAGATCTTTCAAAAGGATCTAATTTCGAAATAACGATGAAAATGATTTGTAGCTATTGATAACCCTGAAAATGTTCCGTTTTTAGTTTTAAAAATTAAAGTTTTAAAGTATACAAAGATGTTTATATATAATGAAATATTTCTGAAATATTTGTATTTAAAAGTTATGATTAGCACTCAAAATATGTGCATAATTCGATACTTGTTTCCGGATTTAAAAAGTTACATAAATTCTCGACCAGGTAACTACGCTTACATGACTATATTCCTATAGTTCTTAGACGGACATTTTGATGGGTGTTGGAGCTAATCTTCGAGTTAAAGGTTCACTTACCGCTGGAACGAGTACCCCCAATGGTACGAGTACCAGGTGGAAAATAAAAATTTCCATAGAAAAACTAAGATTCTGATTTTTCATGGCTCTTTCAAGTTTCCCACCCAACCAGAAGTGCCTCTTTCCGTACCCTACATTATTCAAAAGGACCCATTTTGCTTTTCTATTGGCATCTCTGTCCTCTTCCATCTTCCATCTTCCTTCGTGAGCGAGTTTTCTCGACACACGATTACCGACTGTTTTCGACTTTCTTCGCTGATTTACTGCAACACTATTTTTCATTGCTGCCATTTCATTCCATCATCCAAAACATTTTCATTCATTTCATTTACGTACTGGAGGTAAGCGCGCTGCGCACGCGCAGGTACTCGGATAATTTTGACCTCATTTAGTCAATTCATGTAGCAAGATTTGTATCATAAACTAATAGGCCTTCATAAAGGGTTTGGAGCGTGGTTGATGAGGAAGACGTTTTAATACTTTAGGTCATAATCTCGCCATAAGGGTTTTATTCAACAATTCCATTTTTACAATACACTTTTTTTATGTTCAAAAAAATGATAATGAGATGCTTCAGACCAATATCCCTTCCTGGTTCCATTATGCTAGAAAGTGACTCATAATCTATCAGTGTGCCATACTTGTCTTTCTCGTTTCTTAAAAAAATATTTTGAATTGAAATCGGCATTAAAATTGCCTACTAAAACTGTTTTACAGTGTTCGTGAAGCATATTTTAACTAGACTTCACCTTTATTTGTACTAATTTTGAAACTTTTATAGACACTAAGTAATATACTCATTGAATGAGCATTAAGTTTGGCAACTTCTCGTCAAATATAGAAAATATAGTTAATGTAGGTTCAGTTTAGGAAATTTATTGTTTGGCCCCAAACTTGGCTGTATATCGCCAAAAAATGACCTGCCTTGGCAATTTTTGGCATATTACTACACTGTTCCCATCTTCCAACCATTCAAAGGCGTTAGTTGTTTCGCCGTAGAAAACTTGCATACACGAAACTTCGTGGCTGAAATTAATAGCAATGTAGCTCTAAAAATGCATCCATGCAAAGTATAAAAAAATATCCACTGAAATGGCTTAACAGCAACAAACTTTTATCCAACGGAAAACTCCTTAATAAATTGTAGAAAAACAAATTATTATAAGAAAAACTATAAAAATGCGGTACATGAATGTTATTATTATTTTTTTTTCGGGGAGCACTTAATTTAGTTCATTAGGCAAAGTTAGAAAAAAAGGATATAAGACAAAATAAATTATCTAAATCGCAAGAAATATCCTCTATCAGCACATAAACTAAGCTAATTAAATTGAAGGACTCCCTTGTATAATGCATATTTTGACTTAAGCAGCTAGGTAAAGTGTTTGCGAAGAAGATTATGCAAGAACCTATTAGGTGCATTTAATAAAAAATGGTGAGTTTTCTTTTTTATGTGGATATAATTGTAGGATTGCTTTTGGACGTTTTTCTTACTTTTTTCCGTGAAAAGGAAATTTTTAAACTTTATTATTTTCGTGACGTTTGTTTTTTTACTATACACCCTGTAAGTTTTCACAAGAATTAATGAAAAAAAATCAATAGCTGTTTTAATTCCTTAACAAATTCAAACAACTTCGTAAGTAAATGTAAAGTGCTGGTCTGGACGCTGTTGTGTGGGAATTCAACAGAGGAAGAGAAACTGTGAAGATTTCCTTCTGTGTCCAAAGTTGCTCCCAGGCTTGTCTCATTGATCTAGTGGGGATTTTGGTGCTAAAAGATGCGCTTTCTCAAAATGAGCCTTGTGCCTCGTTGGGATTCGACACTGCATACTTGCATCCCATTGACATCCCATCGCATTCCATAGTCGATGCCGGAGTCGACCACCATATCCATATTTTCGACTTTAATTCAGCTAAACTCAGTTGCAAACCCCGTTACCCGAGTTAATTAGATTTTCTTGGAGCTTTCAATAGTCACAAAAACACAAGTAGTCTTGTTGTGTAGATTTCGCTGTTTTCCCTCTTTACTGAGTGTTGGGCATCTCTGCTCTCAGCTACCTTAATTTCATGCTTTTCTTTTAGCCTTCATAAAACTTTCTTCTGAAAGCTTGCTTTTCTATTGGTCGCCGTAAACACTATTCTGAATTCCCCTTTTCTACATAAGCCGGGCAAATTTTTGCCATTCTTATTCTAGCATTGACGACGGCAGGACGCACATGACGAAACCTGTCTGCTATTTTAATTTTTGTATTGCTATTATAAGCTACATCTTCATGTTTATTTGTTAAAAATATGGTCTACTCCTGAACTTTCTGCGCTACCTCTTGTACACGTAGCTCACTTTGGTGATCCCCGTATCATAACTTCCAACTCATCGCACTTAATCGGAAAATTTTTCACCACTAATTTTTCTGGTTGCTCCTCATGTTTAATTTTAAATATACAAATCATTAAATTAAAAATATTCTTTAAAAATTGTGGTAAAAATATTCAGATAAATTCTGAAAAGTTGGCGTCTTTGCTGTACTAAGAAAGATGTATACGTTTTACAGCCAGTGTTGGGCAAAATTTACAAAAAGTGTATTTTCGATACAAAAAGCAAAATACATTGATTCAAACACTAAAATATGAAGTACAAAGTACTTTTTGATTTAAAAAAGAAATGCAAAATATTTGTATTTTCAAAATACATGTAAAAATTTTGAAGCATTTGATTTGAGAAGAAGCTAAATTTTCCACTAAAGATCTCCGTTTATTTTTAGGGATCGACCGATAGTATCGGCAACCGATAGTATCGGCGACGATACCTCCAATTTTTTTAGGTATCGGTATCGGTACTTCCGATTCTAAAAGTATCGGGAAAGTATCGGTTTCTGTTGCTTTCATCCGTTTTCACCGATACTTTTCAACCGATACTTCGCTTTTGAGAAAAAACCACGCAGGCGCAACACCATTCTAGAATCTTCATTTTGGTAATGAGATGAGAGGCGTCGTTTCATTGGCACATTTGTTTCTGAGAGTGTTTTCGAACTGTTTTTTTTTTTTTTTTTTTAATTCTAACCATCGCTAAATGGATGTCGTATCACCAAGTTTGGTCGAAATTATGGACGAAGAATCGTTAGATGACAGTTTAACAGGACAATCGCCTATTCTTCTAAATTATTTTGAATTCGTGCCCAACACTAAATATGCTCTCTGAAAGGATTGCAAAAAACAAATGTCGAGAGGTAGGCTATAATTTTACTTCAGTTTTATGAACGTTTATTTTCTCACTGTGTTGACTCGAAAAAGAGTTCATTCATATATATACATATATATATATATATGACAACTAAAAAGTTTGTAATAGTTGCTGAAATAACTGCAAAAATCTCTGTACAACAAAATTTTCTCTTTAGCGAATTTTTCAACTGGAACCAAACGAGTTCGTTATAGGGAGATTCAATTGTGTGTGTGTGTATATATATATATATATATACACACACAATTGAATCTCCCTATAACGAACTCGCTTGGTTCCAGTTGAAAAATTCGCTATAGAGAAACTTATAGTCTCGGGCAATTACAAATTTGTGTATCATTCTGTTTTCAGAAGTGTAATAATTATCAATATCTAATAATTATTTATAGTGTTAATTTAAAAAATTGAATCTGTATTAGTATAATTAGTGATACTAATTATTATTTAGTTTATTTCAAATTTTGGGGTAAAAAGCATATTTCATGTGAATAGTATTTGGTTTATATATAAGGAAAACATAGGAATAATCGGTGTGTACCTGCTCTTCGTACGGAAAAGATCAAATACATGGATCATCCGGATTAATTGTGACTTAACCCTGTCCGGAGAATCAAAATATTCAGATTTTAAAAAAGAACTTAAAAATGATCATGTGAGTTCACACTAAAAAGAGATCTTGCTAAAACATTTAATAATTCCCTTAGTGGTTAAATAATTGGAGCAGATAAATAAAACCATTAATTAATGTGAACATATTATGCATTTTAAGGGAAGAATTTATATACGTATTTAATGAACAATATCTAAATACATATGTACTTACATAATACTGTACAGTTTATAGATTATCACAATTTAATGCAGTTTAAGTAATCTAAAAAATATTTTCATATGTGAAAGAATTCTAATTAAAGAAAATCTAAATAAAAATTGCAAAAAAGACACATATAGTAAGAGCAAGCAGGAAGCTGTTTTTGGTCTAATGTGGAAACCTTTTATCTGGCTCATAGCAACAATTAGGCGACAAAATAGAGGTTGAGAAAAATTGATTCAAATATTTGCACCAGTCGGCACTGGAAATGAAATGGATTATCTTATATCCCTTTAACTCCCACCCCCCGTGTTTGTGTTCTGTCAAGCCTAAATGAGGGGCATCTACCTATAGGGTGGGGGCTTGGGCGGAGGACATTTTAAGGGAGTCTAACGCATATTCACGTAACATCTGGAGAAAATCGCCCAAAACTCTAGACTGCTAGATCGACAGCGACCACGATCGACCACGCGAGGAGAAAGAATTCCGAACCTGCACACTAAGACGCTTCCCAGTGCTCAGCTTTTTTATAAATTCGGCCATTCGTTGGCATAATTTGAATAGAAAAGAATGACCAGAACTACTATAAATTCACATTTCAATGTATCCACTGCTTTTTCTTTTTAATGCTTTCTACTGGGATCAAATTTCATCATTCTGTTATTCATTTTAACGAGAACTACACTCTCGTTACAAAAACTGCCCAATAGAGGCAGGTTTAAATGACATTAAATTATGTAAAGTATCGGTATCGGTTAAGGATCGGTATCGGCCGATACCGTAACTTAAAAGTATCGGTATCGGCTATTTCTGAAAATGAATTTATAGGTAAAGTATCGGTATCGGTCATCGGCTAAAATGTGGTATTGGTCGATCCCTATTTATTTTATTTAAACTAGGGGCCAAGGCCCCCAGACTTACTACGTTCGCTTTTCGTATGAGACATTCGACCCCTAATAAGACTTATTCGTAAAACAGACATAATTTCAACAGACAAAACCCGAAGATTGGATCAGATAGAATGTTTCTGAGCTACACATTGCTTGGTTCTTGCATGTTCATTGGTACATAAAAATTTAAACTTAACATTACAGTAGACCCCCTCCCCCTCCCTCTCCCTCATAACACGGAAGATATTTTGTTATGGGAATCCGTGTTGTACGGGTCCTGAGCTATACTCCACCTGGAGTGCGGACTCCGCTTATATTCGCTGGAAAAATTATTTGCACTCCACAGAAACACAATGATATTTAATGTTGCCATACAAAAGTTATATTAATTAGGAGCTAAAGCGTAATAAAATCAGAACATCTGTTTCAGCTGTATTTTTAATAATGTAAAACCAATTGGACACCTTGCGAATTTGCCACCCATAGCGATTTTTCATTATTTGGCGACTTGCGTACATGTAAAGTTAATAAAAGCTACGGAACAAATAGGATAGCTTGCCACCAATGGCGGCTTTTCATTATTTCGCGATTTACACATGCTCAGAACCTATAATTACTGTTCATTTAAGGTTACCGGAAAAGCGTTATCCATATTTTCATTTACATAATCGTTTGCAGATTGGCGTATTTAGCACCACGAATTATACCATCTCGTCGCGCTAGCAAAAATCCAAAGTGTACTAAAACTGCTATAATGGCATAGTTAACGCCTACAAATATTTCTAATCCAGCTAGACCGAACCGGCTTTAAAATAATCTGCATTTTAATTATTTTTCATTTTCAAGATATTAGTTATTCTGTTTTGGAAAAACGAATAATCCCTAATTCTAAACTCCTGTTGTCTAAGCGAACTTACTATTTGAATATCGTCAAGTTTGTGTAACACATTTTTAGTTACGTATTTCATATAGTTTTTATTTTGGCGTAAAATGGGTGTATTTCTACTTCATGTTTGACAATTTCACGTGATACTACATACTTGGAAACACTTTGTTGCAAAGGAATGAATGATTTTATGCCAAATCTGGCAACCATTCTGTTTATTTTTTCAGTTTTTTATTAATATCTTCTAAAATAATTCGATTTTCGAAATTTAAGTCAGCTTATCAGGTTCCTCGGAATTTTTCGAATCTGTGGGTACCCCAGTCGAAACATAAATCCCCACGGTTTAGGAGGAGATAGGCTTTGACAGGACCAGCGGCCTTCACTTTTTTTTAGAATAGAGAGATACATTTTAACAAGATAACAAAAGCAATCTTAATCGTTGTATTAAGGAAGAGGCTTTTTTTTATTAATGTTGTCTTTCAAAATTTTACCTTTATAGCAATACGATCCGAAACAGACCATTTCTAAGAAATTGGATTAATACTCAAAACACAATGAAAACTATACAATTTCAGAATGTGAACAATGAATAGCCGTTTGTTTCAAAATTATTTATTAAAATTTTATTTTCCAAAAATCACAGTACGTAAAATAAACATCTACATATAATATTTATTATTCAGCTATTGATTTCAGTTGAACGTTTGAATATAAATACTCAGCTAAATCACAACTTAAAAAATTTCAAGTTTTGTCTTTCAGTGAGTTTTAGAACTAGCTCTCATAACTGACACTGCTCCTTAACTTTTTCATTTCCATCTACAGACAAAATTTGGACACATTTCTACTTAAGAATTACATAAAAGGTTTCAAAATCATTAAGAATGGAAATTTGATTCACCCCATCTTATTACGGGAAGATGTAGCTCCAATGGTCTGAAATTTGGGGTGTTTTTCTCCATTTCTAACCGAATGCTCCTTAAAACCCCTTAAAATGTCCTCCACGCAAGGCGTCCCCCCCCCTTAAGGCTCATAGCCTTCGTGTAGCTTTGTCTGTTAACCACAATAACCTAGAATCCATTATACTACTACAGGCAACCTTATTTTTCTAAAACTTAGCAACACATTTAAAATTCCCTTAAAGAATCTAATAAATACTACCCAAAAATGTTTTTACTACTTTTGGTTTCATATACAGTGGGAATCTAGAAACATTCCGAGACCAAATATACTGTTTGTGTTTTAAACAGGAGCAAGGAAATCTTTTCTTTCCCTTTCCTGATTAGTTAAATTTAAAGTTCACATGAGATCCTAACACTTCTTCAGTGACAATACTACGTGTAAATCTGGTTCGGCTCATAAATTACATGAAAAGAGGGGAAAATTGAAAATCAGCAAGTTTTATTATTTTCATTTGCACATGCTATCTGAGCAATGTGTGGAGTTACGATTAATTTAATGTCAGAATACAAAATGCATTTTTTGTATTTTAAAAATGCAAAATACAGTAAAACCTGGACTTATCGTTTTTCAAGGGGTGCGTTGTAAAAAACGATGCATGCGGGAAAACGATGAATGCGGGTTAAAGTCAAAATATGAAGAAAATAGTATTTATGAATACACACAATGTATAGGGTATACCAAAAATACTAAATTTGTTACCAAACTGTAAAAGAAACAAATTGAAGTTGTTTAGAAATTAAGTGATACTTATTTTTAAAAAATCAGTAAATTTACACTGGGTTTTCCATTAATCTTTTAATTAAGCAAAATTTTCAAGATCTACATTTTTTTTTCTTTTTATGTGTATTTATCTTTGTATATAAAAGTCATACAATTTCAAATACCGTTATTGCGTAGGATAAACTAGGCACTGGTGTTGGCTCAGTCTCATAGGCATGAATATTATTCTCAGCCGCTTCGCGATTAATTTCTTGCGTCACATTTCTTCCATTCTTGGGGTACCGCACGTTTCTACTTCTAAATCAATGGAAATATAATCACTACATTTCACACCATACTCATCCCTGCTAGATGTAAGAACTCCTCACCTATACCATCATCAACCCAAGATATCATACCAGGAAGCAATTAGATTTGTAAGCTATATTGATCCACTTCATCTTCAATTTCATTTCTGTCATAAGAAACATTTTACAACGATGAACGCGGGAAAACGAATTTTTGACGAACGATACATGCGGGTTTTGTTAACGTTATTTGAATACAGTTTGTGCAGGGACCATAGAAATAAAACGATCAATACGGGAAAACGATGAATGCGGGAACGATAGATCGGGGTTCCACTGTACATTGAAAATGTATTTTATAGTACATTCTCAAAATACTTTGTTTTTTACGAGTGGAAATACAAAATACAAGATACAAATGTATTTTGAAAATACATGTATTAGCGAAACTGCCGAACTGTGTTTACAACAACCAATGTCTACACACGCCATCTAGGAAACGAACAGACAGGCTAAATGAAAAGAATAGATACTTTGTAGTTGCTTTAGAAAGTAAAAACATGAGATAAAGTAAAATATTTCTGAGGATCGTTTTATTCTATTCTACTTTAACTAGAGAATAAACGAAATCGATTGACCCTTGATAAATATAAGAAATATAAGAAGAGGGAATAAATTTATATCCTTCGGTCATTTTCTTGAACATCGATATTTCATTTCGATTATATTGCTCCGCTGGATTAAACGGTGCAATTTATTTGCGAGAAGTATCATGATTTTTTTGTCTGTAGATAAATCATTCTAACGACCTTTTTTTTTAGAAACTAAAAACAAAATAATTGTTTTAGTAGACAGTAAAACGGCAAAATAAATATCTCTGTCAAGTTATAAAAGAAAAAAATATTCAAATGGAACGAAAGAGTCAGTATAATTTAAAACACTAGAATTTTTTTTCTAAATAAATGATCTAAATAACATTTTTACTTTATTTATTTTTTAGAAAATGAATGCTTTTTACAATTAGGTTGTACCGCATTTAAGGCAAACATGCACGAGGGGTATCTGTCTTAGAAGATTTGCATTGCGATGATGACTTTTTAAGGGTTTTTAACACGTATTCACGTCAAACCTGGAGAAAACCGCTCAATATTCTAGACCGTCAGATCGGCAACAGCGTGGTATACAGTTAGAAAGTCATTTTAAACATCTGCTGCTGTCAGACTTCAAACTATAATGTTCGAACACAGAAATTTGTTTTCGGATAAATCATTCTTCTTATTTTCTTTCCTTTAAACAAATACAGTGTAATTGTTTTCAGAGACGATTTTTAATTCATGAATCTAAGCACGGGTAGGTTTTATCTACAGTTCTTCTGCAATGTGCATTAAATCTATTATTATTTCCTCTGATTTGCCAGTGTCATGGGACTTGTGATATCGTCAGAACAGATCAACGGAAAAGTTTATTGTGATGTAGAATAATTTAATGAAAATTTTCACTTTTTTGATTAAAACTATTGCTAATCAATCATAATGATTATTTGAAAAGTGCTATCCTTGTAAAGGTATGTTCGGTGTACACCACTGAAGTTTAAGCTGAAAGTGTAAGCCCTCCATTGAAAAAAGTATTGGATGAAGCATAATCAATTTTTATAAGTGTGCACAGTGGACATTGTTTCAGCGTTTTCTTCCATTTTAAATTAAGTGCTAAACTAATTAGAACATTGGAAACCTTAAAGTGTGTAATCACTATGAATTATTCGGATACCAATCATATTTTCGATTTTAACTCAGCTAAACTCATTTGCAAAAACCCATTTCTCCCAGTGAATTAGATTTTCTTGAAGCTTTCAATGTACACAAAACGTAAAGTCAAGTTAGTCTTGATTTCGTTATCCCTGCCCCTTTTCTGAATATTAAAAGTCCCTTTTTTTTTTTTTCTCTTGCCTTAATTTCCTGCTTTCCAATTGGCCTTCAAAAAACATTCCTCTGGATCCCCGCTTTCTTATTGGCCCTTTTAAACAGTACCTTGAGACCGCACTTTTCCCCAATAAATAATTAACAAAGAAAATTTTGCCATTTTAAATTTTTAACTGCCCCCTCAAGAAACTTGATAACAACCCCCCCCCCAAGTGTAGCAACTGTAATTCCGATCACCCGGCAAGCTATAAGGGCTGCCCCAAATTTCCTTCTAACACTCCGGCACCTACTCCCAAAAACACTAATTTTTCCTACGCCAACGCTTTAAAAAGAAATCTGAACCCCCCCCCCCCCCCACCACCACCCCAAACTAACCAAAACACTTTCCTCGAAATCCAAAAAATAACAAAACAAATTGAAAAAGAATTAGGAGTTCGCTCCCTTAGCGATTTGCTTAATCAGCTCAAATTACTTTTCCAAAACTTAAAGAAAATCGAAAATAAACAAGAAAAGATGCTTTACTTTTTAAATTTTATAACTTACGGTCAAGAAAATCTAAACATCAACGAAAAAGTAAACATTGAGAACAGCGACTAAGCCTAATGGCTGTTCCATCTTTCATCCTCCCCCCCCCTCACTTTTGTTTGTAAACAAACCCCCCTTTTTCTCTAACTCGCGTACTTTAATGTAATTGCCTACCTATAATTGAAAGGGAGATGTGGGATTTTAAATTTCCCAGGCACTCCCCAGACAACACGTACTTATCTCTCTTTGCCATTTTTATTCTAGCACTGACGGTGGCATATCATATAAGCTGGTCTACTACCGGTAATTTTGTGTTGGTGCTCTTATACGTTGGTTTTTGCTGCTTACATATTAGTATTCAATTCCTACCATTTAGCGTGCTTTTATTATTTTCACGTATTTTAATTTTATCTATTCCGCATAAATAGAGAAGAGCAAATGAGTTCACGTCTTCATTTTGTATTCAAAGAATTGAGTTTTCTCTCTTTCAGCTAAAAGAAATTGATATAATTGAGAATCATGATAAGTACGAAAATTCAATTATCATAAGAAAACGAGAAATCAGAAAAGGGTCTTTATTTTGTTAACTGTGCATATCCGGGCTGATTGAAATCTATGGCACAAAAGATTGAATGTTATGGCATTTTCATAGCTGCCAACCTTCCCGATTTCTTCGGGAGATTCCCCACCACTAATTTTTACCTATCAGTTCTTTGTTAAAAAATGCCAATATTTTAATTAAAAATCGGAGCTGTCTAAGTATTGCAGTGAAAAATTCCCCGAAGAAATCAGGAAGGTCCGCAGTTATGCATTTTGAAAGGATGAGCTGCTTTGCACAAACATATCTTTGTATGGAACTTAGAACTGCACTTATTGAGTCCATGTCCTCAATTCAAGAAAGTTCTTTTACTACTTAACGTGCGATTATTTCTTCTATACCAGATGTTAATTTTTTTTTGCTTTTTTTTGCAAAAGGTAAACTGGTTTCTTGTGTGTACAAGGGGACACACTGCTTACAATATATCTGCGACTAGAAAGTCCTATCGTAAGTAATCTCTCGCTTCGGATTTTTACCGGCAGGCATTGGTAACTAGTAGGTTTCACCGCAAAGGCTCGGTAAAAGCCCGAAATGGCAATCATATTAAAGCACACTTCGGACTTTTACCCGGCCACTTTGGAAAAAGCTAGGTTTTACTGGTAAAACGCAGGATATACCTAACTCAGGGCTTTTACAGTAACATATATGTATAAACGAAATATTCAGGAAAACTAAGTACGCAGTCACTCCATAAAGGGAAATGTCGAAAGAAAATTAATACCTTGTGAAGTAACGGGAAAAAGCTTCGAATTACCAGACTTGTCCAAGGTCTGTTACTCAAGCACTTAGGCCTCCGTGAATCGTTAATAAATTTTTGGGTCTACGTTGATTTTTTTAACGTAGAATAACGGGAAAAAATTTCAATGACATCTTAAATTAAAATATTACTCCAATAGAAAACTAACTGGGGTAACTGAGTAACCTAAGTGGGCTTTCTTTCACGGTAGAACAGTAGTGTATATAGGTTTCCATGTCGGGAGGGGCCCGATACGATATTTTAAGCCTTATTGTTACTAAAGTTAATATAAATGTATTAATATAGATGATTTCAGATAATTGATTGACATTTTCAGAGGTGGCCGGGCCACTTTGGCACCCTCCTTTAAATACTTGACAGCAAAAGAAAAGTAACATCATGTATTAAAAATTGTGTGAGATTGATCTACCCTGTCACAATAAAAAAAATTCATCATGCATCCAAATTAATTCATAGCTTTGCGAGTCTAAATAACTCCTAGAGACTAGAAAGATAGCCCCTTACCCATATTAAACTTCACAGCTATTTTCTTCCGCATCATGGACGATGTCAATATTTATATCGAGCATTTAAGATTCCGCATGAATTATTTTATTTTTCGACAAAATCATGCTGTTTAAAATTTTCTTAGTTGTGTAATCGTAACATTAGATTACGAGTTTGAAAAAAAAAATGTTTTTTAGAAGGGCTGCTTTGGTAATATGGATTAAAACACAATATTAAGTGTTCATACATATTTTTAGAAGAGGCAAGCAGTGATAAGTAATTCCACATTCCTAATTACGCGGTATTTTCACCAATCTTAATCAGCACCTAGATATAGAAGACTTGTCAACTGGAGCTTTGAGGCTATCGCTAGATCTTACAGAGGTCATTTATCATCTGTATATACAACTGCTTAAAATGTCTGGTGAATGCTAGGAACATTAGAAAATATGTTAAATTAAAGATACAAATTTAAATACCTTTCAGTAACAAAAGGATTCATTGTAATTTACTTCTGCATCATATTATACAATTACTGATGGTCAAAAATTGTCATTTGTCGTAAAATAAACTTTTGTCTTAAATCATTAAAAAGTTTTATAGGTTTTATGAGTGAAAAAATTCACCAAAAATTCTAAATAGTTTTACCTTTTGAAGATAAACTGTGATAATCCTACTTAAGATTTAATTATCACATCAAAGCTTCAGTTCTAGGGCCTTTTATACCTAGAAGCAATACCACACTGTCTTTAAACATATTACCAACCAAAAATTAAAAAGGGCCGTTTTTAACTTATAATTTAGCTTTCAACTAAGTTGTACATGCAATATACCTGCGAATACATTTTTCAAGGTCTGGCAGACCTGTCTAGACAAGTGAAGAGCGGATGTTATGATGTCAAATGCACAAACTTTTAACAAGGAACGCTAGTTTTTTCGCGATTAGGGTTAAAAACACACGTTGCACCTGCACTCAGGAACATATATCTGTTTTACCTTTCCAGCAAAGAACTTATCGGATTCAACTGTTATTAGTATTAGTTATTCTTAAGTTTTTTCACTTTTTTCTGGTTCAGGACTGCAACTTGTACTAAACCGAAAACAAAATTGGAAATCCATCCATTCACCATTTGAAATAAAATTTAGGTATACCATAGTTGCACATATATCTGAAGACGTTTCAGTCTATTTACTGACTTAGGTACAGATGGATTTTTAATATATATTTTTTTCAGAACAAAATTCTGCACACAGGAAATACGATTTCTGAAACCATAACTTCCGATAAGCAAGCGTAGATAAATAATTTGACAAGAGGGAGTGTGTTTTGTTGTAGATGGCGTGAAGATCGCATCTTCGGTATTTGTGGGACGAATTCTGGGGATTTCCTTAATGAATCATCTAAGTCAGAGCCTTATTATTGCTGGGAAAATCGGGACTTTACCCAGGGCCCCCAATTTCAAATATTGTTCTGAAAAATACTTTTTATATCAGAATTTTATGAAAAATAAAACTAATTTCATAGATGGGGGCACCAAATTCATCAATGCCCGGAGGCCCCATTGTTTATAATCAGGTTCTGATCTAAGTCCTTCCTATTAGTCAGTGGTTAGTTGGATTTTTTTTAAAGGTCGAAATTCAACAAATTTGGCCTTAAAAAACCCGGTCCAGCAGCCTGTCTTAAGACTATCTAAGTTGAATAGTTGAATGTAACTGAAAGCTGACTTATCAGAGTTCGTAAAATTTTGCGTCACCTCCTTCGTGGAATCGTGATCTCAAGTTTCAAAATATTGTCCTTCGAAAGTTGAGGGTGTATGCATAGAAAAATATCCCAAGCTTCTATTTTGCAGTAATTTTTTCGCAGTTATTATTCTTATGACTATAAAACAAGTCGAATACAAAGGAAGCGTCGGTACTCAATGCTAAGCAAAGCTTGATCGCCAGAAATTACAGCCACTAGCAGCACAGAAGTTGACTGTACGCTTTAGCGATTAGCAGAGGGGAGAGCAGGTCCTTAACCTATCAGTTACAGGCTCTTCCCCATGCATACTTATATCTACTTCGTAAACAAAAACCATAAAATTCGAAACTTTTTTCACCTGAAGCAGTGTTGTACTATTTTGTTTCAACCCGAAACAATTGTTACCTCTTTTCGCATATGGTGTCGTTTATTTAAAACTTTTTATTTCTTCATGTACAATCTGTTGTTACGTATTCAAAATTTTAACATGGCTTGTTATATAATTCTATCGTTATTTTTTAAGTAGTACAATTTGAGTGTATTAAATATCTGTGTCACTTCTAAGTTTTCCCTGTTCCGTGATCTAATTTTTAGAAATATGATATTGAAAAGCAGGATGGGGTGAGGGAATTACACTTGGTAATAATACTTAACGATAGAGTGAAACTATAGATATTTAAAATGAGGGGAAAATATGCTGAAAGAAAAAAGGTTTGAGGCAAAAATCGCAGGACCAGCTTACCGTCACTGACTCAAATCAACGCCTCCTACATATAGAGAGCCTTACAACTCCTACATCACCAACCTTTGACGTCATCATTTGGCCTACATTTAAAAGTTTTTTCACAAAATAAAACTATTAAAAATTTCTGGTAGATACTACAAATATGAGAAAATATCTTATATTATACATAATTAAAATACCTTTCTCATACAAAATTATTCAGTATGATCTATTTTCTTATCATATTATCTAATTAGTTACGGTTAAAAACTACCATTTGTCGTAAAATTATATATTTTTTCTGAAATTATTAAAATATTGGCAATCATGGGTAATTCACCACAAATTTTAATAGCTTTATTTTTTCAGAATCTAACTTTTAAATGTAGGCCAAATGATGATGTCAAAGCTTCGTGACGTAGCAGTTGTAAGGCTTTCTATATCTAGGCGGTGTTGCTCAAATGCAGCTGTTGTCTTAAGGACCGAGTTTCATGATCATGTGTAGTTAAGTAAATTCTAAAAGTATTACTGTCCTTATAATTGAATATTCATCCTGTAAAACAGTTTTTCTGCTGTGTTTCATGTAGTTCCCAGCCAACCGCTGCATTACTACTAGCGCTATTTCTTGAGTTAGAAGTCACGTTCGTGCCACCACTTGTAATCGCTTCGCTGGCATTCGTTGCACAGGTTTCTGAATCGAAAAATATACCGCAATGGGAATACATATGTGAAATTATTATAAAAATACTCTTTAATAGTTCTGTACATGTACACTAAAAATGTACTCTAATGTAAATTAATCATGATGTAATTAATTAAATGTGTTTTTTTTTTCTTTAAGTTTGTAATAAATTTACTTTTAAAAACTTTTTATTTAAGTGTTTTTACCAAGTTTTGTGAAATAAAACTGAAAAACAGTTATGTAAAGTAAATCGAGATTTCCTTTAATACAGTTTATTACCTCTTTCGCGAGAAGATATTTAATATGAAACAGAGCGTTTGTCCTAGCGTAATTTACCTTTATTCTGGTAAGTTGGCGATATCTGTTTATTTTTCCGAGTTGTTATTTATGTAATCATTTATTGACTTAAATATAGATTACATCAAATGAATTTTAAAATATTTTGTTCCTTTTTTTAAAAGGTGTAAGTGTATTTGGCCAAAAAATAAATAAATAAATTAGTGTTTACGATGGTTTTTTAAAGATTAATAGCAGACACTTGTCATCCAGGCTTTGTCCACAATTAAAGTCGAAAAAGTTTGCCATTTTACTCTTCGATCGCCTACCAGAAGGCAATCGCTGCTACCCCTGCAAAGAGACGGCCAATTTAAAAACTAAGCCCAAGCCAAGAGTCGAACCCGGGACACAGTCGCCAAGTTTTACACATTTTTGAAAGATTTTTCGCCACTTTCTTTTTCTTGTTTTGGTAAATTAAAATTAAAAAGGCCTAACTCTTATCTTAATGATTACAGTGAACAAATGATGTGGTAAAGTATATTCCGAAAAAAGCGCAGAACTTCGCAGTTATGCCAGAACCTTAATCGTTGAGAGTGGTGCTGTAAGAACCATATAATCCAGGTGTCCCTTCTTCGCTCAAGGCTCTCTCCCGTTGTGAGATACGTTTCCTTCAAGTTTGCCTTGACAAAACACGCACACACCCACCTAATGTACCATAACGATTGAATGTATTTCTTTAACTAGTTACATATCTTTAACATCATTCATGATGTTTGGAACAAATTCGAGTGAAAATTATCAAACAACTACATAATTATAATTTCTGGTTGTCAGATTTAAAAAAATGTTAATTAATTTCACACCGGGACTCTAATTCCAAACAGAATAAAGTCTTTGGAGAGATTTTTGTTCGTTTACTCGTACGGAAGTATTCACTGTTGCAATGTACCTTCTGTTTTATTATTGATATATTCATATTTCAGCGCATTTTATGCCTCGCTGACCTGCAAAAAATACCTTTGAATGAACTTAAAAAAGGATATTATGAAGAAATGATTTGGTTCGCCGATTTCAATTAGCTATTTTTTAATTAGTTTCCTAACAAAGGATCTTTTTAAAAGTGCGCCCATTAAATGTAAGAAAGTAATTAAAAATGTAAAAAAGTGTACCTGACTTATGTATAGCTGTCAGTGCCTATAACAGTCTGTTTTTAATGCAAATTTAACGCTTTCATTTGACTAGTAAAGTTTTTTATTTTCAAACATGTGTCTGACTTTTCAAATTATAACTTTAAGAAGAAATAAAAGAAGTACAATAAAATGAAAAATATATAAAAAATAAGTCAGAGAAAAGTTATCATTAACCCAAAAGTTAGTAATTGGGAAAAATTAAAAATCACAACACCTTAGAGGAATTGGTTTTTTTAAGAATATCATAAAATGTATTGTTGTAGTATACATATACAGAAAATGTTCTATTTTAAATAGTCCTGAAATAGCAAACATATATTGCATCAAAATTTGATTTGTGATTTACGTTTAGCTAGTGTAAAATACTTTGCAAGTATTTTCAAAAGTTGAGAAAAATATAAATTTTTAAGAATTATGGGAATTTGGGATGCAATGAAACAAAAATATTTTTTTTTTCCTGTTTACAAATTTGCATGTACAAAGTACAAAAACAAAATTGACACTTTTAGCCTACTCTTTCCCCCATCTAAATGAATATTTATGAGTTTGTAAATAGCTTTTTCATATTTATAAAATTACAAAAGTTAAATGTCTGAAAGTATTTCACTGTACTCCATGTACCGGGGTACAGTGAAACACTTTATATCACTCCACAAACACTCCAATAATATGAGTCAAAATTCAAATTTTAGCATATATGTTAAATACACATTTACAATAAACATTAATAGACATAAATACGAAATTTAAATGAAAAAAAAAAACAAATTTAATGAACTGTTATATCTTGAGATGCAAACATAATACTATTATTATAGGTTAGTCTTTGTTTTTCATTTTGTATAAAATTTACTTAAATCAAACTCAAAAATTAACAATTGTGCTTTCCTTTCTGTACTACCTGAGAAAACAGAAGGTGGTAGTTTTGATACAATTGAGTTTTTCCAAAAATATATATTTCCGAAGAATGCACAAATTTGAAGCTTTGTCGTTTTAGTATAGAATTTCGCATTCCGTTTGATATAAGTATATTATATCCCCAACAGAGCACATTTCTTTTCATTTAAGTTCACCTTCCTTGATTAAAACCTAATCATTTAGAGGGATACTGCTTGTGTTATACATATATTATGTGAGAATAGCTTATAATTTATACTGTTTGAATTGTTAGTTGAAAGGAAATCTGTTTTATAACCATTTTCAGAGTCTGGGGAAGGTAGAATACTATTTAAAAACAAATTCTTTTTTAACTTCATGAGTTCTATGGAGATCTCAAAATAAATATTTAATAGTAACATATTTTTATTTAAAACAATGGATTCACCTGTTGTACAATGAAACATGTTTCATTGTATCCCAAATTGAGGCTACAAACTAAATAAATTTTACTGATTCCTGATATTTGTTTTTTTAAATTCTGGCATTGGAAGCATGAAGACCAGACCATAGTGATAACAATATTTGAAAAGAAATAATTGTACTTAAGAAAAGATGGAGGTGAAACAAAATTACTTTTAGTTACGAAATTTACTTTCAATTGTGAAAATCAAATAATTTTCTGCATGTGTTATTGTAATAATGCGATTGTCTCCTAATTACAGCATTAACTGGTACATATTTTTGTATAATAGGTGTGTGAGTTTAAATTTTTTGTGACAAATCCTATTGATTTTAGATAGCATGTTTCATTGTACCCCGTGTTTCATTGTAATCAAACTTCCCCTACCAATCTTGCACACAAGTGCAACATTACTATAGGTGCTTAGATTTTGTTTAACTATTTTATGATTTAATTTAAATAACAAATACTTTTTTGACTATTTCTTATAACTGAATTTAAATAAACCCGTCTTCTACTTTCATGGATAATGTATTTCATGATGTGCTTAAAGTAGTTATTTTAGTCATCTTTGTATTGGAAATTAATGTAAATTTGATACTTTTTTTTCCAGGTAAGATCTCATGGCCTTCCTGTGTTCAAGGTAATTGCTTTTATTTTTCATTTTAATTTATTTTTTGCATGAGCGAAGTTTAATTTACAGTAATACTTTTATCGTAAACAATTTCATATTAAGCTAAACATTTCTGTATTTTTAAAATGATTCATATCTGAAATAAAAATTATTAAAAAAGGACTTATTCACTTAATTTAATTTAACATAATATATAATAATATATAATTTAATAAATATAATATTAAAATATTTTCCCTCTATCATAAACGGAAAAATTTAATTTTTTACAAAAAAAAAATTAAAGTACGGCTGCGTACATGGTATATTTTCTTTAAATGGCCGACGACTAGAACACGATAAGATTATCGGTATTTTAAATTTTTACGAGTATCAGTTTTCCGGTAAAACATCGAACATACCCGTGTGGGTGTTGTGGCAATCACTAAGCACAGATTGAGTTCATGTTCAGACAATGTCAAACGATTGCAAGCCTGGTAATTGCTGACTAATTTTTTTTTAAGGCATATTTCTAATTTTCATGGAATACCTTAAATTCATGCAGTCTTTTCATCTAATGAAACAAAAAATTATTCATATTTATATGATAAAATATTATTTACATCTAAAAATAAGATATACTGATATCATTTCATTATGTAAAATAAAGGATTATTCATCATAAGGGCTAAAATTTTTATCATAGAACATTTTCAGAATTGTCATATAATATCCTGCACAGTCGAAGTTATCACAACTTAATGGTATTGCACAACTTTGTTTTCAACGGCAGACTCAAGTTTTATGGCTTCCAGATATCAGATGTAATGAGATTTTATTTCAGATCATTGATGAGCTTCTGTTTGCCAAGAGAAGGTTTCTCAGAATATTTAATCCTATTTACAAGGCAAAAGATTTGTCCACGTCTTAGAATCCGCAAACGAACTTAAAGAACGAAGCCTTAACTAACTATACCGTAAACGTAGGAGTGAATGCCGTCTTCTTGCGCAAGATGGAATCTTAGTTCAACTTAGTTCTGTGGTCATGCGACTAAGCTTATTTTGTTATCATAAACAATAATTTTGATGATTAAGGAGTTATAAAAGTTTTTCACAAATTAAAATGGAGAAAAAATTCAAGCCTTGGGTATTGATTATACAACACGTTTAATTAGAAAGACTTCTTCACGTTTGTATTCTTAATAAATAATAAAATGTCTACAAAGCATTTCATGAAAATATTCTTCATGGATTGTAATGTATGGTATTACTTTGTGTGACCGTTTAAAAGAGCTATGTGTACCGCAAATAAAATTTTCCACTTCATGGGTCACGCTGTCGATTGCCAACGACGCAAATTGGGAAAATAATATTAGTTTGGCGAAAGAAAATACGTTTTGGCGAAAATATTGACAATAGCTTTTCTTAATGATGTCCGGAAAAATCTAATTTAGCAAATGAATTGGCGAAATGTTAAAAAGTGCCAGCGCAACCCCTAACTATGAACAGACACTTCATGGAGGATGTTTAAATTTATTGGTACTCCGCACAAATTCAGCCAGCAATGAAACTGAGAAAGTAATGCCTTAAACTCTAGTTAATTATCTTGGAAAGCACAGAGGTGCCAAGTCTCCGGCTTCTTCCGGGTGATTTTCCACCACAATTTTTAGACAGCTTAATTTTACATTAAATATTTGGACTTATTTTAAGTTAGTGGTGAGAAATATCCCGAAAAAAGCCGGAGACTTGTAAATGAAAAATGATCCTTATTTAGTGAACTTTTTTTGCGATTTCATTTTTTTTTCACTATTTCTCTAAGTATTTCTGGGCTTTTCAAACTTATTTTGTTCTTTTACAACATCACCATACTCTTTCACCATTCCTTCGCATCATGAATTGATAAAAGAATTTAAAGCAATACCTCGCGGACTATAGTTTGAAGAAAACACTCTTGAAAGGGTATAAGACGCAAAGTGTAAAGTTGTGAGACGCATTATGGAAAATAGACCTTTTCAGCAATTAAATTTAAGGACTCACGTGGTGATGTGATTTCATTTGCTTATTATAAAAATGTGATTGCGCTCAATCCCAGGATTTTGTCTACGCGATCGTGTAGACAGGTTTTGTAGGTATGAAATGTCACAGTGATGATCTTTTCAAATGAGCTTACCAGATAAAGTGGAAGCATCAATAAAATGTTAAAAGTCGCACAAGGTTAACAATTTTAGATAACTGATCGCTAAATTTTGGTGCCAAAACACGACAATTTATTATAAAAATATTACGAGTGTAGTTAGAAAACGCCTGGCGAATATTCTAAAATAGCTTTAGGTGGTGGTTTTAATATAGATTTCAATTCCGAGGGTACAGAGAAGACAAATACAGTACACTCATAGATTATGATACACTTTCCAAATGGTATTTATAAAGGTGAAGTATAGTTTGACTATGTCGGGCGAAAATAGTTAAACTGTTTCGGCGGGCGATTTTAATATAGTTTTCAATTCCGAAGAGTTGTTTTATGAAACAAGGAAGAAAAAAGGCCCACTCATAGATTATGATGCCCATTCCAAACAGTATTTAAAATGGTAGAGGATAGTTGGAATATGCCTGGCGAAGGTTGTAAAATAGTTTCAGTAGGCAATTTTAAGATAGATTTCGATTCCAAAGATGTGTTTTATGGTACAAGAAAGAGTTGATTCCCATTTTAACGCCCCACTCGCGCCAACCTAAACAATCACCGCTCTTTGGCGAGCTTTGCAGTCATGGGTCTCTAAGAGTTATGCACAAGTTTCAATGATCCCAAAAGAACTAGAAGAAAACTAAAGTGAACATATTAGCGATAAACGACCAGTTAAGGAATTTGAAGACACTTAATTTTAAAACTACATTCATTGACTACCCAAAATAAATAAATAAATAATGGAATGCTGTACTTACAAGTTGTTCCAAATCGCATTTTAATTCTAAATCACGATTGCCTCACAAATACAAAAAAATCGTCATGGTAAGTGCATATGTTTAATAACGCCTCCTTGGCGACAGACGAGGTCAATCCAAGTAAGACAAACACGGCATGGATTATGATGCACATTCGAAATAATATTTAAAACTGTGATGTATAGTTGGAATACACTTGGCGAAGATTGTAAAATAGTTTCAGTAGGCCATTTTAAGATAGATTTCGATTCGAAAGATGGGTTTTATGGAACAAAGAAGAAAAATACGACACACTCATGAATAATGATACACTTTCTAACTTAATGGAATAAGGAAGAAATACAGGTACGATGCATAAATGATCGACACACTCTTAATATTTAGCACTTTAGTGCGTATTTCAAATCTGAAAGTGTTTCAGGTATTCTTACTTTTTTTCTTTTTTTTTTCTCTAAGTAAAAATAAACAAATTTTTAGCTTATTTTTTAAAAGCGTTATCATTGCTTTTTTTCAATAATATTTAGCGTTTCTAAATTTAAAATCAGTTTTATGCAATTTAAAGTATTTAGAAGCAAATTTCTATTGAACAAATTTTCCCTATAATGAATTGTTTTTCGCGATTTAGCAACTTCGTTAAATAGATGTCCGCATGTTACTTGCACAGATTAAGATAGTTATTGCTCATCACTGATCTATTAAATTTATCATAAGAACAACAGTGAAAAATTACAGATTAAAAAAATAATTTGTTTTCAAATTATGATTCAAGCAAGTTATACTTCGTTTTCAAATTATTATTTAAACTGAAATTTCATTAAAACACTGTTTATGAAATTTACACTGAATGAAAGTTTATAACTAAGCACCTATTTAACGAATTTTCCATATAATCAACTGTTTTTCGCGATTTAGCAACTTCGTTAAATATATTTCCGCATTTTACATGGAAATATTAAGATAGTCATTGCTCATCACTGATCTATTAATTTTTTTTATAAGAACAATAGTGAAAAATTACAGATTTAAAAAAAATAATTTGTTTTTCAAATTATGATTGAAGAAAATTTCGCTACGTTTTCAAATTATGATTTAAACTGAAATTTCATTAAAATACTGTTCATGAAATTTACACTGAATGAAAGTTTATATCTAAGCACCAAATACAATTACAAAATATAATTCCATAGCTTGAAAACAGAGCAGGAGGCTTAAAGATAATTTATAAAGATTAATAAGGGACAGTGGGCACCTGAAAATAATAAAACGTGATTTTACTGGCACAGTAATGAAAAGAGGTAAGCCATCCCCGATGTAAATACTTATTTTTCAAAAGTAAGACGAAAGTCATAAAAACGCTAATAATGCATACATTTATTCCATTAATAAAAAATTCACTATTTTATTAAATTAATAAAACATTAAAACAGCTTTTAGGGATAATACATGCTTAGATTTCACTTTAAAAATGTAATCAATCATAATTTATTCTAACACAGACTACAGAAAATAAAATTGCTATTGATGCAAATTCAATTCAATGCATCAAACTGTTTTTTGGTAAAATGAGTACTATATTATATTTAAAAACCTTTAATACATACATATGCAATGCCTGATTTTATTTTATTTTATTACTTATTTATTTATATATATATATATATATATATATATATATTGCGGGGAGAACACATATCCATAAATTATTTCAGAACACAAGACCATTCATAGACCTCCGGAGTTTTGGACTCTCCCAAAACTTGGATTTTTATTTATTGGATATCAACAATCAAGTGTTTTTGTATCCCAGTCTAACTTTTCCACCTCCTCCCCCCCACACCCATGTTTTTCTGTCTACATGCCTGAATCATATTGTACTCCAAAATTAAACTATCAGGTTGTAACGAAAGTTTTCCGCCATATCTGCCTGAAAAACTAACTTCTAACTCCTTAGATAACTGTTTTTGAACTTTCGGTACCAAACCTGCACAGTGTCACATGATACAACAATAGTACTTAAAGCTGTATTCATAATTCGTTGATATTATGTAGCTGACTTTTTCAACACAACTGGAAGTAAATGATGGTTCTAATCCTCTAGAGTGATAGTTCCATTTGAGACACCTTATACTTAATGATAACTATATTTTTTACAGATTTCACAACACAGTGTTATAAAGTAAACCTCTTTCTTTCAAATGCCAGAAATCGTTTGACAAAATATGAGCAAACACGCCACCGAGAACTGTGTGCTGACGATGTTTGCGGTGGCGGGAAACTTTCGTTACAACCTAATATATCTTCCAGATATTGCCGAAGTTCGAATGTAAAACTAAATAATAATAATAATAATAATAATAATAGAGAGAGAGACAATCAATGATGTGCATTACATAATTTAATGGGGAAACTACATTAAATTGTTTTTCATTTATTTCAAAACTTAATAAACAGTAAAACACTCGAGAAAGTTTCATATTTACCTATTAATTTAGTCAAATTTCAGTACTAAAGAATTCTTCATTTACACAATAAACATTAAAATTTTTGAGTAAGAGCCTACATTTTCTCTCGAACAGTGAGGGCATTCGATCATCCAAAATACAAACCACCACTGCAAACTACTCCAGAATATAATCAACTACTTTTTCTAAACAGGAATTTTTTAATTAAAATACATAAATATTTTAACTTTAGAGGTTGGTATTAAAACTAATTTGAAAAAATGCCTATAATATATACTGCTTACAAAACGTGGATCGGTATAATTAAGGTGGAAGCAGTGTTCCAAATACATTTTACCAAATTTAATATAACTCAAGAATTTGCTGGTGTTAGGACTATAATAAAAATGCCAATGATATCAGATTTATAAATATTTTAAAATTCTTTTTCTCCCTTAGTCACCACCTTTCTCTCTTCTGCCACCCCCCCCCCCATTCTGCTCCTGATGTGGTACTTCGTACTGCACTTCAATCTCATCTTCAAATACCATTCTTCACTTAAAACTTCTCTGGAACTTTTCCCGAAGTCTTTGAACGCCGTCAGTAAGAGAAGAGTAGAAATTCTTGTTTGTCAGGCGGGCAATAGAATTCCACAATCTGATTAATATTATCTACAGGAGACGTCAAAATGAAATTTTTAATTTAGAAGATCCGCATTTCTGTCGATTTCCCAAAAACCGAGAAGTTCCTGTTTATTTATTTATTTATTTTTTTTTTTTTCAGAAAATAGGGAGATCTATTATTGCGAAGATATAACTGACACATTATATATAAGGTATTGATTTTTAGGCTGAGAGTTTTAAATATTTTATCAGTTGAGTTTAGTTAACAACCAGAAAAACCACAATGATAAGTTGTTGAGGAATGTGCAACATCTGCTCATTAATTTATTTTACTGTGCAAAACTGTAACATGTGCCAAAAGTTTTGCAATGGTAAGAAATTCGGCCTTGAGAATTACATGTATGTACACGTTTTGAGGCCTTCTGCATTCATTTACGGAGGTGCAAATGTGTGTCTGTGAGAGAATACGATAACGTCTAATTCGATTAAGCTCAAATTTGGTATATATCGACTCTCGTAAGACGTGTGTTTATAAGATATATACCAAACTACTATAGGACTACTTTTTTTTGATCTACAATAAATAATTCTTTTACATTATGACCTATGGACGGAAATATTTTAAAATGCGATAGCTCTAAACGGTTCATTCGATTGAGCGAAAATTTGACACGTTAATTAGAGATCATATTCACCTAATCTGGATAGATTTTGGTGTGTATAGATCTCATCGTTTCTTCTCAGTGCTTAAAAAAAAAAAAACTACTAAGTATTACAGCCTGTGGACACAAATCATTTAAAGTGCGCTGGCATCTAATTGGTGCATTCGATTAAGTTCATATTGGTTATGAATATTATTGGTCACCGTCACAAAACTTATTTTGAGTTTGATGTGTCTTGGACTTGCAGTTTTTGTACAGTCCTACAAAAAAAAAAAAAAAAAAAGAATTCTTATACTATATTACGACCTGTAGATGAAAATTCTTGAAAATACGGTGGCGTTTTTATGGTGCATTCAAATGAACTCAAGTTAGGTACGCTGGTTAAAGGTCACTGGTGGTACATACTTTATAGATTTTGGTGTGTGTAGGACTTGCAGTGTTTAGAGGGCAACAAACGTATACTTATGCATTGCGGCCTATGTACTCAAATACTTTGAAGTGCACTAGTGTCTAAATACTACATTCGATTGAGTTGAATCAAATTTATTTAAACCCTTGGTAAAGATCAAGTCGAGTGGAATCAATCCACTCCACTTGATGTTTTTACCGTTTTTCAAATTATTCATTAAGATTTCACTGTTTACAGAAAGTAGAAGGTGTGCGCTTAAATTAATTGCTTTATAAGTGCATCTCTGCTCTAGAAAACGCGTATTATTTCACATGAAAGGGGATGTAATTTCAACTGGATTAATTTTTCAAAATTAAATAGTTAGAAACCTGATGCGCCAACACCTCCTAGATACAGGAACCTGAGAAATAAACTGTTACGTCATCACTATGTCCATTCACATGATGCCATAACGGTTTTATTTTCAAAAAGTAAAATTATTTAAAATTGATGGTGAATGCTACAAATATCAGAGACTATCTTAAGTTAAAGATAAAAATTGAAATACCTTCCTGATACAAAATAATTCATAAAGACCTATTTCTGCGTCATAACAAATAATTAGAGATGGGTAAAACTTGCTGTTTGTCGTAAAATTGAATTTTCTGTCATGAATCATTAAAATGAAAGTGTTTTTATGCATGAGTAAATTCACCACAAATTTTAAATAGTGTTATTTTGTGGTAATGGAACAGTGATGACTTCATTACTGTGGACTTGCAAATGACGTAAGAGCGTCTGTTTCCAGGCTTCCTTTATCTAGGTGTTGGAGTTGGATTTGCATATCACATGACTTTCTTTTACGTTGTATGTTAATTAAATTACAGGAATGTGCCGATAATCCGGAACATCTATTAGCCTGATTTTAATCCGGTGGGTGGGGGGATGTTGAAGTGATGTATAGATAAAGAAACCCATTGCAATTGTCTACTGGAGAAAAATTTCTGTCACTTTTTCTCAACCTCTTATTTTGTAGACATTTTTTGCCATCAGCACAGACAAATGTTTTTGTGCGAAGACATTAATGACATAGCTTGAGAAGCAGACGGAGAGTACACTAACCCAGCTAGCTCACTCTATTAAAACTAATCAAAGGCTTGGGCAAAAGAGAGAACCACTACGGCAGTTCAAAAATCATTAACACTCTTTTAAGAGCTCTGACGATGTGTGAACTGTACAGTACTCTGTCCGTACATATGTATGTATGTAATATACATTTCATATGTATGTATATTTTTTTATTAAAATCTATATATACATATCATAAAACAAAGTCCCCTTCCCGCGTCTCTGTGTCTGAACGCGTTGATCTCAGGAACTACTAGCTTAATTTGGAAATTCTTTTTGCGTTTAATAGGCTATTTAATGAGGAAGGCTTGAGCTATGTAACAACACGGCACGACAATAATATGCGAGTGTATCGGAGAAAAAGGCAATATTTACGCCCTCGCTATAATGTTTTGAGCTTAAAACACGCGAAATAACTGTAATAAGAGGTTTCATAACCAACAAAAGTAGATCAGTCAACAACATGACATTAATGTTTTCGCTTTCAATGATTCAAGTTAGATAATATGCAAGTGAGACTGACGTTATTTTGATGTCACGAGATTAAATATGAGTTTTCAAAAAACACAAGTTTAGAAGCTCGATTAGGCTAACAACTTTGACGAAAAAATTATGAAACGAGCGAAATATTATTAGAGTGGGAGACTTTTTTTGACCAGTTCAATAAATCGTTTTAAATATCAATTTAAATTAATAATCTCTGACGCAAAAATTACGTCATGTGCAAAACTATATACTAACTTTCCGATTTCGAATAGCTTGGAAATCTCTTTGAATTTAACACGATTAGTTACCGGATTAGTTACCGATCCATGTACCTTGCATACGGCCAAAATATCAATTTTCTTATTTGCTCGAACTAAAATACATTTTTTTTTACATATGTAGGCAAATTTTGAGAACTGCAGCTTAAATATTTTAGTTTTTATTTATGATCTTTGTAACGAAATCACAAATGGAATGGGATATTTACGTAACATATTCTCTTTTTTTCCGTATAGAAAAACTTTAGAAACGTTTTGGACATCATATTCAAGTTTTTTAATGTTTTTAGTATTTTATTTTAATTTTATTTTATTTTAATTTATTTTTTTATAGACTGTGTTACCGAAACTACCCCGATTAGTTACCGATATCCTTTACAGTGAGACCACGGTAGTCATTCACAGCAAATCGTAATCCGAGAATTTGTGTAATTCTCTTGATATTGCTACTAAGTAATGAACAAATGCATTTAAAAACAAAGTAAAATAATTCCTCCTGGCATGGCGTTTGTGGAATGTTTCTGGATTCCGGATTCAGAGCTGCCAAAGTCTCCGGCTTTTTCCGGGAGATTTCCCACCACAATTTTTAAACAGTTTTATTTTACATTAAATATTTGGACTTATTTTAAGTACAGATATAGTAAGTAAAAATTAGTGGTGGGAAATCTCCCGAAAAAAACCGGAGACTTGGCAGCTCTGCGGATTCCACTTTGCTGGAAATACCCATTGCTAGAGTTCTAAGAGTCAGAAAATGAAAATGCATAAAATTAACGTTAATTAAATGGCGCTTTAAAAGGACTCGGATTTTTAATTCTAATCTTGTTATTTTGCCTTTTATTTCTTGTGCGCGTGGGGCACAATTTCTACGAAGCCCATAAGAGAAAAGTTTGCATATCATTTAAAGCTGAAAATGTGTTTGATCCCTTGCAGGGGATCGACGACTACCGTTGAAAAAATCGGAACCATTTCGAGAGCCTTACCTTCGTAAATGATGCCTATCCTCAAAAAATAATGCGTGATTAAAAATAATTAAATTTTTAATTTCAAATAGAGTTCTTTTTTGGTGAGAAAATAAAGCTTCAGAAATAACTATTCTCTCGGAAGTTCAATAGAGAACGCCAAAATATTGTCAAGCATAGAACTCTAAACCTTTCCAGAAACAAACCATTAAAATTCCACAACGGAAAAACGTTTTTTTTTTAAATTTAGGTCAGTTATAATGATGTTAATTAACGAGTGAATCCATTTGGTAATTCTACTCCGACTGAAAAAAATTTAATTACGTGTGCTTTCAAAACACCTGCTTTCTCCCGTACGGAGAACGGGAACTCAGCCAAGATTGGTTATAAGTTCATAATTATTAATGAATTTATTTATCTGACCCGATTATTTAACCACCAAAATAAATTATTAACGTTTTTAGCTGGTTTCATTTTTGTTCTGAACTCAAACGACATAGTTTCGTTTTTTTCTCGAAATCCGGGCACTTTACGGTCGCCATTAATTCGAATTATCGACGCTCTCTTGTATATAAATTTTTTATGCATTTCATTCCAACTTATTTAATGTAAAATTGAGGTACGATAATTCAATAATATAAAGATTTGGAGATTTCTCGGAAATACAAGAGCTATCAGTAAACTGGGTTCGGTTTAAAAACTTATCTTGGAGCCAAATTTGGCGACACTTCGCCAAAATAACCCAAGATTGGTGATGGTTTGCGAGATTTTGGGAGGGACTTGTGTGAAGCTGTGCATGGACTTTAATATATTGAGAAAGTCTTTAGAGTAAGTAGAATAGATAAACCAAGAAAATAATTTTTGATGAACTGTTTAAAATTAATTATAAACTTTTTAAAATAGTACTATGAAAGTTACTTATCCACAATACGATCGTTTCGGGTGGTTCATAAAGAAACACCCTTGTTAAGATCCATCAGAGGGGAAGGAATATGGTGTGGGATATGAAATATGTGCATAATGAAACTTTTTTATTCTCAGGAAGCGTTGACCGTTTTGCGCCGCGAAAACGATCGTATTGAGAATCGATTCTTTCAATGGAGTTACCTTACGTTCTTCATTATTTATACTTTCAACTCGAAGTTTTTACCTTATTACTTTTGTTTATTTTGAACGGCTTTTTATATATCTGACAAGGCCTTGAATAGCAAAATTAAAATTCTGCTTGTTTATCTTCATTTTATAAAGTTTATTATTATTTGCGTTTTTCTTTTTAACGACGGGAAAGCTTTCTTTAAAAATTGAAACTGCAATCCCAATTTGTAGGCAAATTTTGTAAATATTGTGATGAGCAACTTGAATCTTATTATTTCTGATTAAGCCTTACGAAGGTCACGCTCAGCCCGTGGAAAGGCTATAGTGTTTTTCGTCAATGTTTTTTAATTACGTATTTGTTGGAGATATTACGTTGTGAAAAAAGCGTGAAGTTTTTTCTACATTTATCAAGAAAGCCTATTTTTCTTGTTTCAACTTTTCAAAAAAAAAAAAAAAAGACAAGAATGGTTCTTATCGCATACACTGTGCTTGCTTATTCACGCCCAAGAAGAAAAAAAATAATCCATAAAAATTCTTTGAAATAGAAACTTTAAAAATAAACTAGAGTGTAAACCTGCTTGAGAAAGATGTTTCTCATATAAATTCTAAATTTCAGTGCGAAAGAAAGTTTTTAGAAGCTTCGGGGCAGCACGGGTAAGCATCTTAAAACTTGAGATCATAAACAGAAACTTGAGAATAAAACTTTATAACTCGTGACAAAATGTACAAACAAGAATAACAATTGCTCGGAACCGTATATGTGTGTGCTACAAGAATCTTTGTGAAAAGTACTTTTCTGTTGCTTAGATTGCAAGTTCCAGGTTATCTCCCTTAGGTAATTGAAGTGAGGTCGAATATACTTTTCAAGAGCAATTTTAGCAAAGCAATGCTCGCTATTGTATTATTTTATGACTTACAAAGTTGAAACGATATGCATCTATTTTATAGTTTAAATATCTTCTGATTTTATACAAAAAATTATGAATTCTGAAATGATCCAAATAATTTTAAAATTTACCATAGGAATTTTATATAATTTAGTCACTTTTTTCGATATTGTTTCTTCGAGAATAAATCAAATAACTATAGTATGAAAATTATTAGTAATTGCTTGTCGTTCATGTAGTAGGAATTCGCACTTATATGGGCGATTCTATAAAATAAATTTTAAATAATTATATTCCTAGGTATAGCATAAGTACTCAGTACTATTAGTAGAATTTCATTGAAGAAAATGAGAAACGTTCAAAATAGTACTACACACTTTCAACAATTGATCTCCTTAATTGAGAGGATTGTAATTGCTGCTTGCTATTCATAAGGCGCTTAGCGCCACAGAGCAGTGCAGTGAAACGCACGACCACCCGCAAGAAAAGATGAATATTTTATTTCAAAAACAATTTTTATTAAACTCTGATAGTATTTAACACAATGGTATTGACTAATATGCATAAAATATGCTAATGAATTACTTTCATTACATATTTCTTTCTAAGAACATTTTAATTTTACAGTTAGTTACACCTAATACTGAACTTATTAAGATTTACCTTATTCTATGAAGAAAAACGGTGGTTTGAATTATGTTTTTAAAAAATTTAAAGCAAAATAAACAAGTTTACAAACCAAGAAAAACCTGGAAGTTTTCAGAAGAAATTCAAACTTGTTTCTTAAGATATGACCCCCCCCCCCACTTTCAAGATGAAAACAATAATAAAATACTATATATCTGTTCCCGACTCTGGACAGATCAATTTCCTCAAGACGTACTTCATACCGAAGATTAGAACAGAACCTGCAAAGGGTGTTTCTTCAAAAATTCCCATTAGGCAGTCGGTCAGTCCACCCCCCTCCGGTTCAGAATCTCTGTTCTTTCAATATCAAATGATTTTGAAGATAAAATAAGATAGTATTTACCAGTATAAAACTGAGTAACAAAAAACAAGCAATTTCAATTTAAAACAACCAGAACTTAAAAAAAGAAAAGTTTTATATTAAATTTGAATCACTACTTGGTCATTACTGGAGTGTAGATATCTGTGCTTTAATAAATGCTCGACCAACTCTATGTCGGGCAAATACCAAGGTAGGTTGTCCGTTTGCCATGCGTCAGAAGCCGTGATCTCGCAACTAAGGCCTGGTGGCTTAAGGATTGCATCATCCTAAGCAGGCCAATTTAGGTATGAAATTAAAATATGTAACATGAAATTAAAATACTGGTTGCTTATCATGATTTTATCAAATTTATCAGTACTTAAAAACATATCTTCAGAACAAAAATTAAATTATATATATATAAGTATTAAACATTGGAGCTGCAATCACAATTTCTAAGTGCATTTTTTGTGTCATATTTAATCCGTAATCAATAATAATTCAAAATAAATGTAAGAAATAATACATTTTATAAACTGATGATAAGCAACCACAATCATAATATTGCTATACAAGTTTTAACTTTACGTCTAAATTCGACCTACATAAGATGACTCAAAAATTACGTCAGCAGACCTTGTTTGCGAAGGTCACGTTAGAGGTAAGACGACACAGGTGTACCTTGGGTAGTTTTAGCCTCAATGGTCGAGGTGTATTTCACCAGCCGACACACCGTGGAGTTGGGAAATATCACATGCCATTTGATAGTACCGCATCCATTACGGATTTACGGACACTTCAAATTTGCCGGCTGCTGAAATGATTAGCCGGCAAACCATGGACTGGGGAAATTTCGCATATGCCATTCGTTAGAGCCGGTTAATACCAAGAGATTTTCGTTAGCACCGCATCCGTTACGGATATACGGATAGTAAAAGTTTCCTGTCACACTAGCTACCAAGCCCATACAAATTGCAGAATGGGGATTTCGCATATGCCATTCGTTAGAAGCGGTTAATACCGAGAGATTTTCGTTAGTACCACATAGGTTACGGAAATACGGACAATAGAAGTTTCCTGTCGCACTAGCTATTTAGACCGTACAATTTGCAGAATGGGGATTTCGCATATTCCATTCGTAAACTCTTTGTTAGTACTGTTTAGTTCCGAGAGATTTTAGTTAGTAACATATCCGTTACGGATATACGGACAGTACAAATTTCCTGTCACACTAGCTACCTAGCCCGTACAAATTGCAGAATAGGAATTTCGCATATGCCGTTCGTTATTACCGGTTAGTACCGAGAGATTTTGTTAGTACCGCATCCGTTACGATATACTGACAGTACAAATTTCCTGTCACACTAACTACCTAGACCGTATAAATTGCAGAATGGGAATTTCACACATGCCATTCGTTAGTACTTTGTCAGAACTATTTAGTACCGTGTGATTTTCATTAGTACCGCATCCGTTACGTATATATGGACAGCATAAGTTTTCTGCCATACTAGCTACCTAGCCTATACAAATTGCAGAATGGAAATTTCGAATATGACATTCTTAGTACTTCGTTAGTACCGCATCGATGCGATACGTACCGCATAGGTTACGGATTTACGGACAGTACAAATTTCTGTCACACAAGTTACCCCGCCCATACTTTGCCATGGAATACAGCCTAGGAATTTTAAATTTTTCATTTGTTATTGCTAGTTAGTACTGAGAGATTTTTGTTAGTGCCGCAACCGTTACGGATTTTACGGACACTTCATGTTTGCGCTCTGGTGAGATTATAAATAGACATTATACATTAATTGACAGATATTATATATTGAAATATCTATTGACTGCTAAAAAGAAAACAAAATTTATTTAAATTTAGACGGAGTATGTTAGAGTATAAGTGAGAACAAGTGCTCTATCTCGAGAGAGATAGAATGGAGGGAAATTTTATGGGAAAACAGACGAATAATCCTCATAAATTATAAGAAAACGACTACTCATCGATCAAAGTACATCAATAAAAAGTGATTCTCAAGAAATCAAATACCAAACATTCTTGAACCAATTAGTACAATTAAGTAATATTTTGAATCAAAAGTTTTTAAACTACGGTGGCGTACTGAGTATGTAGATGTTTGAACTTCATGGTATGTGGGCTGGTGAAATGATGTCCCCGGAAATTTCGGCTGACCGTAAATCCATAATGGATGTGATACTAAGGAAAAACTCTCGGTTCTAATGGGTCCAGTAGCGTTTTCTCAAGGTGTGCAGAACGTGAGTTAACGCCCAAGGAAAACAGGAAAAAAGAGTATAACAATACTGAAAATTCTAATGATTTTGTTTTTTCTTTTTGTCCCTCAACCCCTCCGGAATGACCAGATGACGAAGCATTGCGCTATCAGTAAAACACACTTATCGTTATAAGCAACGCAAAGGAAGCGGCATAGCTATATTAATAACGAATGGATATGTGAAATTCCCGAAGTCGATGGTGTGCGGGTTGGGGAAATTGTGTGGCCGGAAATTTGAACGTAAAACACCATATGACAGAGTGAAGCTGTGCCGGGAACGTAAAAGAAAGATTATACCCGATTACGATCCAAATATCTCTACATCTATCGTGATGGTCTGAGCACTTAATATTGATATTTCGCAGGACCGCTTGTTGCCTGACTTCATGATCAGCTAGTTTAGTTTCTTACATCCCACTCCTCAAACGCTGGGTAATGCCGGTATTGATTTAAAGTTTACCAGAAATCTCTATGAATTGTGTATGGGATTTTTTTCGTACTTTTATTATCGCGATCTATCATTAGTAAAGTTATAACATGGTAATTATTTGTTAACTTGATTTCTTTTCTGAACTCGATGACAACCAAAGAAAGTATTACTCGTTATGTACACATGTTCACGTAAATCAAACGGCCATGTCCACGACACAGTTACACCCCGTTTTCTTCTTTGAGAAGGATCTTTATGGAGGAACATAATTCTACCTTAAAAATGATTGAAATGATATACGGGGATCCTTTGATTAATTGCTGTGTAAAGTTAACCGTATTTAGCTATTTTGTTTCCAGAATTAAAAAAAAATGTCACACTTTCAATTCAGATGTGTCACTTGGCATTAAATGCTAATCTAATGGAATATAATTAACAATTTTTTGTAAACAGTAATTTTTAAATTATAATATAGCAAATGCCCGCCATCCAAGGTATCTTAAATATGGTCTATATGCCATTGCGTTTATAAAGAGTAGTAATTATGTCCTTTTAAAGATGGTACCTGTGCTTCGCAGACATTTCTGCGATGAGAGGGAAGTTAATTGGTTTAAAATGGCGTAGAATTTTATAAGACCGTTAAGGAATAAACATTCTTGTATACAAATAGTACATATCAGAAAAGAGATGTACATATATCTCGAAACATGCAGACGGTATTCTTTAGTAGTGAAGTGTAACTCATGCTAAGACAAACAGATAAATATGCAGGACAGAAATTGCTGAAAAAGATATATAAATCGGTTTTATATAGAAGAAAAAACGAAATGAAGAATATTGAACAAGTCACTAGGCTAGAACTCAATAAATTATAATGTGGAGAAGGTTAATTTTAATTGAATTAATTAAAATCGTATATAATTTCAAAAAAGAAAAGTAGTGTAAGGATTAAAACAGTTGGTATAAGAAATTAACTTTTTTCACTTAATTCTTGTTTTTACCAATTATAAATCACATTGGCTTTAAATAATTTTACATTAATTAATCAACTGCATTAATTTAATATTTCAAAAGTTTATTTAATATTTCCTCTTTCACTTATTTTTCGATAATTCTTTCAAAAAAGTGTTAGAACGATGCAACACTGCTTAATTCGTGTTTCATCTTACTTGTATTTAATGCATGCGATCATGTTAAAAATATGTGACATTCTTTCTGAAATAATTTACTTATGCAAAACTTGTGTCACAGTTATTTAAATATGAAATACACCGCCATCTTCAAATGCCTGCTTCAAGAATTCTGAAGTTCATACCATCAACATAAACCTCTTAGTGCAGTCTAGCAGAACAAGAAGGAATTTTAAAACGGGGGAGTGGGAGAGGGATCGAAAGTTGAAAAGAGAGAGCATAAAAGTTTACCACTACTATCGCAGAGAATAAGTAACAGCAGTTAATTTTTCTGAAATTTTTATTCGTATCATTTGTTATTATTAGTTAGAGGAGAGTGAATATCACCCTCTTAAGCGTTGAACAAAATTTGACATTTGAGAAAAAGGCCTAAGTTATGGAAATTACCTACGCTATGTAGATCAGTTTAGGCATAAGATGAAAATTCGTGGAGCAATTAAAATTCTGTTTGTTCATCGTTATTTCACCGGGTTTGTTATTATTTAAGTTTATCCCGATTAAATAATATTGGTTGATTAAATAGTATTCCAGTAAAGAAGAGAAAGTCTTGCTTGATGTCAACAGAAGTATAAAAAAATGTCAGGTCCATGAGGAACAAACAGTACACTAAAATACAATGTGAGAAATCGCGCACGCCTCTGATCTTCGCCGGTAGAGAACGAACGTCGGCTATACCGAAGGTCACGGCTATACACGTAGGCAAAGAAAAAAGACGGAGTACATAAAACACCCAGAACTCTGACAGCTTACGTGCGTACAGTCGAGGCCTCCTATACGTAGAAGGAATTGTAACTTCTACTTGGAAGGCTTTTATGTTATTACTAGTCGGACAATAGTAACACTTTTACAATTTTAATTTCAAAAAATAAAACTATTTAAAATTTCTGGTGAGTTACATAAATATTATTAAATATCTTAAATTTAACATTAAAATCCGTTTCTCATGCAAAATTATTCATTCTGATCTATTTCCTTATCATATTATCCAAAAGTCATGGTTAAAAACTGCTATTTGTCGTAAAATTATATCAGGTTGTAACGAAAGTTTTCCGCCAGATTTGCTTGAGTCAGCTCACGCGATACCCAGCTATTGATCTTATATGTCAAGTTTATGCGATGCTTAGCGCGACTAATGGACATGGCACTAAAGTCTAATTCTTTTAGCTAGCTCTCGTGGATGAATATTTTATCTTCTTCCACAAATTCTCGTAGGCGGGCCTCATCAGCATCTGTAGGCCGGCCAGAGCGCTCTGCTTCTTTAATATCTTAGTCCTCGTTTTTGAACTTTCGATACCAAATCTTCACAGTGTCATATGATACAGTAGTAGTACCTTAAGCTGTACACATGATTCAGTGTCATTCTGTAGCTGACTTTTTGCGACAGAACTGAGAGTAAATGATGGATCAATCTGGTAGCGTGGTAGTTCTATTCAGACACCTTATACTTAATCATAACGATATTGTTTTACAGATTTCACAACACAGTGCTCTAAAACAAGTCTTTTCTTTCAAATAACAAAAATCGTTTTACAAAATATTGGCAAAGACACCAACGCGAACTGCTGGTGCAGGCAATACTTGGAGTGGCGGAAAACTTTCGTTACAACCTAATATTTTTTATCTCAAATTATTAAAACATACATGTGTTCATAGGAAAATACCAGAAAATTTCAATAGTTTTATTTTGTCAAACTAAGTAAAACTTCATCTTAGCACGCATGGAGATATCAAAGACTTAGAGACCTAAGAGTTATAAGGTTTTCTTTGTCAAAGAGGTGATGGTACGGCTTAATCTTTAAAAGAGGTTTAAATCATATTGAATAAAATGTATAAAAGTGGAGAATTTAAGAAATAATAGAAAAGTATTTTTTTTAAATGTTTTATTCCTCCTCAAGAAAATGGAAAGAAAATTACTTTTCCTTAGAAAATGAGTTATACTCATATTTCCAAAAAATTTTCATTGTTTTTTCTTTGTATAACATGTCATGCCATTAAAAATATTTTTTTCACTTTAGATTGTTTTAAATTTTATTGATTATTTTCTTCGGTCACTTCAAACAGTTTCCGATGGAATGCGTAATTTTTGTGCGTGTATATTTGCACTTTTCTTCAGTTGCCCTCTATCTGTTTTCTAAGTGCAATTTCCGGCTACGCCACTGGTTAGGATCATGGAATTTTTTTACAGCAGCTATATATATTCTTTCTAAACTCGTTACTATTACCTATTGCATGCGGCCCTCCCTTTTGTTTTATATTTTACAAGTTTTTTCATAGATATTAAAAAAATCCTTAATTGCAAACTTTTAGAGCCGCTTGTATGTAGTTATAATCAATATGCGTATAGGAAAAGCTCTGTTTATACTTTATTGTATGTTTTAAAATTTTTCTATTAAGAAATATTGAAATCATTATTTTCTAGGTTTCAGACATCTGTGTGTAAAGTAGAAATTTGAATTCTTGAATTTTTTTCAGAGAAATTCTCGGTGCGAGTTTTTATATTTATCGCAAACCTTTGCACTAAAAAAAAAACACTCTTTTATTTATTTATTCACTTTCTTTTCGGGGATGGGGGGGGGGCAATTATTTTTACCGAAACTAATAAAGATATATCAGATTCGAAAGTATTTGAAATTTTTAGAAAATTTTATGTATTCGATTTGATCGAAAAAATTTAATAAAATGAGTTATTTTATATTGCATTAATTTTCTCTTTGATCTGTCCCGACTTGGGAAAGTAATTTATTTGAGACATTTTTTTTTCATCATTTTATTTCTTGGATTAAGATTAATTTTACAACTAGCATAGAATATTATTAAATATGCGATAGCGCAATCAGCATTCAATTTGTGTACTTTATGATTTTTGCATGAAAAAAAAAAAAATCTTTTACGAAAGCGATCTTTTGACTCCGAATTCTCTCTGATTCAGCTATGTGTGATATATATGTGTGTTGTCAATCGTATTCATGAAACAATTTGGAGTTTTAGATTATAAATTTTGTGCGTAATGAGGCTTTTTAAAATTTTGTTTTGTTCGATTTTTAAAATAAATTTTACTTACTAAAAAAGTCTTGTGCTCAGTGTAAATTTAGAATTAACACTGGTTAATACCCGGCTAATTCAAAAACATGACGTACAGCGATTTCTAGAGATAGTGTGACAAAGTAGACAAGGTAAGTTCTCTAAGAACACTGGTAGGAGAACTTTTTGAGGGGTTCTAACGCATATTCAAGATACATCTGGAGAAAACCACCCAGAACTCTAGACCGTTAGTCGATGGCTGAGCGTAGGCTCGAACCCGCAACCTTCACACTTCTGTCATCTAACATGTTTCGTGTCTCATCCACTCGGCCATGGACGGGCCATGGACTTTACCAATTCAAAACGGTTTGAAGATAAAAATATTTTGTTCATGTAAATTCTTTCCGTAGTAGGCTTTTCAGAGCAACTACTGGAGAAAAAATTCCGAACTTGCAGACTTCAGACATTTCCCAATGTTCCGTGTTTTATAAATTCGGCCATTGGTCGGCATGTTTTAATAGAAAAGTAGGACTATAAATACTGTACACTCACTTCAATGTATTCACTGCTGTTTCTTTTTAATGCTTTCTACTGGGTTCAAATTTTTATCTACGGGCTCATCATGGTAGTATTCATTTTAACGAGAACTGCATTCTCGTTGCATAAACTGCCCACAGATGTAGATTTAAATAGCATTAAATAATGTAAAGTATCGGTATCGGCTATTTCTAAGAATGAATCTATAGATAAAGTATCGGTATCGGTTATATGTGAAACTGTGGTATTGGTCGATCCCTATTCATTACCAATCATTTATATTGTTATCTTTTTATCTATGTTCATATTGCTGATTTATGATTTACATTGTAAGAAAAATTGTTTTTCTTGACATGACCACGCCCCATTAATTTAATGTTTGAACAATAAAGGATTGTAACTAAGAAACTGGAAATGTAGCCTCGAAAGGCCTAGGTGTTCCCAATAATAAAGTTTTGTCATGTCATGTCATGTCAGTACTTTGTAGAACGCATCAGCCATATAATTGTCAATGCAGATATATAAGACTGCACCACTATGTTGAAAATGCCGGGCTACTAAGTTGGAAAATGAGCAAAATCCTCTTAGGGGCATGCAGCGAAATAACGGAGCATTTTAAACGGAGCATCATAAATTCAAAGAAGGCAGACAATAAAATTTTATGACTGCGGCAGCAGTGTAAATAAGAGCTGTCCATTTCCGGAGTATCTTGTTTGCTACGAGCTGCGCTAAGCACTTTTATATTTTGTAACTCTTTAACCCTAGGGATATTTGATCTTAAGTAAGGTTAATATGTGTTTCAAGTGAACTAGAACAGAAGTAAATTTAATATCGGAGTCGAACTGGTTTCCATTCTTTCGGCGTAATGGACAGATTATAAATGAAAAGTCGAATTAGTAAAAAAGTACTTTATTATGAGTTTAATTCAAGATGTTCGACAAAGGCTATAGTTAATTACAACCGTGTGCCAGAGGTATGTAATTCCAACTGTAAAAAATATCAGGTTGTAACGAAAGTGCTCCGCCAAATATGCTTGAGTGCATGGGCACCCATCGATTAAACTTGTACATGAAGTTTATGTGATGCATAGCATGACTAATGGGAATGGCATTAATGTCTAACTCTTTAGCTAGCTCTCTGGTTAAATACTAATCTTCTTCCAGAAGTTCTCGCAGGTGGCCCTCATCAACATCAGTGCACCGGCCAGAACGCTCAGCTCCTTGAATGTCATACGCCCTGTTTTTTAGCTTTCAGTACCAAACTTTCACTGCCATATGATACAACAGTAAAATCTAAATTACACGCATAATTCTTTGACATTCTGTAGCTGACTTTTGTCAACAGAATTGGAAGTAGATGATGGTTCCAATCCAGTAACGTGATAGTTCCATTTCAGACACCTTGTACTTAAGGATAAGGATATCTTTTAACAACACAGTGTTCTAATACAAGTCTCTTTCTTTCAAATAACAAAAATCGTTTGACAAAATATGAGCAAACATACCAACGTGAACTGTTTGCAGACGATATTTGTGGTGGCGGGAAACTTTCGTTACAACCTAATATTTTAAGCAAAGGCTTATGATATAACTTTTATATCTATATACAATCCAGATAATCTTTTTTTAACCACAAAATTATTTTTTTAATATATGGCTGGATATTTGTAGCTTGTTTAGAACAGCACGTAAAATAATTCTCGCCAAAGAGTCCCAGTTCTTAAATCAGTATACTTAAAAAAGAGGTATGTTTTAATCCGAAGTTTTTTTACTTGCAGTTCCCTCAAAATTCTAATGAATTTGCATAACATAAAGTTGGTTAGATTTTCAAATCTTAGTCTCGAAAAGTGCACCCTTTACTTTTCTACGTTTGCTACGAATTCTATTGTCCAATTAAACAATAAGCAGCAGAATATGGTTGTAGAGAATTTTTATAATCAATTTTACAGAAAGCATTTTTTAGCACTCATGTATAACTATGGAAAGCTGTGTTAATGTCAATAAATGTATGGCATAATTATTTTTCTGGTTCTTTTGTTTAAACCAAAACTGTAACATTCATTATATTCATTCTTGATTGTTACATTTTTCAAGATTCTGTGTTATATGTTTAAATACTGCATTTTTTGCTTTTCAAAATACCAATTCTCTTTTAAATATCATAACTCATTTTTAAACAATGCATTTAATCAGTGTTGTAGTGCTAAAATGTTTTTTCCCGGAACGCGTGGCTCCGTGTAAGGAGGGGGGGGGGCAAGTTTATGACAACTAATAATAAAACTCCTTCCCCCCAGGAACCATTATATAAGAGACTATGGATAATTTTGAAAATATCTTAATTAGCCCAAACAAAGTGTACTTGTTATACTGCGTCTGTCCGGTTTTTGAAAGGTACCAGAAAAGAAAGCTTTTTACATCGGTTCATCGCTCCATGCGAAGTAAAATTTTAGCCTAAAGCACTGTAAAAATTTTTGGGAGAGGATAATTTATTTAAAAAGTTCATTTTACCCATCCTAAGTGTATAATAAAGCAGGATGTTACCCTTTAACTATCCTTGGGGGGCTGAAGCTTCTTAGTCCCTACCCTGAATCCGCCACTGGCTGGTCAGGTGGGTTGTCACAAGCTTCATTGGTTGCAATGCCACCACCGCGTTTAACATCTGAGTTCATTTTGTTATCGGCATTGAACCTGAGAATCTAATGGTTCTATGTATTTTACTTTTTGCATCAGTGATGGTGATGATTATTTTCGTCAGAGTCAGAGAGAACAGAAAGGGCAGGGGATTGGATTTCTAATCGACTAGACTCAGTTATCAGTTCATTGAAGGGATTGCAACTATAAAGGTATTCATGGAATTGGAAGAGGAATATTATTAGTGGTAGCAGGCTATAAAAGAATTTCTCTTTCTTTTTAACATTCACAACAACAAAGTAATATTCTTATCTTATTTGGGTTCCGGAACGTCGTTCCTGCCCCGCTACACGCCTGCATTTAATACACCGACCTGCACTTTTTTTTTCAGTTTAATATATAGAAAGGTATTTCTTTTTATTTCTGCGACGTAGGTACTTAGGATATTTTTAAATGTCTGTTTGTACGTTTTAAGTCCTCTGTGGAGTGTTTGATGAATAAGAAAAGGTAAAAGTGAAACGGATAAATACTTAGCAGAAAAATCATTTGCAGATAGCTTAGAAAGCATTACTCCCATGTCTGATTTCAACACAAATGAGTGGAAAACGTATTTCTGAGCCTGGCAGGATGAATGGCTTCTGATTAATAAAAAGAAATCGAAGGGCGTATTCAGATGGCTTCATGTCATGTCGGTTCTTGTCTCAAAGAAACTTCCACTGTGCCGTGACGAGATATACAGTGCGGGCTAGACATTTAGGTCACTCTTTTTGCTTTTGAGCCATGTGACGTAGGCTGTGTAGTAGAGATGAGACGGGCTCAGGCCGAGCCCGGGCCCGACTCGGGCTCGGGCTCTGTAATTCACGATTGCGTTCGGGCTCGGGCGGGCTCGGGCTCATGAAAAATGTCTCCTTTGTTGAACATACTCCTTGAAACAGATTTTAAAAAGTGATTCATGGGATAAATAGACGCACTTATTTAAAAAAACAGCGGCACGGGGGGACTAGAAGGTGTGTGGAGCTCCAAAATTTATTGTATCCTATTAATGAAGTAGTTAATTTTATTTGTCTTTAGCTGAAATTTCGGGCTCGGGCTCCAACTTTAATAATATTGCTCGGGCTCGGGCGGGCTCGGATTAAAAGTCCTCGGGCTCGGGCGGGCTCGGGCTTCAAAAAATGAGCCCGAACTCATCTCTACTGTGTAGCCATCTTACTACAGTTATCTCGAACTAAGATGGTCTCACCCCCCTCTCGGTTACATGATTCTTCAGGTGCAAATGGATGTGGCTAAAATGTCAGCACTGTAAACTTGCATATCTCGTGAGCCACGAACTTACACTCTTCATCGAAGAACAGTGTAACAAAAAAGTAGTGCTACAGACACCAGCTAAAACCGTGCTGTTTGTGTATTTCACAGATGTGTATCCTTATTCTGTCTTCATGTGTAAATAAAAACATGAACTACAAAGGGATCGATAGTTTGTAAAATAAACTTTAGCAAATATATTTCATTTAACTTGTGTGAATTATCAAAAAATTACATTTTAACTAAGATATTATTCTAATGTCAATCTGCTAGAGAATTTTCTTGCATGTGTATTTTGCTAATATTTGTACGATTGTTTAAAATTCAATCACATGAAAAAAAAAAATCTGACAGCACCCATGTTTTCTGCTGAACATTTTCTATTTTATTAATGTTAATACAACAGTTTTGTTCATTATGAACAGGTAATTTGTTATTATAAAGCTCGTAACTGAATACTCCCATACTTTTTTTAAAATATGCATATTTCAATAAAGATTAAATATTCATAGTTTTTATGGCAGTAACAGAAGAAATACCTTTAACCCATAGCTGACAAATTTAATTAAAAATTACATACCACTAACTTTTATCTGTTAATATAAACTTAATAAAAATCCCAAATTTTGCCTCAGAATAGCACGTAAGGTAATCATATGTCATCATTTGTATCCGAGCTTTTTGTCAATTTCATAAATTTAATATCCATAAAAGAGCAAGCCTGATATCCAGAGAACTTGATTTTAATTCTTATGTACAGGGTGGCCATAATTAAACTGCAATTGTTCAAAGGGTGCTAGAGATAAAACTACTAAGAACATTCCAGTGAAATTTGGTATCTACACGTTTCAGAACACGCGCAAGTCAAATATACAAAAAAAAATAATCGTCATTTTCACCCGATAGATGGCGCTGTACCGTATTTCAAAGCTCACCGGTGGCATATACAACTTCCAAAACAGATAGACAGAGCGTAGTGACATTCTAAGAGGCATATAAACAATATAAAACATCATTTACAGTTTATCAAAATTCCATATAATTCGCTTCAGTAATTTAATTTTTAGAGTAACATGTAATCAAAAATTAACGTAAATTACGATCACAAATTAAACAATAAAGACGCTTTGGAAACAATTAAACCATTATTTATTCTCATTGACACACGTTGGACTCTTCTTAATTGTTTCATACGCCGGTATTCTTTCAGAGTAGCTGAATAATGGCTACCATTCTGATAGTGTATCTTCACTAGCAATGCACGCGCGTTCCTTTTATTCAGTGTCATGATTGACCATTACCCAACGTGGTCTTGTTTTTACACTGTTCGATGGGCTTAAAATTTGCATATATTACGTCCATAAGCATTGAAACACGATATAGCGCCATCTATCGGGTGAAAATCGCGATTTTTTTATTCATATTTGACTTGCGCATATTCTGAAACGTGTAGACGACACCAAGTTTCACTGGAATATTCCTGGTAGTTTTCTCTCTAGCACCCCTTGAACACTTGCAGTTTAATTATGGCCACTCTGTACAACGCCCTTTACATAGTTTATTGAATTAAAATTATAAGTCATCAAATAAGACCTCTCATATTATCACCCAAGAAAACGATTTATAATTGATTTCACATTTATACAACATATTCATACTTTCAATGTTGAAATCATTTAAACTGTAAAACCTTGAGGTTGGCAATTTTATCAGTATTATTTTACGAACGCCAACTTTAAAGTTCCTTAAAATTCATGTAACGAATCCAAGCAGTGTCTTCGGGCTATGCAGCTGAGCATATTTCGATTGAAGAGTTGAAAAGAGAAATAAAAAACTTCTGCAAACAAGCATGCGAAAACAAGTAAAAATGGCCCTTCGGAATTACATATTTGTTTCAGAGTCAATAGTTTGTTGCCTTATTGCCTCAGGTTATACAAAATGGTTGTTTTATCATTACAAGGAGAAATGCAACTTGCAATTTTGACTTGCTAAATTCGCATAACTTCAGGCAAGAGCTATTTTAACATAAAAAATAATAAACCACAGTTTGAAATATTAATTAGTATTTTGTAAAGCATAATAAGTAAGTTTAATAGATGACTAAAGAGAATTTAAAGATTTTCGTATTTTCAAATGAAATTTCTAAATTGAGAGGCTTCCGGCGGCAATTGTTTCTAAAATTCTTTGTTATAATTATTTCGCTAGTAACGCGCATTACTGTGAGAGAATTTACCACAAACTTAAAAAGAAAAAAAATATCTTTCTACTTTACCTACTCTACTTGAATATTCATTCTTATTAAATAACTTAAATATTAAGGAATTAATGTATAATTAAATATTTTCAGATACGATTAGCATTTGAATGAATTGAAATTAATAAAACATATATCAGCTGTAGTCAGATATATTCAGTTTAAATTTCTTTACATGCGCACTGTAATGTTAAAATATTTAAAACATGAAAAAACAGCTAAAATATGTAGGTGGAATAATTTATGCTCTGCTAAATGCTGTACCCCAGAACCAGACGAACGTAAGTCCATATTACAATTTTCAGGTTAAAGCGTTGATTCTAAACGAAATACCTATTAATGGGTTAAGTACATACAAATTTAATACATAACGTAACGTCAATAATTTTTTGCTCACTGATTCAATTACTAGCTCTGCAACTAGACCTAGAGTTCATTTCTTACAGTTTTGGTGCCCAACTGAAAAGTTAGTCTAGTGTGACACGTTAGTCTGGTTCTGAGGTAGAGAATGTACAAGCAAGGAATACTGACATTTCTTTTCATTAGTACATATGTCTGAGAATAAAATACAGCACCTCTTAGTAAAGGAAAGCCAGTCAGGTGCTAATTTTAAAAAAATATGATAAGTCTTTGAGAGACTGACTGAAGGAATGTTTATAAATACCTGCACATTAAAAGCTTATCCCCAGTGCGAAGTTATAGACAATGAGAGATTTTAAGAGTTCATGAAGTGAGGGGGGTGAACATAGGCTTAAATGAATGATTCGATCTTTATTAGACTCATGGGGGGTCACAGAGTAACAGATGATTAAGGTGATTCTCTCTTCACTGTAGCTTAATCACTTTTGACTGAATATATCTTTGAATTTGCTTCCATAGTGGGAGGCAATTCAGAAAATTGATAATAAAAAAATGGGGGGGGAATAGAGTTTGATGTTGCAGCTTCATATCTATCATCGACATCCAAAATTTAATTATAAAAATGGATAGCTAAAGGATGGAAAGAATTCGCTAAGTATATCACTTGTGGCGGATGGGACGCGAGGCCATTTTGATGTCCTTTCGCACCGTCACGTAATGTCCGTTTAGTATAAATTTTGACTCGGAGAAGCTAGAACGTTCATTTACGTTTCAGTCGTCAGCTCTCGTAAAGATCTATCGATTGCATGTATAAAGCATTTGCGTGAAATAGTAGTTACAGTAAACATACATAAGTAAAAATTTAAATAAATAATGCAATGATTTAACCATTACCAGAAATCTCGATGTATCCTGTTCCACAACTGTTTCTTAATTTCCTATCACGCTCCAGTCAGTAATGAAGTTAGAACACACAAACTATTTGTTTACTGTATTTCTTTCCTGAACCCTATAAAACGCAAAGGAAATATCACTCGTTACGTACATGTATTCACGTAAAACAAATGGCCGTGTCCACTACACAGCCACACCCCACTTTTTTAATACTTATTAATGACAATAATTTAAAAGTCTGATGACAGCTTTTGCTATTAGTAACAATCCCTGAAGCTATTTAACATCACCAGAGCGTATTTTGAAGCATGATGAAGAATATGGTACAGTTAACAATAAATGTCGACACGGTACATCTTATTGAATATTTTCATATTGAAAATAAAGTATTGTGATGTGTCTTACACAAAGAAATAAAGTATTGTGAGGTTATTGTAAAAAATGAAGGCAATGCCCTCACCAGTTTTAACTGTAGAATACTGTTCGTAAGGAAATCTTAACTATAACTTCACTGTAGGTAATACAATGCAATTCCTGCAAAAATTTATTTTAAAAAATCTTTTTAATTTAAATCAAGCTCTAAAGCCTTCTCATAATTTATTCTTGATTTTTTATTAAGAGAAATCAGGCCATTTCCTAATGACTGAATATTTATTTTTCAGTAACAAATTACAAAATCAATAATTTACTGGAAAAGTAATCAGCCGATAAAAATGTAGTTGACACTGCAATACGATAAAAACGATCTATTACCAGCGACTTCCAACGAAGTCCTTTACGAGCATCAGCCTAATTTAACATATTTAGAGGCAGTATTAATTGGAGTACTATTTCCTCAATTTGGAGGGAAGCCAGTACGTATCTGTGAATCGCGAATATGCATTTCTAACAATATATTCTATCAGAGCTCACAAGTTGAACATGTTTTCGTCTCAGAGATTTGGAATGTTGCAAAATCACGACTGCAAAATTGACTTCAGATGACCTTGAACGTGAAAGCATTGATATTAAAAGATTTATAGCATATAAAGTGGCCATTTATTTTTTCCTTCAAAACGGGTTACATGTAATACTTTTTTGACAATAGAGTATTTATTTTCTTCCTCAAAACGTGACATTTACTGCTTTTAAGGTAATAGTGTAGGGAGACTGAATTTACAGGTCAGGGTATCTTTTGCTGTTAAGAAAACGCGCAAAAAAGCTTGTGTTAATGTTAATATCAAAATAAAATGAAAAAAAAAATGCCAAAACACGCATATACTATAAAAAAATAGTGCAAAACGTACGTATCGGGTGGTAGAAGGGGTAGGCCCGTCTTCGACTTCATCGACACTAGGCAGGAAGTCAGGAAAGTGAGAAATGTAAACGAAAAGACACACAGAAAAAAGGAGTTGTCATTTGAAAAGAAAAAAAATTCTTAGAAAACCAGAGAGAAAAGGGAAAATAAAGGGGAGATCGGGGGGCGGGGAATAAGCAGAAGAGGAACAGGTCTTTAAAAAAAAGAAATTAAAATTAAATAAATTGAAATAGAAACATTAAAGAAATAGAACATTAAAAGAACAAACACAAAAACAATACATCTCCCCAGCGTTTTCTTTGCGTCTCGAGAAAGGAGGGAGGGTTGTCAGTTTTTCTTTTTTTTTTTTTTTTTTTTACAGACACTGCCGTTGGCATGTTCACAATATCTACCCGTTTCGGCATCAGCAACTCTCTGATTGGAGAAGAGAACAGAGTTGACGGGATTACCACACTTGGCAATTAATCAATTGTGTGAGAGCGCCAAATAATTTTAAAAACGAAAAGTTTTTTTCTTTCATGTTTTTTTGTTTTTTTAATTATCAATGCATTTGCGATTACACGTCTATGCAATCGAACTCGGCGAGAGCGCCAAATAATTTTAAAAACGAAAGGTATTTTTTCTTTCATGTTTTTTTAATTATCAATGCATTTGCGATTACACGTCTATGCAATCGAACTCGGTTACTTATTGCGAGCACAGCTTTAATGATGGAGTTTAAATTAAATGGTTGGCTTATTGTTTAAAGATCGGAATTTACTGTAAACCTGGTTATTACGAGCACTTCGATTTAACGAGCAAAGTGTCCCTGACCCTTCATTCTCGTTATAACAGAGTTTGACAGTGTTATTTCCACATTACAATGTGTTTTTTTAAGCATACTATTCATTCACAATAAATAGTACGTTTTATAGTTATTTAACAGTTCTTATTTTTTTTTTTAATTTCTAATTTCAAAATCCTGTAACATACAGTGATCAAAAAAGGTGGGAACCAGCTTTAATTCTTTTTTTTTTATAAGAGATAAATGAGCAATCTAAAGTGAAAAAATTTTAAAAATAAGGAAATAAAATGTTTTTCTCCTTAATTTTTAAAAAGTTGCACATCTTAAATTTGTATACTACGTCGTACAAAAAAATCTTGATTAGCAAAATGTGCCCGCCAATACAAATCTAGTACGGACAAAATTTCAGCCTTTCATCATAAAACATCTCAAAACGAGATATGTAAACAAAGGCTTTTTGCACGCTAGCAATAAACATGATGTTCTTTCGTAATTTCTGTAACGCCCCAGAAATGCAAATTTTTTCCATTTTAGAGGCATTGAAAAGTGGTTTAGGTCAGCATATATTTATCTTCATATCTGACACATTTTAGGGTAAAATTTTCACATTTTGTCCATCACTTCATTAGTGTATGGGCACATTTTACTAATTCAGAAATTTTTTGTTGGGGGGGGGGTCGTATACAAATTTAAAAAGTGTAACTTTTTGAAAATTATCAAGAATTTTTTCTTAATGTATTCTTTTTTCGTACCGCTTATGGTAACCACAGATGCCTAATTCTGAGTAGTTTTCTCAGCATGTTTGATAATTTTTGTGGCTCCAAATAAAACTGCCCTAAGCATAACCATGATAGCTATAATTATGAAAATTTAAATTTCGATAGTTCTGTACATTTTTTTCCGACTTTTTGACTTATTTTTAAAAAATAATTCTATATTGTGAAATAGCTTAATATTTACTATTACCTAAAACAATGAACAATTTAAACAATCTTTGAAAGTTGAAAAGAGAATTCATTTTCTTGAGATTTTATCAGCTTATAGTCGTAACTATCAGGGAGCTTATCGTAATCCATATTCCTACCGTAGATAATATGATGATCTTGAAATCAAAATTGAGAACAATAAAATAACTCTGTACTACGTACTAAGACTCCTACGTACTACGTACGGAAATCAGGAAAAAATACCGCCAGGGATTAGTAACCCTGTACGTTACGACGTATTTTCATTGTCCAATCAGAGAGTTGCTGATGCCGAAACGGGTAGATATTGTGAACATGCCTGCCGTTGGGTGGTTTTAGATTTTTAGCGGCCTTTATTGAAATCGTTACCGTGGGTTGCTCTCTTTCTGAAAACGGGACATTACGGTGTCCCGAAGCTGCGCTTGGGGACAACGGGACAAGCCACCTAAAAACGGGACTGTCCCGGCCAAATCGTATGGTCACCTTAGGCATAACGGGAGCACTTAGTATGCATAATACTTTCATACTGGGAGTTTTAAAAATTTGTTGACATTTTTATGAAAAAATGGTTTTTTCTTATAACAAGTGGTTCAAAGAATCACAGAACCATGAGAATAATCCGCAAAAATACAAACCCTTCCGACTCTTCTGCAAGATTTTTGCCACTTGTGTTTGCTCGGCGGTTGCTAATTACTCCAATTTCTAATCCATAATAGAACTATCGAAAATTGTGGTAAAAAATGTTCCGATAAAAGTGAAGAGGTGGTATCTATGTTAAATTAATAATGTGTTATTCTCATACAATGAAGTCTGGACTTTACAGAGGGATGCGTTCCAATACCCCTCCCTCTGAGTGGAAATTTCGCGTTTTGAAATGAGATCTATACACGACTTTTTGAAACATGTACACAGTTACTGTAGACACTTATAAACAAAAACACCTCACCTCTGAACTGTTTTAAACGATTTCTTAACAATACATTGCCGTTTTCCACCTAAACTAATAATTAAAGCGAGGTTTAGACCGGTCAGTTGGGGCGTTTTCGCCTTCAGTAATGTTCAATCAATTTTCATAGAGAATTTAACAACCAGAATTTATTTTCATGTTTTAGCTAAAATTTCAATCTTTAATTGAACGATTTCTAACAAAGAAACCATAAATAACCTAAAAACAGAAAAATTGGATAAAGATTTGGAAGTGTCGTAGTCTTCGCTGATTACACCTCAAAGTATAGACCACGTTCGATTGTGAGCACCCTGAGTAATGAAGTGCATGATTTTGACGTGAAAATTCTTTCGGTTCCTTGCGATTTCATTTAAAACAGGCTTTACTGGACGAAGTTTTCTATAAAAAAAGTATAAAAAATACAGAGCTCTAGAAAAATGTCCAAAGCAGCAAATACATTCGTTAAACATTTGAAATTTTTAATGTAATATCACGCGATTTTTCTTATAAACCATGCATAAATAAAAATTATTTTAAAATGTAGCAACAACTTATTATCAAAACATTAACTATCAAGATTTAACAATTCGTGTAAATGGAATGTGGTAGGGATCATAGCTGCCGCTTGTTTTTTCCATAATTTTTGCATCCCGCCTTTTTCTTTTGTTTCTTTCTTTTCCTTTCGTTTTTACAACTATTATTTGTTCTTATTCTGAAATGAAAATAAATCCCATATCATAATCCCGACGTTGACGGCAAAAGTGTTCCAGAAAGAAAAGTGTGAAAGATGACAGCAGTGTTGTGTACCTTTTTTCATCTAGACTCCCTGTATATTTTAGTATCCTTTGTTCGGAGAAAACACATATAATTTTATTTATTAATCTCACTAACGTTCCATTACCACAATTTAATAACTATTTAGCGATTGAAATGCCTCTAGAGCATGAAAACAACAAGGTCGGACGTATTGAAAAACAACTATAACCCCAACGATTTGAAAGCATTGGAACTCTTACTCACTAATAAAAGTAAAAAGGGAACCGTGGCAGTTTCGAATCGAGTAGCTTATTCGAAAAATCAACTGGTAAAAATAAGAGAAGATATCTACTCCGCAAACATAATTTATCCGCTTTCTAAGACTCCGAATGACGTCCCTTGTGCGCCCGAATCTAATTTAATATATTTAAAGCCTGTTCAATGGAGTATATCCTCAATTTGGAAGCATGCCAGAACATTATTCCCGAATGGGATGTCCCGAAACGGCGGATCGTTATCTACAATATGTGTATACGAACGTAACAAATATTCCATCAGAGCTCACAAGTCGAATGACTTTGATCTGGTGAAAGATTTGGAACATCGCCAAAGAGCGACATGAAGTTTGACCTTGTATTGACCTTACAGTCAAAGTTTTGGTTTTTAAAAAGCAGTTAGAATGCTTGATGATATTTTTAAGAATAAACACACATTTTACCGCCAAAAGAAATTCTACTAAATATTCCTGGTTTTGCTGAGTGTAGGCGAAGTGTAAAAAGTTCATTCCACTTAAATATATCTGCCAGTTTTATGATTTTTTAAAACACTAGGGGCAAAGGCCCCCAGACTCGGTACGCTCGCTTTTCTTATGAGGCATTCGGCCCCAAATCAGGCTTATTCGTAATTTCAACAGACAAAACCCGAAGATTGGAACAGATAGAATGTTACTGAGCTACACATTGCTTGGTTCTTGCATCTTCATTGGTACATAAAAATTTAAACTTCACACTACAGTAGACCCCCTCCCCCTCATAACACGGAAGATATTTTGTTCTGGGAATCCGTGTTGTACGGATCCTGAGCTATACTCCACCTGGAGTGCGGACTCTGCTTATAATCTGTGGAAAAATTATTTGCACTCCTCAGAAACACAATGATATTTTATGTTGCCATTCAAAAGTTATATTAATTAGGAGATAAAGCGTAATAAAATCAGAACATGTGTTTCAGCTGTATTTTTAATAATGTAAAACCTACTGGACACCTTGCGAATTTGCCACCCATGGCGATTTTTCATTATTTGGCGACTTGCGTGCATGTAAAGCTAATAAAAGCTACGGAACAGATAGGATAGCTTGCCACCCATGGCGACTTTTCATTATTTGGCGATTGACACATGCCTATTCTACAGCTTACGAAATATTGTAAGAATAGATTAAAGCTGTTGTGAACTAATAGTATTTAAATATATGTAAAATTAACGGTGTTATTCGAAAAAATCATGTGATTTTGGTACATAATTACAAATAAACTAATTATGCCAGGCACTTCAAAATTTTGAAACTGTCTCTTTACAAGCTGTATTACATACTGCGAAGACAGGCCAATCTGTATCAGTTTCAATACTTTTAGAAAAAATTCTTAAAAATCGGAAATTTTCGCAAAGCGTGGCACTCATCGAAAAATCTTGCAGCTCAAATCCATGTTTAAGAATTTTTTCTGAAAATTTCACAAAAGCCACAGCGTTTTCGCTTATCGCAGTGTGTAAAACAGCTTATGAAGAACCATCTGGAATTTTTTGGGGACCATGGTGCTATTAGTTTATTTCAATTTGTGTACCAAGACTAAAAACAGAGTTCTTTTTTTTCGAAGAACAGCCTTAAGTGACATACTTTAATGTCACATTTTTGGGACACGTTTTTCATACAATTTTCAATAAAGGGGGGGAGTGATAAAATGACATAGTCATTAATAGATGGAAAAAAGCTGCACAGATGCACAATTTCAACTGAATGAAAATTTCAAAAACTTATTCTCGGGTGTATTTAGCAGACGATAAATTACGATAAATTGCGCCAACCATTAGAATCATCTCCTCAAAATCGCACAAAACCGTTTAATTTTTCGCCAAATTAAAAAGTTGCACATTTTAGTCTCAGAAAATTTCTAAATATTTTTCTTTTGAGTATAAAACATTTCATTCCTGCTCTGATTTCCCATGCACACGATATTTTAATTTAAAAACAACCTTACAAATAATCTAGACACAAAAAAAATCGTTATTCTTTTATTTTTACTTCAAGAGTCTGAATCATTTGATAAACTTGCCGAATGTGGCAACCTAGATAACCTTAAACTTCGCTTTTTCCACTGTGGGGTTAGAATTACGAAATGGCGGAAAGCAAAAATTAGCCTTTTGCGATACGTTTTTTATAGATATCTCCTAAAATAATTCGAATTTTGAAAAAATCGCTTCGAGGTGTGTCGGGAACTGTCATGGAAAATGTCCGTACAAAATTTGGTAGGTCTACGATCACCCGTCTGCGAGCTACGCGAGTCGCGAGACACATTCAAACAAACTAACAGTTTACACATTGTTTTATTAATATAGAAGAAAGTTTTTATTTTGGCGTAAAATGGGCGTAATTCTAACTCATGCTTGTAAATGTTTGTTTGTTGCCATTCAAAAGTTATATTAATTAGGAGCTAAAGCGTAATAAAATCAGAACATGTGTTTCAGCTGTATTTTTAATAATGTAAAACCTATTGGACACCTTGCGAATTTGCCACCCATGGCGATTTTTCATTATTTGGCGACTTGCGTAAATGTAAAGTTAATAAAAGCTATGGAACAGATAGAATAGCCTGCCACCCATGGTGACTTTTCATTATTTGGCGATTTACACATGCTCACAACCTATATTTACTGTTCATTTAAGGTTACCGGAAAACCGTTATCCATATTTTCATTTACATAATCGTTTGCAGTTTGCCGCACTTAACACCACGAATTATACCATTTTGTCGCGTTAGCAAATATCCAAAGTGTACTATAACTGCTATAATGGCATAGTTAACACCGTCAAATATTTCTACTGGTAGCAAATAATCCAGCTGGACGAGAACCGGCTTTAAAATAATCTGCATTTTAATTATTTTTCATTTTAAGATATTATTCTGTTTTGGAAAAATGAATAATCGCTTATTCTAAACTCCTGTTGTCTAAGCGAACTTACTATTTGAAAATTGTCAGCATTGTGTAACACATTTTGAGTTACTTATTTCATATAGTTTTTTTTTTAGCGTAAAATAGGCGTAATTCTAACTCATGTTTGTAAATTTCAGGCGATTCTAGATACTTGGAAACGCTTTGTTGCAAAGGAATGAAAGTTTTTATGCCAAATCTAGCAACCATTCGGTTTATTTTTTCAGTTTTTTATTAATATCTTCTAAAATAAATCGATTTTCGAAATTTAAATCAGCTTAGCAGGTTCCTCGGAATTTTTCGAATCCGTGGGCACCCCAGTCGAAACATAAATCCCCATGGTTTAGGAGGAGATAGGCCAACAAGCTTTGACAGGGCCAGCGGCCTTTACTTTTTTTTAGAATAGAAGAGATTAATTACCACTATTTTTCTTAGTTTAATTTTAGATTAAAATAAATTCAGCCCTCTACGCTGAAAATGTCAGAGCTTTAATAGGCCATTTCCAAAAAAGCATAAAAGGTGGCAGTTTGTAAACAAATCCAAGGATATAGGATGTAGTGCAATGAAATCCCAATTTATCGTTACCGCATTAAACTTTTTCTCATACTGATCTCTTTATGTCTATGTTTTTCGCACAAATTATATTAAAATTACGTTTACGAAACCAAATCCTCCTAGATATACAATGCCAGAGACCAGGGATTTTTATGTTGTCACTAATCTGGTGTTATCTCACCATCGCACATTTGTTTGATAAAGTGAACTAATTAAAGTTTGTGGTGAATTTATTCCCGCATGAAACATTTCAATGATTTAAGACAGGAAATTAAATTTTACGACAAAAAGGAAATTTTAACTATCACTAACTATAATATGATATAGAAATAGATCATAAAAAAATATTTTTTATCAGAGAGGTATTTTAATTTTTATCTTCAACTTAAGTTATATGTAACATTTTATAGCTCACCAGAAATTTTAAATAAATTTACTTTATGAAAGTAAAGCTGTGAAAGCTTCAGAGCTTTCGTTCTTAGGACTTCTCTATCTAAGAGGTGTTGACGAAACCCGCATGTATCGTTCTTTAACCCTCTCGTCACCGAATTATGAAAAATCAGAGAAAAAAAATCTGTCTAGCATTTAATGCATCTGAAATACTATTATAAATCATGCAAAAATATTTTTTTCTAATGTCGATTAATATTAGATTTTTCTAATAATAATTTCTGCATTTTCGAAGCATTTTGTTATGCTAAAATTAATTTAAAAGGATGCACATATTAGGTAAAGGTTGAGGAATAAGAAAAAAACTAATACTTACCTTAAAAAGAAAAAAAAACGGTAAAAAAGCGGCGTAAATATTTTCTTAATTTTTCTCCTGAAACAATGAAGCGAAAACTGTAAAAAATGATCTAAATTGACTACAATCTAGGCGCGATTTATGCATCTAGTTAAGAGCCTCATATACTTCCTACATGAATTAATGATATTGATATCACTGAAAGAAAAAAAATACTAAATTCAATTGTTTTCTCTCTAGATATTGCTATTTGAAGTAGGAGCCTCATATGAGGTTCAGGATGACGAGAGGGTTAAAGAGTCACCTCCCTGCCTTCATGGCTGTAATTTTCTTTTTCCCGAAACGAAATTGAAGGTCGAGTCCAAATGTATCCATATGGTTTTACTGTGATTACTTGGTTTGGTGAAGATGCAGACGAAGAGTAATTGCATGTATGAAGGGATGTGAATGGTCTGAGAGAAAAATTCAGTGATATTTCCACTGAGAAGCTTAAAACATTGTTGACCAATGAAATAGTCTGGATGAGACTGACTAAGTGACCGAAGTTCGGTCATAATGAAGTGCATAGCGAAAGCTGCTTCATCTTCAGTGTGAAAGTTGGACATTATGTGGGTCAATATCATGTGGTGCGAGCGTTTGGATGATGTCTTTTGTTAAAATACTAAACAAAAAAACCTTCAAAATAACTGGTGTTTAAAAGATAAAATAAATAAAAATTATGTGAAACAATACCACAAGTCAATTGTCAGGTGTTTCGATTGCAATATTTTCGATCATTTAGTTAAAATAATATACGGAGATACCTTAGTATAGATTTAAAAACATAATTAAAAGCCCTAAAACTCCGTTAAAAGGAGTTTAACTGTCGTTTTTAACCTTTTAACGGAGTTTTAAGACTCTTAATTAGGTTTTTAAATATTTTCGATCTTCATCAGTAGCGATCCAACTACTTCACACACTGGGACAGTGATCTCACCGTCCTTATTTCCTGTCACAGTGTGAGCATGACTTGCATCGCTACTGAAGAGGGTCGACATTTTTTCAATCAAAAAAGCTGTACATCCTGATAACTAACTTTTACAGTGCTATTTTACGTTACATTTTAACGATATTTTACGAATATTGATACTAAATATTTTGAATCTCAATTAAAAAGAGAGCTTGTTTTACAATAATTAAAACAAGTAAGTATCATAAATCAAATAAATGCTAAATTATAGCGATAGCTTAGTAATCGCAAAATTTATGCAGTATACTCAACGTGGAAACTGAAAAAAGGCATAGTCTTTCAGAAATATCACTTATTTATCTATTTCCGTAACTTCTAAATGGCGTATTTTGCGTCGTAGCACTAATTGAGTATATTTAGAGATTGTTTAACGGAGGATTTCCTCTCTTTGGAAGCAGGCCAATGCTTTATTTGGGAATAATATGTATCGAAACATTGAGTAATTGTTTATTATATATGTGAGAGCCAGCTCATTGATTTATCCTATATTGAGGCGAAAACTCGAATTAGATTGGTCTTTCAAATTTGGATTTGAGCCAGGCGTGAACGTTGACCTTGAATTGTCCTCACATAAAATGCCAATGGCTTTTAAAAACTTGCTGAATCCTGAATGCATCTTCGAACAAACGTTGACAGTAAAACAACCGTTGTGAATCCTACTGACGTTAGGCATTTGAAAAATAAGATAAAAGACGTTCTTTGTGGATTTTTTTTCAAGTGTACAGCTGGAGGAAATGATAAAGACTGTCAACAAAATATAAGATTTATGATGTTCGATGCATGTAAAATAAAAAAGAAATATCTTGAAAAGTGAGAGGCAATTTTTAGAAATTTATTGATTACTTAGGTTCAAATATGTAGAACATGAAGAATAGTGGAATCAATCACGGGGGAGGCAAACTTTTGCTGCTAATATAGCTGAATTGCAATCTGAACAGTACATTTAATTTTTAAATAATCTTGATATTTTAATAATATTTCCCGTTAAACATGTTAAGATCTGAAGATTTCCATTTATCTGTCTTTATGCACAAAAATCCACTTAAACTTTTGAAAGTACATGCAGAAACTTGTTACTCTAAGAATACTCATTGCTTAAGAGAATATAACCATTTATTGGAACGGTTAAAAATTTCACATTTTTGTTTTTATGAATAATAATCTTGAAAGTTGCCACATTTTTCATATTTTGGAAATAATATAAACCTTCAGTTTGTCTGTTTGTTTACACCGCCCGCTTAAACTTCTAAAATCAAATGCAGAAGCTTATTGTATGCATACAAGCATTATACCTGAAAAGAAAATAATCAGTCATGAGAAATATGAAAAAATCACCTTTACAGCTATATAAATATTGTGCTACAATACAGCTAAATTCCTTATTTGCTTTAAGTACGTGGGTACTGACTGATCGAAGTCAGTCACGGTGGAATGCCGTAGCGAAGTACCTGGCAACTATTTTAAAAATATACTGTTTACAAAAATGGTTTCTTCAATTCCAGAATTGTTGGAAGCTATGCATACGTATAGTGCAGAGATGCAGAACCTATGGCTTGTGGGCCACTAGTCGCGTACGACAGATATTTCGTTTGCACGCTACAAATATGTATTAAATTACTTTTGTTCCCTCACATCAATTCTCTGAAAGCAGCATTTCAATAGTGCATTTTACATTATTATAATATTAAGCTGAAACTTTTAAAAATATTGTTTTTTTTTTAGTTTACATTAAAGAAAGTTAATAACTAAATAGGAAAAATATTCTTACTGAATATAATTCGATTGTTTTAAAACAAAACAGAATTTGAAAGATTTTTTAAAAAGAAATATAACAAGTTACACATTGGAAACCTGAAAACAATAAACTGCAATTTTACTGGCACACTAATAAAGTTTGCTATTCCTAGTATAGAGATATTTTATTAGAAATTTATTTAATTAAATAATCATAAAAAATTATCTTAAACCCACATTTTAGCAAAATTTGATCTGTTACACTCAAACACAATTATTATTGAGAAATATAAAAAGCATCAATTTTATTTTAATACTTTCTAAATTTTTAATAGCTATTAGTTTGAATTAATATCATGAAATAGTAACATTTCAAAGGTACTTACTCAAGCTAAAAAGATTACGCACTCATGATGTGGCCAAGTTCCAAAAATATTTGCAAGGGGTTCGTTTGAAGAGAAAACGTATTAGAAACATGCTTGTGCTTTCATACCTACTAGTAAGCCGAGGGGAAAGTTTGCATGCATAATAGAAGCATTAGATTACCTGCCTGTACACAGAACGTAGGTAACAGTTTTTTGTATACAATAATTTTCTTTGATATTTAAAAAAATATATTAGCAAATTTAAAAACGCAAAATGTTGTGTAATATCCCTAGCCAGATACAGCTATATACAAACAGCGGTTGAATATTTTCTATGCATGTTGGAAGCAATGTAGACTAGAAATGCTTTGCGAAAAATTTCCTAGGAACTTAACCGATAGTGCTCAGCCACCACCTTCTAGATCAGGGTTGCCAGATCGAAATTTATGAAAATAGCCAAATGGCTTCTGAAAATTAGCCAAAAATAGCCAAACCGGCGATTGCAGCGCCACCTTTCGGATTTTTAACTAAGTTTTGCAGAATTTGAAATTGGAATAGAGTATGGACATGTTTTCTTACATAAGGGGGGGGGGCGACATTCTCAAAAAACCTTTTTATATAAAATGTTCATATTCCATATGTTTATAATATTATAATGTTCATAAGCATTCTCGTTTATCTGATATCAATATACTTCATGTTGGATACATTTAATCAAGACAAAGATTCATATACCACTTCTTTTTGCAGAAATCTTTAATCTCCTGTGATTTTTCTTATGGAGAGGGGGAATTAAGAAGAAAAAAAAAAGATTTTTGCATTTTGTAAATTCATAATTGAAAAAATTAAGCATTTACTACATTGGGAAAAAAACCTTAAACTAAATTCACATACTGTAATAATTTAGGGGCGCCTCAAAATTGGGGACCTGGGGCATATACTCCTGCGATAATTCAGGGCCTGTAAGCATTCTTATTTATCTAATATTAGCATGCTTCATGTTGGATACATTTAATCAGACAAAGATTCATATGCGCACACAAAAAACATAAAAGTAGTTGTCACACACAGTATCAACATGTAGGGAGCATCCCATTCAGACTTCTGCCTCAGGTCCCGGTTTGTCATAATCGGGCCCTGCTCCATCCCGAAACTAGGGAGAGCAGGATGGAGTCGATGCAGATGAAAACAGAGTCCGTTTTGCAACCCCTTCACAAAATTGCAATCGATTAAAACGGCCCTTCATTGACATTTTACCCTACATTTTAATGTGTTTTATAAATCATTTTAACAAAAAAACTGGCTTTCGTTAAAATTGATATGAAAATTCATAAAAATAAGCAATTTTCGCTAAAAGGGACCCTAGAAAATATTCCTGAATCGACCCCTGGAGACAGACACGGGTAAGGGCATTTTTTCATTTATTTTGCTGCAATTGATATATAGATGAGAAAATTTTGCACCCCTTCCCTCAAAAAGAAATCCTGGCTACGCCGCTGGCCCCCTTTCCCCAAAATTTACCCCCTCTCTTTTTTGGTGAACTAAATTAACTTATTGTTCTTGATTACTCTTACTTAGCTTAAAATTTTCTACTCATCTCCCCACGAAATAAAATCCTGGCTACGCTACTGGCTAAATAGTGGAGCGTCGCTCGAACGATTATGTATATAAGCGCTTTGCGGTTAGGCTACTCCCCCTCCTTTAAAAACAAAGAATTCGAACGCGTGGTTCCCAGTCTACTTGCGATTATCGCTTCCTTGCATTCTGGTACAATACTATCACCTAAGCTTCAATAAGCTTTTCAAAGCTCTGACCCCATGTTCCTAGTTGAGGTAACTGAATTTTCCTTCCTGCTAAGGCTGAAAAAGTTAGACAATTTCTTCAAAAAAGTTATCGAGTCAAATATGCTGAAAAAAAATTAGTTAAAATTGGACCAGTTTCTAGCAATCACAATAAAAATAGCCAAAAATTAGCCAAAATCAGGTTGGCTATTTTCTTTAAAAATTTTCTAGCCAAGCGTGATCAAAAATAGCCAAATTGGCTAATATTAGCCAAATCTGGCAACCGTGTTCTAGATATAGAAGGCCTAACCACTGAAGCTTTGACGTCATCACCAGATCTTCCATGACGTCATCACTGTTTTATATTCAAAAAGTAAAACTATTTACAATTTCTGGTGGATGCTACAAATGTTAAAAAAATCTTAAATTAAAGACAAAAATTAAAATACCTTTCTAATACAAAATATTTCATTGTGATCTATTTCTGTATCATATCATACAATTAGTGATGGTCAAAAATTGTCATTTATGGTAAAATTAATTTTTTTATCCTAAATCATTAAAAAGTTGAATGAGTGAGAAAAATCACCACAAATTTAAAATAGATATACTTTGGAAAAGTAAAACTGTGATGACGTCAGAGCTTCAGTCGTAAGGCTCTCTCTATCTAAAGGGTTTTGGCTCAGCTTAACTTAATGATACTTCGCCAGTAACAAATGAAATATCGATGTTGCAGCTTCCAGATTTTCTGATTTAATCATAAGATTTTTTAAAACTTCTACTAAGCAATTTGAATTCGGATAATCCTAAAGTGCTAATTTAAAGTAGAACTGTTCAAACATTGTGGTGAAAAATCGCCCAATAAAGTCAGAAAAGTTGGTAACTATATATATATTCGTTAATTTCTTTACGACAGCATTGTTATTGCCATGTAAATGTCAAATGTAAGATATTTAAAATGATATTGATGAAATTACACTTTAGAGATTAAAATAATATTGGTATTTTCAGAACTTAAAAAACCTATAAACCCAAACAATTATCAGAAATCTTCAAATTGCAGAAAAATAGAACGAGAACATTCTTCCGTAAATAATATTCAGTTATCTATTTCCAGAGCCATTCGAATGACGCTGAGCTTTAATGTAGTTCATTTAAAGCTTGCTCCATAGAGTGTTTCCAGAGAGTGGAAACAAATCAATGCATTATTCCCCTATGATATGTCCCGAAACATTGAATAATTGCTTAATATATATGCAAGCATCCATAATAGATATCCTATCAGAACTCAAAACTACAATAAGATTGGTGTCTGAGATTTGGAATGTAGCCAGATAAAGACCCGAGTTTTGACCTTATGTTTGTCCCCTCAGTTAAAATCAAAGTTCTAAAAAGCTTTTACGTCAATATATCTCAGAAATATTTTCCAAGACAAGAGAGGAAAAGACGAGAAGAATAATGTACTTTGTGTCTTTGTGTTTTATGGAATCGAAATGAAGTATTAGAGAAAAGAAATGAACACACTTCATGTTATAAATAACAGGTATCCCATTTTGAAAAAAAAAAAAAAAAAAAAAAAACGTAAATTCCATTAAATAAGAAACCTGACAACATATTGAAGTTTACAAAGAATTCGGAAATTTTATTATATAGAGTAAAAGATGAATTCGGTTTTTCTCTCAGATAATATCAATTTAGTATGTGGAAAATTTTCCAGACTTCCCGTAGAAAGTTTGAAATTCCGATACTAAATATATTAGAAAATGTTTATTTAAGGTTCTTATTTTAGAAGCAAAACTGAATTTGTAAAATGACAACATTTTAATAATGATAATTATAACAATCTTATTATTTAAAACCAGAGCATGGTCACAAAATCAGGTTTCATCTCTCAAAAGAAAATTAGCAGTTGAAAGAATTTTAATGCGATCTGCTATAGTTATCGACATAAAAAAAAAAAACGTTTTAAGAGACTGCCATTTAATAACCCTAATTTAAATTCTAAGGAGACGATAGGCATCTCTTGAATATTGGCACGCATCGAAAAATGCTGTCATGAAAAACAGAAAATCGAATTTTGCTACTTTGCGATTTTCGAATTAAGCTCAAAGTCATGGGTTTACATCAAAAAAAGCATATGTTGAATTAATCTTCTTATGCGCAGGGTGGCCATAATTAAACTGCAAATTTTTAAGGGATGCTGGAGAGAAAACTACCAGGAATATTCCAGTGAAACTTGGTATCTGCACGTTTCAGAACATGCGCAAATAAATTATGCAATAAAAAAATCGCCATTTTCACCCGATAGATGGCGTTATATAGTGTTTCAATGCTTATAGACGTCATACAGGCAAATTTCAATACCACATTGCGTAATGGTCAATCATGACTCTGAATAAGAAGGAACTTGCATTGTTAGCGAAGGTATTCTATCAGAATGGTAGCAATTATTTAGCTACTCTGAAATATTACGGGCGTATGAAACAATTAAGAAGAGGTCCAAGGAGTGCCAATGAGAATAAATAATGGTTTAATTGTTTTCCAAAGCGTCTTTATGAATTGTTTAATTTGTGATCGTAATTTACGTTAATTTTTGATTACATGTTACTGTAAAAATTTAATTACTGAAGCGAATTGTATGGAATTTTGATAAACTGTAAATGATGTTTTATATTGTTTATATGCCTCGTAGAATGTGACTATGCTCTGTCTGTCGGTTTTGGAAGTTGTATATGCCACCGGTGAGCTTTGAAATACGGTACAGCGCCATCAATCGTGTGAAAATGACGATTTTTTTTTTCATTTCATATTTGACTTGCGCATCTTCTGAAACGTGTAAATACCAAATTTCACTGGAATATTCTCGGCAGTTTCTCTCCAGCACCCCTTAAACACTTGCAGGTTAATTATGGCCACCCTGTATTAAGATACTCTTAACAAAATAATATATCAAGAAAAGCAAATAGAACCGACGAATGGATTACGATTTACTTTCAGATGTATTGAAACCAGAAAAAAAGGGTCGACACATATATTATGACGCACTTTCCAGCGAAATGAAATACAATAGAGGAAATTAGCTCAGGCACCACCTCTTAGATGTAGATGGCCTGAGAACAGAAACTTTAACATAAACACAGTTTTCGTTTCACAAAATAAAACTGTTTAAAATTTCTGGTGGTTGGTACACATTTTAGAAAATATCTTAAGTTAAAGATAAAAATTATTTATTATGATCTATTTCTATATCATATAATAATGATACTGAAAATTTCCTCTTTGTCATAAAATTAAATTTTCTATCTTAAATCATTAAAATATTTTATGCGGTAGTAAATTCACCACAAACTTTGATTAGTTTTACGTTAAATGTGTGATGACGTCATTTTAGTGGACTTAGTGATGACGTAAAAGTTTCTGTTCTCAGGCCTGCTGTATCTAGAAGGTGGTGGCTCAGATCTGCATTGTAATATACACACCAGAAAAGGAAGAAATACACCCCCCCAAAAAGAAGAAATATATATGTCAATAAATAAATAAACAAAGGACATATGGATCATTCAATCATGTATTCTATCGTTTATCGCTTTCACCATATCACACCAGTGATTATGCATATTTCCCGATTTAATCATAATTACCGTAGCATATACATATTTCCTTGCTATAATTATAAAACTAACGTGTAGTTCGATACAATCATCCTAACATTATATCAATTCATTGGCGTAGCTAAGGAGGAGCATCAGTCCCCGGGCACATGCTTCACCCAAGAGGCGCCAAGTTGCATATGAAACTTTCCCCATCGCATTTTGGCTAATAGGAGGGGACGCAAACTCTTCAGTTGTTCCCAGGTGCTAAAAACCCTTGCTACGCCTCTTAATCAATTCTAATTTATATACGGGGATTAGATGATGCGATTTTACTATCAAACTATGCAAAATTTTGTTGATCGTTTCAGAATAGAAAAACGCATAATTAATGAAAATATCACTCATCAAAGTAATTATATCAAAATATATGCTGGAAAAGTTTTTCCGACATCCCGAATGAATGATAAACATGTTTTAACAAGAAAAATATGAAAAATTTTATTAAGTATACTCTCATGAGTGTCTGATCTAGAGTAACTAAATTAAAAGCGACGAAGTTTGGTAATTAAAAAAGCATCCTTCAAAGTTTTTTTACAAATCGTTATTCCTAAAGAATTTCCTTGGAGAATTTAGAAAGAGTAATAATAATAAGTCAAATTAGTGTATTCCATATTTGACGATACAGAATGTAATAAGTTTCCTTAAAGTTATTAATCACGTTACTGCTTAATGTAATTTTCTTGAAGCATTCTTTCGGAAGTTATGAAAATTGACAACTTAATGCTGCTTGTAATCTATTTAAAAAGTAATCAGTTATTTTTTTCATACAAAATGTTGAAATTAAAATTTTGTTAGAATATACTTAAAAATACTTTTAACTCATCAGGGAGCAAGTTTATGATGAACATAACAGTAAGATGTAAATGAAAGGATGTGCGTCAAAATTGTATGCAACTAAAGTTTAAAAAAAATGCCAGTTTAAGAATGCTAATATAAACAATGTCCGGTATTTTATAAAAAAGAACATTGATTTAGTTGCTACGTTTCATAATTAAATTTAAAGCGAAATATTTGCACAAAGCATTCTCCTTTTAAATATGGTTACTTATTTCAAACCAGAAATAAAAAAAAGAAATCTTATAATCAAGCAAGATTAGCATTGTACTTTTCAGGTGCAATAAAAGTCTTCCTTGTTACTCTTAAATACTTTCGATTGCAAAGTTTTAAAATGACCTAACTCACTGTCAGTTGTTTTTGTTGAAACTACTATTTCAGTGTTCCTGCGTTTATTGAAAAAAGTCATGGAATAAATGTAAGGAATACGCATGCAAACTTTATTGAATAATTCCGAAAATGTGGAAACGGAATTGTAGGATTTCAAGAGAAGCGTAGACTAAGTAGAAATAAAAATTGAGAAATGTCATAATAATTACGAAGTGCCTGTTTGTAAAAGTTCAAAGTACAGTTTGTGAAAAGATATTCTATACTTTTACGACTACGCAGGATAATTGTATTTGTTTAACAGTATGCATGCATATTTAGTATCATTTATTCAGTCTTAACCGCATGTTTGAGACAGGTGCCTGGAAACTGGATATCATCCACAACTCCTATCGGTTTACGACGCCATCTTGAATAATTGAGTAATTCTTTTAAATGCACAACTCGGAGGAGAGGATCATTTGCTTTTCAAAGTTTACTCATAAAGAAGTATAAAAAGTAATTTAAACGTCTGCGAGGACTAAAATTTAGATAAATACAATGCAAGAACAGCACTTTACTTTTAATTTTAAATATTCTGTAAATTTGTCATTCCTTCAGAAATTACTAATTATTATTATTATATGCGTTATGGAACATTCTCTTATTAACATGAAAATAAAATATTTAAGTAGAAAACATTTTATTCCTGTACTTTGAAGTAGGAAAAAAGAATTTTTAAATTAAAAATCTGTCCGTGATACTAAAAAATTCAGTAGTCTACTCACAACACAACACATCTCTTTTTAAATTGCTCTCTTCCTCTTAACCGAAGCATTTACGTGTAACAATGATTGCAGATGTGACTTGATATTTATATTTATATTTATATTTATATATATTTAAATTTTTTAAGTGCAGCTGTTTTACATTTCTCGAGAGTGAGAATTCATGTTTAATTTCAAAATGAAGAAGTAGTCTAAAAGAAATCATTGCTTTACAAGTGTTCCAGTATATATACTATTTAGAAAGACGCATTAACGAGACAAATTTTAAGCAGTTTTTGTAACAAAATTTTTTGTAATTGTACTCCGAGTTTTCGTATGTTCCCTCCTAAAATCATATAGTGTTTGTGGGATTTCAGAATTTTTAAAAAAGCAGCTTAACTTTTAACAGCATATTTTAAAAATATTTGAATTTTAGAATAAGTTCAATGTTTTTAAAAATATACTTTTATCGTTTATTTAAATTTTCTGCTGTGTCTATACATTCTGAATAAACAATTAAAAAACCCTTTAAATTATGCACATAAAAATGTTGTATTTCCAACAGAAAAATATTTATTCAGTATCGTAACCAAAAATGCGTACTGAACGAAAAGAGTGTTTATGGAGAAGAATGCATGTAGCTAAAATTTCCTGTGGCATATTTTCGTGAAAATATGTAATGGAAAATTCTTTTGATATAGTTTTGATACATTATAAACAGCAATTTTTATTTTATAAATTAACATTTGATCATATTTCGCTTGTAGTTGTATTATTGGAATAGCTTTGAGTTCATAGAAATTGCTTAAATGGTAAGTAATAAATCAAAGCATTATCATTAGGGGTCTCCAGGCTGCCGATTTACGCATTAATGATACAGTAGCAAGCACAATGGAACTGTAACGAGCCAACGCCTCCTACATATAGAAAGCCTAACTACTCCTGCGTCACCAAGATTCGACGTCATCACTAGGCGTACGAAAGGGACGTCAATATGATTTTAATTTATGGTTGTGAGCTTAGATTGGAACACAAATAAATAAAACTGTTTTGTTTTAAAACTCCAGAAAATATTTTTGAAAATGTGTAAAGAGTACCAACATAGATAAACTATTGAAATGAGATTTGAGTATGCATTACTGAAATGCAGCCTGTAGCTCAGCGCTGGCCAACTTTTTGTATAGCTTGCGCCAATTTTTTTCGTTGTCGAGTTCAGATGGGCCGTTGCAACTCAAGCACCTTTCTATTGCCTTACGTGCACATGTGGAGTTTGAAAATATGAATACAGGTAGGAAAAGCAATAACGTGCTAACATGAGATTGAAATGGTTGTTCTAAGGAAGATATTTCTAGATTTCTCTTTTTCGGATATTTAGTAGGCGATCAGATATTGCTCGATTTTTGATGACGGTGTGTATTGAAATGCACAAAAATGCTTTGATTTGAAGTAGCATCATAATTTTAAATTATAAGAAGTAAAATATTTCCGGGCACCAAATTACTTTGAAAGAATTTATATGTGTCCCAAAACAATATGTAGGCAGAAAGTGTGATGTGCCATTTGAGAGCATCCAATGCGCCATGATTTGGCCATAGATGCTGTAGCTAAAAGATCCATTTTCTCAACTTCCTACAACCGAAAAATGTTATAACAAATTCACAGCTGCCAATAGATATAGAGTAAAAACAACCATTTTATGTAAACAGTAATTTTCATTTCATTAATTAATGTTTAAACATGATTCGCCCGTATTTGGATTAAAGCAATAGATTTCTGTTCATAGAAGTTGCTTAAATGGTAAGTAATAATTCATAACATCATCATTAGGGGTACCCAGGCTGCCAATTTACGCCTTCATGGTACAGTAGCAAGCACATTGGAATTGTAACGTGTAAACGCCTCCTGCACACAGAAAGTCTTACAACTATTAATTACATAATATGTAAAAATGCAACTTAAACTATAGCAGTCGAATGTTTGTACAATGGTCTTCAAATTTTTTTTATAGATTTTGAAATTATGTGGAATCTGAGAAAATGTTTTTTTATTAAAGAAAAATTGTCATGGAATAGAATAAAATTTGAATCTATGTTACATGGCAGGCTGATGTAAATGATAGATGCCAGAATTATTTTAAATATTTTATAGATTTTGTGAAAATCGTGTAAATGTTTTCGCATCCCTCAAAAACAGCTTTAGAGAATATAATTCAATTTAGTAAAATGACGATGAATAAAGACTAAAACAAAAAACGATCTTTCGTTTTTTTTTTCTTTTCTCTCTCTCTCTCTCTTTTGAGTTAGAATTTTTTTTTTAAATCTTTGCACCAATTGCATTTTTTAAAAAATGCAATGGCATCATTTTAAGGCATCTGCGATTACTATATGTATAAGTTAGCTATTTAATTCTTTAAAATTTCGTCCATTTTTTTAAATGTCAGCATTGAGCCTTTTTAGATTTTTTAAAAGTAGTTTTCTAGAGGCATAATATTAAAATATACTCAGTGAATCAAACAAAATTTAATTACAGACAAAGAATCACCTCTTGACATTAACAGCTCTTTCCACTAAAATAAAAAATTAATTTTGAAAATAAATTGTTTTATATATTGAGAATTTCACTCATCACCTAGTTACTGTGGAATTTGGAATTTATATACTTATGCCAATATGCTACTTCCGGTTTTTGTATTCCTACAAGTTGACGAAAATTCAGGCTTTTTAGAAATCTGCATTACAAACTAATCTGTCAACGACGGACACTTCAAAGAAAAATAAGTATGCTTTAAATAGGAACAGGTTGAGGATGAACTTAGCTTAATTTCAGCGTTAAGCCAGTTACTGAGAATCAAAATATTTTTAGCACTGACTTTAAAATTTCAAATTTTGATACCTAAAAACTCGAGATTTTGATACCTAAAAACTAGAGATTAAAAAAAAGTTTCGAAAAATTAAAGATACATGTCTAAATCGGTTCTAGATGCACCATTTGATAAAAGTTCTGAAAAAAGGCGTATTATAATAAATCATCCCGTGAAGTTTTAGTTACTGATGCATTTAACCTAGTCTTTATTTCTATATTATTCTAAATATTTTTTTCCGGCTACATTGTCTACTTTAACATATAAAGATTTAAAGCATGTCTACCTTTTTGGGATACCCAGTATATTAAAAATTATCTGATGATAACCTTCTCAATAGCTATTTACTAAACATTTTATACAATTATATTGAACTTTACTAACTATTCCTGAAACACCAATAACATAAGTGTCAATTACTGGTGAAATCCCTATTTTCTTAACCAGTAATTGACACCTCACATTAAATAAATAGATTTATTTATTTAAAACCAAGATTTGCAGATTTATCTTATGTACTTAATAAAATTCCGGTTTTATTGATTTCTAAAAAGAAATATGCTTCATATAAGGTTAATAATGACGTCATCTTAACTGCAGGATTAAATCATCTACTGAGAATCACACTTTTTCCAGCACTCCGTTTAAGATTTCAATTCCTAATATAGCATTAAGAAAATGCATAAAATTGAAGACATATATCTAAATTGGTACTAGATAGCACCATTTGATAACAGTTCTGAGTTCAAAGCTTATTATAATAATTCGTCGGTTAATGCGTCAGTCACTGGTCCACTTATCCTAATTCGGTTTTATTGTGCTAAAATTAAAGGAAAACAGTTTTTTATTATAAGAATTGGCTTCTTTGTTTATTCCTAAATATTTTGTTTGCAGCTAATTTTTTGCAGAAATTGGTGTTTCAGTAGGAAGATTGCATTACGGACACTCTAAACAACGTTCAAAACAATGATTCATTAAAAAAAATATTATTTTAAATTTTACTCTTGGCATTATATATTTGAGGTATAATTTTAATTAATTATAAATAATCAATTGAGATCTCGAAATACATATAGAAAAATATTTTAATTTAAAAACTAAGAAAAGTTTTTATTGAGAAAAAAAAACGCGTTTTTAATTACTTGGCATGCAAAGCTTTTAGGCTTTTATTTAAAGAAAGACCCCTGATGAAAATGAACTAATCCGACGTATTAAACCTCCACCAGACATCAAATAAACATGTCTAGGAAAAAACTCAATTTGAACTTCCTGCAATATTCCTGTTTACTTTAAGTAATTGAAACTCCTTACATTTACAGAGAAATGAAGAAGGAATGAGATTTAAAAGCAGTTTTTCTTTTTAGTTTGTTTACTTTCTTTGAAAAGCAAAATTGTATTACTTGAAAGTTATAAAAGTGTTTAGGAGAATATTTTATTTTCAGATTTTCTGCTAAATGTGTTTATTTTAGAAAAGAAACACGTATGTTTAATTACAGGTAATGGTTTTGCGGTATGCACATTAGAAAATTATCTAAATTTTATTAGGAATTGAGACTACTGACTTAGTTAAATGCAACTAAGGAAAGTTCCATTTAACTAATTTCTTACATTTGTGACATTTTAAACATCATAGAAAGAAATAGAAATTTTATTTGAGAAAGAAATAAAGATTTTTATATTTAAAATGCGATAACATTTATATTTTCGGTAAATGCGTTTGAGTTTTAACATCTTGCACCAACCCCAACACATACTATACAACTTTTGAATGCGTAGACAACGCCAAAATGTTTAAGACTGGGTTCCAAATGACGATGCTTCTTCGTCTGTCTTTCTGGAAGAACGATAACACGAGAAAGAAACAAGCATAGTTGTCAATTAATCCAGTTTATAACGAAAACTTGCTGATAACATGAACTTCGAGATGTAAACAACTTAATATTTCAACTTTACTGAATCGTACGCTTTTAACTTTGAAAACATACTTATAAAATATGGTAGGTACAAAAAAGGGTTAGTTTTATTTCGAAGTAATTGGTAGCTATGCAATAAGTCATATCAAAACAGCCGACCGAGTTATATGGTGGGTAAAGCATCACACTCCGGTTTCGGGTTGAACTCCCAGCAACCGGGGCTCAATCCCCGACTGAGCGTGGTTGTCATGTCTGTCCCGTCATAGGGGGCGACGTTGGTCTACCTACTAGGTGCCCCCATAATAAAGAGACCAACAGCTCCGGCCTGTTGTGACCAAAGCCTTCAAGGCAGAGGCCGGCCATTGGAAAAAACAAATATCAAAACAAATTAAACCACCCTATCTGTACTATACAGAAATAAAAATGAATGAAGTCATACGTTAAGTATGCATGTATACTTCACGAACCCGTATTTTAAGAGCACTCGATTACAGCTAGGAAATATCATGATCCCTTCGCATTTGTTATAAAGGAGTTCCACTATTTACATTACAATTTATATATACAATGTACGCTAATCTATAAAAATTAGAGTGAGTTTGGTTTGTTTTATCCATTGATGTATATGCTAAACTGGATTGTCTGCATTGTAAGATACCGAGCTGTCTGGGCGTGGCCAAAGTCCACAAAAAGAGGGGCAGAAAATCGGGCTCGCTGTAAACTATCCAACCACTTTTTCTTAATAGTAAATTAAAGTTAAAAGTAATACAAGAGCCTTTCCCAGGAAATTAGGAAAATCCAAAATACTTTCAGGATTTAAATGCTAACTAAAGTGCTTTATATTAGAAGCGTATTATAAATTGTCGCTGTTTTTCTTCTGGAAAGGGTATCATTATTCATGAGTGGGTAGTAATTTTCTTCCTTGTTCCATAAAACACATCTAGGAATCAAAATGTATCTTAAAATCGCCCACTAAAACTGTTTCACAATCTTCGTCATGTATATTCCAATCCATGAGTATGCCGAGTTTGTCTTTCTTGGGTTGATTCCTACCGCCAAGGTGGCGATTATTAAACATATGCAGTTACCATGACGATTTTTTTGCATTTATGTGGGAACCGTAATATAGAATTAAAATGGCGATTTGGAACAACATGTAAGCATAGCATTCCGTTACTTATTTATTTATTTTGGATTGCCAATTAACGTAGTTTTCATAATTAAATGTCCTCAAATGCCTTAACTGGTATGTTTATCGCTAATTTGTTCACCTTACTTTTCATCTAGTTCTTTTGGGAGCGCAGAAACTTGTGCATAACTCCTGGTGACACATGACTGCAAAGCTCGCCAAATTGCGACGATTTTTTTACATTGGTGAGAGTGGAGGCGTTAAAATGGGAATCAACTCTTTCTTGTACCATAAGGCACATCTTTGGAATCGAGATCTAGCTCAAAATCGCCAACTGAAATTGTTTTAGAATCTTCGCCAGGCATATTCCAACTATACTTCACCATTTTAAATACTGCGCGAAATGGGCATCATAATCTATGAGTGTGCCGTGTTTCCCTTCTTATTTCAATAAAGCACTTCTTGAAATCTATATTAAAATCACTTGCCAAAACTGTTCAACAATTTTCACCAGGTATAGTCAAACTATACTTCACCTTTATAAATACCATTTGGAAAGTGTATTATAATCTATGAGTGTACTGTATTTGTCTTAACTGTTCCATAAACACTACTTCGGCATTGACATCTATATTAAAATCGCCTACTAAAACTATTTTGCAATATTCGCAAGGCGTTTTCTAACTATACTCGTTATATATTTATAATAAACTAGCGGCTACCCGCGACTTCGTCCGCGTCGGCTTTAGAATTAGGTCCCTAGAGAAAAGAAGCATGTGTGAATAACAAATATGTATGCGACTAAAGAAACTGCATTTAAATATTATTTGGCTTTTTACTTATTTTAAATGAAGTATAATGCATGGTAGTATACTTCATTTAAAATAAGAGAGTATGCAGAATTACTAAATTTAGATTTTTTTCAGGCATTTGGCGAATAGAGACAGTTGCTGCAGTATTTGCTAACTGTTTTGAGTGTTATTGTAAAAGAAATATTTATGTTATATGCATGAATTTAGCCTATGTTAATCAGGAATAATGCAGCTTTCTATTAGCGAAAAAATTTTAGAATCGGTTCTGTAGTTAAAGAGATACCCAGAGAGCGTAATGTATTAGAATTATTTTGAGTGTTCCTGTAAAGGAACTACTTGCGCTACATGCATGAATTTTAGCCTATAATACTCAAGAATAGTGTAGCTTACTTTCAGTGAAAAAAGGTTTGGAATCGGTTCAGTACTTGCAGAGATACACATATAGAGCGTAATGTAATTCTTATGAGTATCCCTGTAAAAGAACTACTTGTGATATATGCATAAAAGGTAGCCTATAACACTCAGGGTCCCACCAGTGTCTAAGAGGTTCTGCTCTCAAAACTGGAATGCGGGAGGTGCCAGGTTCAAACCGCGGTCGCGCCTGTCGACCTAGCCGCTCGCAGTTTTCCGTATTTTTTTCCAAAACCTCGCAAAAATACGCACTAGGATCCCTTAGAAAATTCCACACAGAGGAATTCCCCATATAGGCCTAGAACCCTAGTGCAGACAATCGGTCTTAATACACAAACAAACAAACAGTAATACTCAGGAATAATGTAACTTTCAATCAGTGAAAAAAAGTTTTAAAATCGGTTTAGTAGCTACAAAATTTCTATAGAGCGCAATGCATTAGAATTATTTTGAGTGTCTTTGTAAAAGAATTGTTTATGCTATATGCTTGAAAGGTTGCCTGTATGTTAATCCAGGGCATAAGCTATCTTCATTATAAATTTTTCCAACCATTTTTGGGCGATTCAGTCAAAAACATCCAAACACATAAACGTACACATTTATATTATTGGTAGGATTTGGAAATTTCTGAACTTTAAGAAACAGATCTGGACTTTTCTTGGTACTTACGTATTATCCCAGCGGTCATTCCCGCAGAACTGTTTCTTCGTCAAATGACTTACCAAAAGTATTCAAAACCATTCATAATTTCATGTGCCCGGCATTTATCTCGGCAAAAAATCGCTCGTCTTGGCGGACCGCTGGCATAATACGTAAGTACACTTTTCTTTACTTATGCTTTTTAATTTGGCGTAAAATCCACGTAATTTCCATACCAATTTATGTTTTCCAAATGCATGTGATTTTTGCATATAGAATTTCTGCTTTATTTCAAAAGCATAAATCATTTTGTGCGGGCGATAAAACGGTTTTTAATTAATAGTTAGAAAAGTACTTAAATTTTGAAATTCTGAGCCTCAGGTACACTTTACCGAAGTCATGGGCCCAGTCATGCTCAAATTTTCAAAGCTCTGCTTTCTGTAGATTTATCTGGAGAACATTCATTTTTATTATTAGAGATAGATAGATTTGGCATAAAACTGGCATAATTTCCGTATTATTTAATGTTTTTCAGATGCACGTGCTTCTTGATTGAAGTAATAGCATTCTTGTTACCTCAAAACATGAATCACTTGTTACGGGCGAAACTCGCCAAGCATGGCAACGTAAAAACGGTTTTTAATTAATAATTAAAGAAGAATTAAAAATCTAAAATTCTAAGTAGCCTATAACCTTCTCGAGGGTACCATCTATATCTAAAACCAAAATTCATCACAATTTATTCAGTGGTTTAGCGTGAAAGCGTCATAAACAAACAAACTCACTTTCACATTTATAATATTAAGTTAGGATTGTCGCGTTTTGGCACTAAACTTAGCGATCAATTATCAAAAATTGCAAACCGTGTGCGACTTTCAACATTTTACTAACGCCTCCACCAAGGAAACTAACGCCAAGTTAATGTCAAAGTTATTGTCATTTCTTGGTAATCATTTTAGTTTACAAGGCTGCAAATAAACCGTTATCGGAGCATGATAATTAAAAAAATAAATAAATGGTAAGTTAGAAGAGCGAAAATTACCACAATTTTTACCAACTTTTTTTTCTTTCTGTTTTTCATGATAATCGGAGAATAGTATAGGAGATCGTCTTCAAAATTAGCAATAGAACTTATCTGAAATTCGAGCTCACTCAGTAATTTTGAGAAATCGGCGCCTTTGTTCCAGTTATTATTTTAAAAATATACACTGGAAGTGTAACCTTAGAATTTTAAATGTGTATTTTATACTCATATATTTAAGCGGACTTATGATATACACCTAATTATTTGTTTTTTCAAAATATGTTCAGTGATATAACGCTATGAATTTTTTCTTATAAAAACTATCTTCCAATCCATATAAAATCTGTTCTCTTAGCACTATTTTTGTTCTTGTAAGACAAGTATAAAAGAATATATGGGCAAATCTTTTTATTTCATGAAGATCTCTTTATTACAAGATGAATGATTTAGTTGCATAAAAATACATGAATTAATCATTTACCGATAGACCACTACGGCTAATGCATTTACATTTAAAAGTCTAGCATGAAATTATTTGGATGTTTAGGCTATCAGACATCACGAATTAATGACATTTTTTATACATTCATTATCTAATTCGCTTAAAGCTAAATGGAGTAGAAAGTTTATCAGTTAATTGATTTAGAAAATCTGCAATATAAAAAGAAATATTGTAAATGTTTGTCTAATTGGCGCTGCAATACAATTTCAATGTACACCATTTCTCTGAAACTTAAAATATTCCTTACTTGTAAATACCTGCTTCTAATGGAAAATTAGTCACTTGATATTATATTTCTTAATATTTATATGTATGTGTGAATATGATTCAGTTTCTCTAAATTTATTTAAAGTCCTATTACCTTAATGCCAATACAATTTTAATTTTTTCAAGAAATCAAATATCTTTTCAATTAAAATGAATCATTTCATACTTCACTAAAACACCCTTTCAAAAACTTTGTAATTTGCTTTTACTAATATACAAATAGAACTCAACTATAGCCATATATACGAGTAATTACACTGCAACTTGATAACTTAAATTGTTTCTAAAAAGTAGTTCGAATTTTTGTGCTACTGCAAGAGAACATGAGGGCATCAGTCCACGGTTGCATGCCTTAGTTGGGAAATCATTTGAAGATCTCTGACAGGTAATCACGTTACATCTCAATGGAAATGTGTGTGTGGTTACTATTATTTGCATTCGCTTTCAACGTATTAAAAATGTAGAAAAAAAAAGGAAATTTTGTGTTTATGAAAACATTCCTCAGCTCAAACCAATAATTTTGAATTCCCTCATCTCACGGGGACGACTTTGATAGAAAAATATTTTTTAGCAGAACATTTTTCTCTTTACACTGTTTTCTTTCCATTACTTTAACCCTAATGTTGAGTTTTTGGAAAAGTGCAATTCTGCGGCAGTGCAATTCTTTGATTTATATATTGCAGAATTTTACTCTCAACATACAATTTACCTTTTTGTTCTTAAAAATAACCAATTTCATTTTTTTAATCCTTAACTACAGTAAAAAAATCTATTGTTGCTGCATTTACTTTTCTAAATTCAACAGTTAAAAAAATGTTTTGCAAACATTAGTTTGACTAAATATTTGATAGGATAGGAATCTGAAAACTAATACATAATTATGCCATCAATAGGAAATAAATATTTGATTTCTTTTGCGTTTCATGATCGCGCGTGTGGCAAAATAGCTTTCAAATTCACGGATGACTCAAATTTCTCTGCACCATACCTCTTTCCCAGATACACTAATACCACATGATTATAAAGACCTGCCACGTCACTTAAGCTTTTACGTCACTACAAATCCTTTGAGGGTCAAAACAATTTTACTTTGATAAAATAAAACTTTTTAAAACTTCTGGTAAATTTACTCACGCATAACAGCATTTTAATGATTTGAGATACAAAATTTAATTTTAGGACAAAGAGCAAATTTTTAACTGTAACTAATTATGTAACGGAATTAGGAAAGTTAGGCTTTCTATAGGTAGGAGCTGTTCCCACTACTTTCGACTACATGAGTGTGGTGTGTGTTTTCAGAACACTATAAATTATTTATATCCTTCAGTTTTAAGAATTGATTTCAACAAGTGTGTTATCTAACCCACACTCCATTAACCAAGCAATCGTACTCTCGGTCTAGACAGTAACAAATTTCAGCATAATTATGACACGAGTGTACTTTTAAAACATGTCATTGGAAAAGAATGTGCCCAGGACTAGGTATTATTTCATCCAATCTTGCCAAATCTCTTTACTACTAATATTAATCAAAAATAAAACTATTTAAAATTTTTGGTGAAAGATCTTCTGATAAAACCGGAGAGTTGGCAGCTATGTTACTGCGTCTGAATAAACCCACAGATAGTATATCCTCCTTACTTATCCAGATGTCAATAGAATCACTAATCTATATATAATCAGTTCTCTTCACTGAAAACTTTTCTTCGCCTGCAACATCATTGATCGAGACACTTCTAATAAATTTTTGCTGACACCGCAAGCTAAATATTCAGACATAATATATAATGCATGAATGTTTGTTATTGCGTAAAGAATTGAGTTGCTCATGCCCTCAGAAACTAGAATATAACTTTTTGAAGAAAGATTGCTATGACAATATTCTATTTCCTTTGTGGAAATTTGAAGAATCTCAAAAAGTTGGATTACTTCAAATAATACATATTAGGGAAACTGACTACGATGATTATACGTAAGTTGAGTTAATCTATTAAATTTTCATCCGCTTGTATATACAGATAACCGTAATTATATTGTATAAGGACTTTGAAACAGCCACCAATATGTATGGAATATCACTTACCACTTTTTGAAAACAGTAAGGGAAAATGGGTTACAATGAAACACTTAATAACACTTCACTAACACTCCAATAATATGAGTCAAAATTAAAATTACAGCGTATATGTTTTTAAGTACATTTATAATAAACATCAGTGAGACATAAATATGACATTTAAATAGAAAAAAAAACAAATTTAATTAAACTGTTATAGCTTAAGATGAAAACATAATACTTTTATCAGAGGTTAGCCTATAGTTTTTCATTTTATATTAAATTTACTTAAATCGAATTCAAAAATTACCATTTCTGCTTCCCTTACTTCACGACCAGAAGGGACAGGTGGTGGTAGTTTTGATACAATCTGAATTTTTTCATATGTGTAGGTTTCCGAAGAACACACAAGATTGTAGTCTGGACGAAATCGTTTGACGTACAGAACTACGCGTTAAGTTTGGTTCGAGTTTATTATTTTCCCACAAGAGTGCATGTCTTTACGTTTAAACTCACTGTCCTTGATTAAAACATAATTATTTAGAGCGATACTGCTTTTGTCATACACGTTATGTGAGGATAGCTCATAATCTGTACTGTTTGGATTGTAAGTTGAAATCAACCTGGATTGTCACCATCCTCAGAGTCTGAAGATGGAGTACGATTTAAAAACAATTCCTTGTTAACTTTATGCGCTGTCTATCTAAATATTTAATAGTAACACCTTTATTATAAGTGAATGCATTCACGCCGGAGTAACGGTAATGTATACCATGATATTATATCAATACAATATATTTCATTGTATCCGTCTACAAGTGTTTCATTGTACACCACGCTGCGGCTATAACAAATTATAATTCCTAATATTTATATTTGTAATTCTGGCTTTGGGAGTATGAAGACCATAACATAGTGATCACAATATTTGAAAAATCAATAATTATGCCTATGACAACAAGGAGGTAAAACAAAATTAGGAGTAATGAAACTTATTTTCAATGGTGAAAATCCAATAATTGTCTTTTGCTGTTGTTGTAAAAATGCGAGTGTCAGCAAATCACATCAGTAACTGGAACGAACATTTATATAAAACGTGTGTGAGTTAGAATTTTCTGTGGCAAATCTTACTGATTTTAGATAGTATGTTTCATTGAACCGCATCTCCTCCAAATTTTAGAGAGATAATAAAGGTAATTTTTCTATTAAATTGTGTAAGAGGTGCCGTTTGAAAAATACTAAATAAAAATATTATATTTAAAACAAGTTGTGAAATACATTCCGTGCTTGTTTACAGTTTTGCTTTGAACTTATGCGTCTCGCAAAAATAACAAACAATTTATGAAAAAAGCTTTGTTATTCAATCGCGCCAATACATTTTGTTCCATTGTTAATGTAAATGTTCCTGTATGTCTAATACTTATCATTCGCAGGAAAAAGAATAAAATATGTATATTTATAAAATCACAAAAGAGATACTTTATAACATATGTAAAGCATTTTCCACTCCATTGGCGGCGTGCAAAACAAGAATTCTAAGTTCCTGAATTTGTTCGTAGGGTAGTGATTGCGTAGCTGCCAACCTCCCCGATTTCTTCAGGAAATTTCCCACTACTACTTCTTACCTATAAATTCATAGTTGATATAACACCAAACATTTAATCTAAAATAAAGCTGTTTAAAAATTGTGGTGGGGGGGGGGACGGGTAGTGCACCCCTTAATTCGGCGATCCAACTCGTCCCAGAGGTTCTCGATAGGGTTCAGGTCTGGGCTCTGGGCAGGCCAGTCCATTCGATGAACTCCATTGGCACCATACAAAGCCTTGGTTAACCTCGAAACATGACAACTGGCATTGTCGTCCTGAAAGTAACAGGGGTCCAACCCGTAAAACTGCCACAACGTAGGCATCGGCGTTGAGCTTACCATGAATGGGGACCAAGTGTCTCAGTCCATACCAGGAGAAACTACCCCAGACAATAATTCCACCTCCGCCGAACTTGACTGTTGGCACAATGCATTCTGGCAGGAGACGTTCTCCAGGCAGACGCCAGACCCAGACCCTGCCATCCGAACGGTAAAGGGTGAACCTTGATTCGTCGCTTCAAAGAACCCGTTTCCACTGATCTACGGTACAATTTCGATGTGCTTTGCGCCACATTAACCGTGCAGCGCGGTTGGACTTTGTGATCAAAGACATATGGGCAGCAGCACGACCATGAAAACCAAGCAGATGTGCTTCCTTACGGACGGTATACATTGAAATAATTCTCCCGGATGCCTGTTGAAACTCCTCGCAGATAAGGGCCATCGGTTGGGTGCGGTTCTTCCGATTTTCTCTGGACAGCACTCGTTGGTCTCTATCTCCCAGTTTCGTTGGTCTGCCGACTCGGGGTGCATTCCGACAATCACTGCTCACCTTCCACTTCTTATTCACATAGGCCACTGTCGATTTTGGGTACTTCAGATCGTTAGATATGACCCTTAAGGATCGGTCACATTTGTGATACCCGATAATTATACCTTTCTCGAAATCAGAGAGCTCCGATCTGCGCGGAATCTTGCATACGACTAATGCCGATGCTGTTTCCTGCACGATATATACCGGTGGAGGCCGTGACGTATCTCAGGACCGCAGATATCGTCACTTGCATAAGTCTCCAAATACTTATTGGTAGACAGTGTAGAACGTATACTGTTTTTGTTTTTGGGTACTGCTTTGAATGCTATACACGAAGTTTTTAATTTTAAAGATCTTTAACTTCAATTGTTTTGGGTAGATTTCATTTTTGTATTGCATATTTTTAAATATCACAGTAACTTAACATAGAGTTAGATTGAAATAAAATACATAGTTACTTTTTAACTTAAATTAATCCTAAAATTTTACATTATTAAGTTTATATATAACTAGAAAATAAGCTTTTGCTAAAGCTACTTCCACGGTGAAAAAAATTACTCCTAATTGATGTGGTGTCAATACTTCAGTATCAAATGATATCTTGAATCTATACTATACAATATTAGTTTTTCTGATGCAAACGTTCTTTTTCATTTGTAGTCACTGTCTAGACATTTTCAATAAATATTTGTCTTCCTCTGCATTAAATATATTGAAGCAAAATATTTAATTCATGAACGCTTGTCACTGCAAAGAAAATTGAATGCTAGTTCTAAAAGACAAATACATTTTTTTACGAGTGTATGAGTTAATATTAATGTATTCGTTTCTTCTTTTAAAGTTGCGTCAGTTTATTTATTACATTCTTGAATGATTGTTAAGTAAATTGATGGGGATTTTGAGAAAATAACCTTCACATTTTAAATTTGAATAACTCAAAATCGAAAGTCGATCAGAAAAGGAAACTCGCTGTTTTTTTAAGAAGAGTGTATCACAAAAGCGTACTTATACGCAAAATGCATTGTACGCAAGTTACGACAGGCAATATGGTACTTTCTTCTTCCATTGTAGAATTATAACAAAAGTACTACAAAAAGGAACGAAACATATTTAGTTTTAAGGAAGCCGAAAACAAAAATAATATTGCTATTCAGGGAAAGATTCGGCAGCAGTGAATAGATTAAAATCAAAAATAAAAAGAATTGCTGGACCTGTTGAAGTAATAGCGTGAATTTAAAAAAAAGCAAGAGTAAAACGTAAATATATTATGAAACTTATAAAAATAAAACAAAAATATAATGAAAAACAGTATAGTTAGTTGTATTATTTCATATTTTAAATACACAACAGAAAAAAAAATAATGTATAACGTATAAAGATCATGTATAAAATTAATTAATACGGCGGACTCTTAAAAACATACTCTGTAAATCAGATGTTAAGGTATAGCTGCCAACTACTACAGAAATACTATGCGGTCCAGCATATAATTAACCAAATTTTTTTACACGATTTTTCTACTTAAGATATACCTAAGTTTTTGTGCTATTTGCTGAAATTTGTTACTACTTTAAAAAAATACTTTTAAAAAATACTGTGTATAAAAAGTGGTTAACTATATTCTGTAGTAGTTGGGAGCTATGGTTAAGGTTAAAATAAAAATAATAAACTTCCTCAAAAACGCACATACACAAAGTTAAAAAAAAGAAAAAGAGGCAAACTAAGAATTTCCTTTCACGTCCGTTTATATAATTTAATCTGTCCTTTCGATTTCGCATATGTAGGTAAATAGCGATTTTCTGTGTCCATTTCATTTTGTGAAGCTATGGTATAAGTTGGAATTTCGATTAGCTAGAATTTCGAAAAGGTAGCCTTTCCTTCTTAAAAAAAAGGGATAACCTGCGAATGTGCTTTAATGTGTCCAATTAAAGTATGTTTTTTTAAGTAATATTTTATTTATTATTTTATTTTAATTTTTGTTAATATCATATTTTAACTACACTTCTTAAGCGTGAACAGAACATATACTTACATGGCTTTGAGTAATCATGGTTAATGAAAATATAATTAGTATTTTTTTTTCTTTTTAAATTAAGATGAACATAGACCGCTTGCACATGCTGGATTTATGCTTTCAATCTCTATACGTAACAATATAATTAGGGGGGCTAATTTATAAAATATTTTCAAATTTTTTGCTAAGTTAAACCAAATTTTGAAATTGATAACAAGAGGAACTTCTCGGGAGCGACCTCCTCCGTTCCACGAAAAATCAGTCGTTAAGAGGTCGCTCAAAGAGCTATAAATATTTGATAGCCAAGGAAAATACGCTAAAAAACTTGTTTGTTTCCTTATTTATGAAACTGCATGCTAATGCATAAATAATTATAAAAACATATTTATTTAAATAAAAAAAATTAATAAAGCATGTAGATATTTCGGATTATTTAATTCTTTTTTCTCTTTCCGAGAGTACTTCTTTCTGAGCTTTATTTCTTACATCTGTCAAAAGACTGTTTATTCTGATATTCTTCATGCATTCAAATTTGCTGCAGTAAATTCTATTTGCTTTAAATTTTGCTTTTTGGGTTTCCCACAACCAGATGTAACCGCTAAGTCCCTCTCTGAAATCCCCTTTTCCTGTGACTGGACAGAACCGTCTACCTATAGAAAGCCTAACTCAAGCTTTGACGTCATCACCAGACCTACGAAGATGACGACATCAGAATTTAATATTTACCCAAAAAATTACTTCTTGTAGGAGGACTTTCTAAGGGGTTCTAACCAGGGTTGTCAGATTTGCTGTCCGGGTAGCTCCCATTTTCCCCACCGGACGGGTTTTTTTCCTTAAAAAACTGTAGGTTTTGGGGTATAAAGGATTTTTTAAGATAAAACTTTGATTTGCATCATTTTAAAAGAAATATCTCAATAATGATTTAACTTATTGTAGAAAAATTTAATATCTTACAAAATTTTGAAGTTCTATTTCACTTCAAGATTATTTTAATCGCTAATGGAACTCTAAATCCTAGTTCCATTATGTTCTTTATGAAAAAAAAAACAACTTTGTTTTTTACCAGTCGTAATGCTGTTTAAAAGTTACTTTTATTAATTTTTGATAGTTGAAATTTATGCCATAAAATTTTCTATGACCAAACAAACTATTCAATTAAATGGTAGTTGTTTAAACATAATATGTTATCGTAATGGATATAGAACTATGGGCTTTTATATTGCTTTGAAAGCAAAGAAAATAAAATAATTTGGGAAATTGTATGTAACGTTATTAATATATTGCTGACATTTTCTTTCATATTTAAATCACTGGAATTTCTTTATCATTTTCTCAGTAAACGTATAAATAAAAAATTACATTCATAATATAATTTCTTAAATTACACAATAAGAAGATAAACCTTTCCCTAAGACAAACAAAATATGCGTATGCTTTGTTTTACTACACCCACTCAAGAAAGTATTCAAGTAAAAGCAAAATTTCTTACTTCAGTTTAGTGAGTAACTAATTAGTTCTTGAAATTTGCACAGCTTTAATATAAGTTATAATTATTTGTTGATGTATTTTAATGGTATTTCACATAAGTTTCTAATACTTATAATTTACTAAGCAAATAATTATTTATTCAAAAGAATATGCAGTGAAAGATTTTGAAGTAATTTTGTTCATTCATTTATTTTTTATTTATTTATTTTTTATTATTTATTTTTCCTTTTAGCAAACTGCCATGTTCCCTTTGTGAGTTAAACAGTAATCTTATGTTTGTCTATGGTTTGAAGTTTGCATTTCTATATGTGAAAATTTTTAAGTTCAAGTACTAAAAATTTTAATTTTGCCCAATAACCCCTGGGTTTTTTAATAAAACCCGCCCGGATTGGGCTTTTTATAAAAATTGTTTTTTCTTTCAACTATGGTTCTAATGCGTATTCACGGTACATCTGTGGAAAACCTACCAAAACTCCAGACCGTTAGATCGACAGCTGCGTGATGGCACCCGAACCTGGGACCTTCACATATCTTCCGTCTACCATTTTCAGTGACATAACCACTGCGCCACGGTGAAACTATAGATTGTTGCTGGTTATGTGGTCTCTTCTAGAGACCCTTTTGACATTAAATAGATAGGATATCAAATCAGTGCTTCAAAAAATTGGTCGTTAGGGGAGGTGGGTCACTCATAGGGGGTCATTATTCACTGTATTCCTTTAAATTTGGCTAAAAATATGCAAATTACAGCTCATAAATTCGCTCTTATTGCACTTCGTCTATAAGTATTCTCTGAAAATATTTTTATTTCTTTCCAGTTATTTCTTAATATTTTAAAATATTCAATTTATAATTGGTAAAGTTCGAAGATATTTCTGTATTATGTTGGTGTTCATTTTAACGAAAACACTAACAAATTACTAGAGCTGATTATTAATCTTTAATTTTGCGGCATAAAAGTATTACAGAATGAAGAAAAAAGGATGTCCACTAAGACAGTTACTGAATTTTTAAAATTTTGTTTCATTAACAAAATTGCAATCGAGAAAATAAATTTACGCACATTTTGCACAGGAACAAAAAAATATAGGTCTAGTTAAAGGGATCCAGTACCCATGTGCAGCAACGATGAACTGTGAAACTATTAGACTTCTGACCAGCTTTTGATAAGTCTTGGAGCTAATGATTCATCTACAGCAGGTACGGGTAACCTTTGGAAAGTAACGGGACAAACTTTAGGATGTTAGTAAAGTAACGGGCCGTATAATTCGGATCTATATGGGATTTCGAAGGGTTTGTGTGGTTTTTATATTATATTTTGATAAGTTCGTCTGGCCGGATCAAACACCGCGGCGGACCATATCTGGCCGCGAGTCGAAGATTGCCCATGTATGACCTACATTGAAGCTTTGGTGAAAAATGTAAACAAACGACCCGTTCCTTATCTCTGCCCCATTTATTATTTAATTGGGATTTCGTGCTCCAGAGGGTATGCGCATTCAACCAACACCTTCTAGATACAGAAAGCCTTACAACTGCTACGTCACCAAGCTTTGACGTCATCAATTAGCCTACATTTAAAGGTTCTATAGTGACAAGATAAATCTATTAAAAAACTCTGGTGAATTTACCCATGATTGGCAATATTTTTCTAATTTGAGATAAAAAAATATAATTTTACGACAAATGGCCGTTTTTAACCATAACTAATTAGATAATGTGATAAGGAAACAGATCATATTGAATAATTTTGTATGAGAAAGATATTTAGATTTTAATGTTTAATTTAAGATATTTTCTAATATATGAAATATTTACCAGAAATTTTTAATAGTTCTATTTTATGAAAATAAAACTTTTAAATGTGGCCAAATGATGACGTCAAAGGTTGGTGACGTAAGAGCTGTAAGGCTTTCTATATATAGGGGTCGTTGATTCAACCACGTCAGTGCGCTCGAGCTAAAACAACACCTCCTAGATACAGAAAGTCTGAAAACAGGTGCTTTTATGTCATCACTAGGTCTTCTAAGATGACGTTTCGTTTCGTTTCTAATATGCTTTCCATAGTTCCTGGGCGCCTTGCGCCCTCAACTACGCTCATGAAGCTATACTGACAAGGAAATATATTAAGGATAAAAATTAAAATACCTTTCTGATAAATAATTATTTATAATGATCTATTTCTATATCATATTATATAATTAGCGATATTTAAAATTTCCAATTTGTCGTAAAATTTAATTTTCTACCTTAAATCATTAAAATGTTTTATGCGGGAGTAAATCCACCACAAATTTTGAATAGTTTTATTTTGTCAAAACAAATGCCTGATGCTGACACTTCAGCGGACCTAGTGGCGACATTAAAGCTTGTATTCTCAGGCATTGTATATCTAGGATGTGTTGGCTAAAACCACGAACTTGATGAAAATGTCCCATCAAAGAGGATAAACTTCGCTGCGAGTGATTCCTACAGTGTGACACAGTGCAAATCCCATTTTAGAGTGGCTTTTGCAAACGAGAGCTGCTGGTTTAAGGAATGAGTCACATTAAGAAGGCAGATTAGTCCTTAAGGTGTATAATGAAAATTTGCATAACAAAATTAAGGTCTGGTTGCTGATCATCATTTTATCAAAATCATCGTTGATTAATTATATCTTTGGAGCAACAGTAAATTAAAGCTGCAATCACAATTTCTAAGCAAATTTTTAGTGTATCATTTAATCAATCAACGGTAATACCGAGATAAATTTAAGAAAAAAGAAATTGTATAAAATGATGATAAACAACCAGAATCACAATAGTAGTAATGTATATATTTTAGTTTTACGCCAGCCTTCTGCTCATTTTCACTGAAGATAAAGCTTTTATGCTACGGCGCTCCATGAAAACCAGAACTTCAGTCAGTCTTCTCATCTCTGAAGCGAAAAGTTATGTTTGCAAAGGTCAGGGCTTCAAATGGTAACATTTGTATATCGGTACTGGCTCCCGCGACATGTCTTCAAGTCGTCATGATTATTTTCAAATTTTCTAAATATGGTATGTAAACCTGTTAACCGGATTTTTGTATTCCTTTATGATATTTTCAAGAATATACTGCCAACAACATTTTGATATTTCGCAAGAAATTTCCTGAAAAGATATTAGGTAAATCATGCACATAAAGAGAAAAACTGAATAAAAAAATAAGTAGATTTCAAAAGTTCTGTTAAAATACAGACTGTTTCCCATCTATTCACATATTGGTGAAAATCCTTCATTATGATTCAGAATAGTTTTGGATCTAGCACCAGCAGAGGCGTAGTTTGATCATTCAATTAATCTCTGTCAAACCCATTGAGAACGTTGACAAGGGTGGATTTAATTCAAATTGCAGTCCGAATGCAAATTTCCGATTTGAAGGGGTGGCTAATGAAATCTTCCTTCTGCATCAATATACGGAGTTTCAAATTTTTCTCTCAAATGGAAAATTCATTGGACGTTTTAAAAAGTAAAATGATACATGAAAGTTGTAATTGTTGTGTTACACTTCTGGATTGTACTGTAAGAATTGCGTAATGTATTTTAAATTATGTAAATTTATTTCAGAATGTAAATATCATCGATTGTATTACCGATTGTATTATGAATTTTGTCAGTTAGAAAATTTCTGCACGTCTATAAAAATGCAATATAATTAAATGAAAATAAGATACAGTAGAACAAATAGATGTAATGCAAGCTAATAGATGTAATTTAATGAAAGTAAGACAATATCGTATAAGTAAATGTGTTGCTAAAGTGTTTGAAATATCAAAACCAGAAAGAAACAATTAACTATAAAACAATTTTTAAGGCTACTTTTCTTACGCTTGCAGTACTGCTTGCAAAATCGTGTCGGAAAGCAACGATCAGCAATTTGTTCTAATCTGTTTTGAACCATTTAATGACTCAGTCATTTTGAATTTCGAAAAAAAGGTTTCTTTCACTCCACCCTAATTGATAAGTTGGAATGACAAATACTTTTAATCGCTTTTAATCTAGGTTTGAAAGTAAATTATAAGAAATGTTACCTTATGTAGCCCTTGTACTTTAGTTAATAACTATGTAAAAATTTTACGTGACGTAAATATCTTTTTAAAACCGATATTCCTAATCAGGAGAAAAAGGAAGATATTTACAAAAGCTATATTTTAATAAGTCAAATATATGACCTTCAGTATGGTGGGTTCACAGGTGCCAACATTTACAGAATATAAATTATCACATTTTGTAGGCAGTAATATTCTTTTGAGTGCTTTTTTAAAATAACAAGTAACTTAAACTCGAACTCAAAATTTTTGCTATTTTTTAATTAATAAATTACTGTTAACAAAATTTTGTTAATTATATTCCGCACATGTTGACAGCTATGATACACAACTTTTGAACACTTTCGTTGCACAAGCGTATAAATTTAAGAAAAAAGTGATCTTTTAAGTGGTGTTAACTTAATCCGCTTCAAATATATAACTGTACCACTGCGCGGGAAAAATGCCCACTTGTACTTTATTCGTCCGTCGTTCGTCGTACAGCAAAGTTACATATACCAATCATTTACGATTGACGAACACTTTAATTTGCTATACATAAAAATTGCATAGGGGCCCATCTCCGTTTTAAAATTCGCATCAACTTTTTTTTCCAATAGCAACCCCTAGATTTCACTTCATATTTCAAAAATTTAGCTTATTACCCAGGTTAACAATTTTCAATAAAGTTGAACTGAAAATGAGCGTGTTATGAGCTTCCAAAATCCCCCTCTTCCTATGTTAAAATATTTTTTCGTACTTTTATCCATATCTCATGTAATATTGATAATAAGAAGCTGATGTTTATTAATACTATTAGAACTAAACGACCCAAACACAACTTAACTATTATTATAATTTTTAATAAAATATTAATATGCATTATGAATTATTAAATTAATATTAAAAAAATTATGAGTAATGCCTAGCCAAATTTTGCTGGAAATAGATACAGAAAGTAATGTTACGTGGTTGTGCAAAATTTCAAGTATTTACGTTCAGTAGTTTAATTTATCTATACTATTAAAATCTGTGCGCGTCTGTGTGTGTGTGTGTGTGTGTGTGTGTGTAGCATCATCTCCTCCTAAACGGCTGGGAGTTGAGTTTCGACCGAGGTATCCACGAATTCGGAAAATTTCAAGAAAGAACCTCCGCTAATTTAAATTTCGAAATTCGAATTAGTTTAGGAGATATTGATAAAAAACTCCGTCAAAAACGCTAATTTTTGCTCTCCGCAATTCCGTGATTGTAATCCCTGTAGTCAAAAAAGTGAGAAATAAGCATCGAGGTTGCCATGTTTGGCTATTTTATTAAATTATTTAGACTCCTGCAGTAAAAATAAAAGAATAATGATTTTTTTTTTCTGTTTAGATTATTTACAAAGTTATTTTTTAATTAAAATAATGCGTTCATGTTAAATCAGAGCTGGAATTCAATGTTTTTTATGTGTAAAAGAATAAGGGATTGAGAGATTTCCGAGACTAATTTGTATATTTTTTAGTTTGGCCGAAAAAAAATGGCTCATTTGGCGATTTTGAGAAAGTATTAGGTTTTATCGATTTGTACAGTTTTGGGCTTGGCGCAAATTACTGAGAGCGTAACGAAATAGTATTTTTAATAACAAGTATAAGTTTTACGGCGCTATACTTCGATTTTTCATATAGAAATAATGCAGTTATTAAGGCGATTTTAAACGATGTATAGAATTTTCACCAAAGTAAACTTATTTAAGTTAGAGGAATTCCGCCAAATTTCAGAAAATTGAAATTCTCGCATTTTGTACATGGTAGTTAACGGTGATTAAACCCCGTTATAGTTAATAATAATTTAAATAACTGTTACTTATCAATAATATGCCTACATTAAATTTTGGCGATGGAACCATATAAATGATAGATAACTATTTCCCATTTTGATTGCTGTTAAATCAATGCTTCGAATGATTCTCTGAAAACAAAAAAATCTCGCAAAATGGTGTATGTTGGCATTTGGCGATCGAAGTACTGTGTAATAAATAATTGATTCTTATTTGTTAAAGCAGCGCTACGGAAGTTTCTTTTACTAAAAGCTGTTAGAAAGGCGTAATTAATACTGTCTAATATATTTTTTGTTTTACGAATTGAAATGTATGTTGATTCCTACTTTAGTACATTTCTGAGCAAAGTTGGCGAAAAATATTCAAATGTAGTGCAGCTCTGTACGTATTATTAATTCCATTCCACAATTGAGATGAGCCGATGTCACTAGCGTATGCATAGATATATATATATTTTAAATACCGCCAAACAAAGTATTTAATTTTGTGATTCGAGCAATTTGCCATCGACTGGCGGTGTTAATTTCGCCAATATGGCAGTTCTAGAAAAGTAAACATGAATAACTCATTTCATGTTCTATTTTTAACATTGCTATAATTTCCGTAGCAACGGAATCCATTGTTGCCACTTAAGTTGTTAAATTTAACAATTAAGTGAAACATTTCATTTCTATAGCTTTTAAGACTCGAAAAAGTGAAAACGCATCAAACGTGAAATAAATAGAACTAACTGTAACAGAATTGCATTTTAAAAATAATCGAAGTTTTCATGCAATTCTACATATCTTAAATTTTATTTCCTTCGCGTGTGGATGTCATTTTTTACGTCATTTTTGCTGTTTTGCTGGCAGATTATCCGGAGCAGCACATAACCTGTAATGTATTTGCTCCTCCGGACATAAGCAAGAGTTTATCCCCGGTGCGTATTTGTATAACCCCACTGTGTTAATCAGAATTTTCTGGTGTAAGATTTTTTAGACCGTTTTTTTACTGCGGAGATTCTGATCCTGAAGTATATTGATCACTGATAAAGGAAAAAAAAATATCAATTATATGCAAGCAGCAGTAGCCAAAAATTTTTCACGGGAATGTTACGGGAGTGAAGAATATACATTTTGTATGGCAAAAAACTCGGCATGGGGGGTTGTGACCCCCTATCCCCTCCATGGCTACGCCTCTGTACGCAAGCATCAGTTGTCACGTCATGAAAAACCGTCGTAGATGGCAAACTCCGAAGTTGTTCTGAGGGTTATACAAAATTAAAAATTTTACGTTTAGTAAATTTTACTTTTGATACAGTTCGAATATTTGGTTTTAATACATTTCGGCCACGAAGGTAAGATGAAATATTACTAAATACGGCAACCCAGAATTTTCTTAACTATTGAATTTGACACAAAGCAACTACAGTAGATTCCCTATGACACGGTAGATACGTTCCGTGTTGTAGGAATCCGTGCTGTACGGGTTCTGCGCTATACTCCACCGGGAGTGCGGACTGCGCGCTATAATCGCGGCAAAACTTATTTGCGCTCCGTAAAAATGCAATGATGTTTGGTGTTGCCATTCAAAAGGAATGTTGATTACAGGAGCTAAGGCGTCATAATATCAGAACATATGTCTCATTTTACCGTGCTGTACGAGTCTCTTTTAACGTGTTACACGAAAACGATAGTAATGTTTTCGTCGTGTTCTAAGAATTCGTGTTGTAGACCCATGTTATAAAGGGGTCAACTGTAATCTGTAAAAAATGAAAAATGAAATTAGTTATTTATTTATTGCGAATTGACAGTGAGATAAACGTCACTTTTATGTAACAAGTGTGATACTGCATTAAGAGTTCAGTAAGGGTAATAAGCTATTTCTCAGAAGTTACATCAAGAACGTTTTCATTTACAAAAGCGACATGATTTTCACCGGAGCAGGGTACATTTTTGGCTTTTAAACGTAAATGATGCATCCGTTGTTTCATGTAGGTTTTTTTAATATAGGTAAAATTTAAAAGTCGTGTGTAACATAACAGCGCTAATGCATTGTCCACGCTTTGAAAAATGCAAGATAAAATTGTTGTCAACATTATGTAATGTTATTTATGTGGTATATACTATATATTAATGCTATAAATTAAACCTCACAAAGAGAATTAAATGATGTAGAAATCGGGTATTTTTCGAAAGAGAAAAGTTTTGTCTGCATGCCATAAAGTTCTTTCTTTTTTGATCGCCAGTCACATTAACGTAGTTTTTGTGTCCTGTTGCAATCGTCTAAAATTTGCACACACGACGTCAACTTTTAGTCACGATTCAAGTATTTTTTCACGTTTTGAGATTCCGCATTATTAGGTTTAATTCGAATTATATATGTGTAAGGAAAATATGCGTTTCCCACCGTGCGGAGAACGGGTACGCAGCTAGTATTAAATAAAATGTGATATTTTTATGAGTTAAGACACCGTATATAAATTTATTAAGTGACATTTTTAAAAAAAATTCCGTAAAATAAACGCAAATTAGATTTCTTTTGCACAAAAATAGTAAAATTTAGCGGTATTAAAAAAAAAAATTTGAAACAAATAAATTGGTAGTTTGTACAGTTTGATGGTGATTCTTTAAAGTGTCTCTTGTTGCGCCCGCTTCAAGTTCCCCCCAAATAAAATGCTTTCCATGTATAGAATTAGGTGCTGTAGATGCATGTCTTCCAATACAACGTCTTGTTTCTGAAAACTAACATCCTTAACATTCCAGGCATGAATTTGACCTATTTTAATATCTGAAGCATCAGGTCTTTGGACTTCTGTGTATTTTATCAAAAATTCAACAAACATTCAAAATCACATTTTTTGTCTAAATTTTCATCTGACTATAAAGTAAAATGCCGCCAAAAGTCTTATAAAAATATTGTACACTGAATACAATAATATTAAATGAAGAAAGTGAAATAAGAAACAGAGTAATGATACTGGGTCTGCAAAAATTAGTTGTGCTTTTTACTTGAAATTAAACAAATAAATTTTCAATCATGAAACCATTCTTCTTGTTCGCCCGTAGTTGATTAACTTTCATTCTTGCTGTCAGAAAAGCAGAAAACAGATTCCCACTCATGGCAATATTTGACCTATCTAAGAGAACCTTCAAATACTCAATAACAATATCAAATTTAGAAAGATTTTCAAAATCTTAAGCAGTCGTTATGCATTTTTTCTTTAAATAATGTGTACGGACCAAGGAAGTTTGGGAGTCACGGATCATTTGACTAAATATTCTAATTTCTACCCCTAACAGAGCTGCCAAGTCTCCGGCTTTTTTCGGGAGATTTTCTACCACTAATTTTTACTTACAAAATTATAGGTATAAATAAGTCCAAATATTAAATCCAAACTAAAACTGTCTAAAAATTGTGGTGGGAAATCTCCCGGAAAAAGACGGGGTGGTAGCTCTGCCCTAATAATCTCAGTACAAAATAAGACAAGAACCAGTATTTTACCTGTAAATAATATTTATTTCTTTTAACTGTCACGATCGAAATTACTCAAAGGCGAAAATTTCGGAACCTAAAAATAGCGTTTTTCAATTTGTAGAAAGTCCCTTAAAATCGCGCAAAAAAACGGTTCACAACATCTCCCGAAATTATCTTAGAAAATTGATAAAAATATATATTTAGGGTAATATGAGGGTTTTCTTTCGTTTGATAAAGTCAAAATAAAATGTTGCCACTGAGAAAAACGAAGTTGATGCAGAATTAAATATGAAGACGGCCCCTTATGCAAATTAAATTACTAGTAAATTAAAGTATACGTTATTTTCAAACGAATGGTATATATAACTTTGCTGTAGGACGACGACCAAATAAAGAGCAAGAGGGCGTTTTTTTTCCCCGTAGAGCTGCACAAACCACATGCGAAATTGCATTTTTATTGTAAAGCTGTCATACAAATATGATAATGCATTTTAAAAAATGGAATGCGAACGAATTTTTGTTTTCGATTGCATGATGAAATCTCAGTTAAAAGAATTATTCATGGTGTTGAACAGCTAAATTATTACTTATAAGCGAATGTAACTAAAGGAAAAGGAAGTTTTTTAAGAAAATGTTGATTTTGAAAAGCCTACTATATCTAATATGCAATGATTATAATTAAATGTGGTAGATACAAATGAAGATTTTGTATAAATTTATTGAAGTAAAGACTATTTTACTTTCCAAAAATTTGTATAATTCAATGGTTTTTATAAATCTTGCGCCAGCCGTTGTTTAAATTAAAAATCCAATATTTTTTTACACTCATGAGTGAAATTAATTTCATGGTTGAAAAACGTTAAAAAAGAAATCTGAAACACTTTCATATTTTAAATACGCACTAAAGTGTTATTTATTAAAAGCGTATCCTCATCCATGCGTCGTCCCTACTTTTCTTCCTTATTCCATTAAGTTGGAAAGTGCATGATTTTTAATGAGTGTACCGTGTTTTTATTTATTGCTCCATAAAACAATTCTTTGGAATTGAACTCCATACTAAAATTGCCTACTAAAACTATTTTGAAATCTTCGTTGGACATATTCTAACCCAGAGGTTCCCAAACTGGGTGCCGCGGCACCCTAGGGTGCCACGAGCGTATGTCAGGGGTGCCGAGGATATAATCAAGAAAAGTGTTTTGGTGGAGTATAATCAAATAATTTCCTCTGAACCGGTATCCCCAAGAAAGTGAGCCAAGCCGATCACTAAGTAGGCTCAAACAAAAATATTTCAGTCAAGTTCAAGACTGTCCTGTAGCCTCTCTTTTATAGGAACTCCCTGAAAGGGGGGTATTGTCAAAATTCTATACCTCTTTCCCAAGAGAGTACTTTCTTGATAGTTAGCCCTATAAACAAACAAACAAAAAATAACGTAAAATGCATCTAAACTGCTTCATTCTAACCTTCATATTCATATTGCTTTAAAGGAAATCTGCCGCGAAAGTTTTTAGCCTGAAAAGGGTGCCGCAAAATGTTTTTAGCCTGACAAGGGTGCCGCGAAATGCTTTTAGCCTGACAAGGGTGCTGTGGGTAAAAAAAGTTTGGGAACCCCTGTTCTAACCACACTTCTCCTTTGTAATAAACTGCCGTGTTTGCCATTCTAAAGCCAAATTTGGAAGATATCGATAAGCTTGGTTCCTTTATGAAAGCTTAATATTTGACGCTAAACTTGGCGATAAAGCATTAAAAATTGCAAACCTTTGCGATTTTCAACATTTTATTCTCACCCTGCCCAGTATCTGGCAACCCTAATAAAACATGCAACGACATCCTGTCGATGCAGATCGGTCCACAAGTATCTCTGGACAGAAAAACGGAGCGAACAAAATAACACTTTTCAGTTTTTTTTCTTTCTTTCTCTTTTCTTCTGGCTTAAGGAAGAAACGCTCATTCGAACATTATATTTCATAAAGATACACTCTAAAAAATAACTCCATTTATAATTGAATGCAGGAGGATTTCTGTATAAATAACTGACAACTTGTTTGAATTATAACTACTTTTTGTGACTGTAAGTTTTAACTTAACAATGCGACGTGATGCCTCTGTTTTCATGTCATCAATGTTTCTTTTAAATATCGATATTTTGCCCAACGATGTATTGAAGCTGATGTTAACACCCATGTTTTGTGTTCATGTTTTATCACTTAGTCAATTATACATTTTAGGATTACTTGCCAACATCCACGGAATACAGTTAACCACTCTTTGCAAACAGTAAGCTTTTAATTAGAAAAGGCAATCATCCTCGAAGTGTGGCTGAACGTAATAGGTAGAACTATCAGTATAATTGTAACTGCTCAATGGCGAGCAGGATATTTTACTTTAAAGAAATGCATCATTCCTATAAGATGTAGGTGATTGGTATAATATTTTTAAATAGCATTTTAGAGCATTAAATTTGTGGTTGTTTTATCTCTCTGGAGAACTGGCTTGTTTTTCAATATTTTTGATAATTTATTTCTTAAAATAATTTGTGGTACTGTTGTTCCAAACCTTCATTTGGTTACGATCAGGCATGGGCTACTTTTGGAAAGTTTTGTGCCTAAGGTTATGATGTTAGGTAGACTATATAGATGGGATTTTGAATGGTTTAAATCGGTTTTCCTGGGGAATTCGAAATGTGCCACGGGCCAGATCAAAAGCCGTGAGTAAAGGTTGGATAAATTGATGAACGCACCAACTGCGACCCACCACGAACCATGGTATAAAAATTAACTTTGAATAATAATATTTCAATAGATGACCAAGCTGTAAAAGAACAACTGCTTAAATGAACAAAAGGTCGAGATATCTCACAAGTAAATTGAAATAAGGTAGTGCGACTATTCTAAAGGTTTGGTTATATACATATAAGGGGTGATCAAATGAAAAGGTACGAAACGGCACGGTGGGTACAAATGTAAACTTTATTAAGATATACACCATAGGCCTGAGCACAACCATCCCAGTGACAAGCCGCAGGATTCCTTGTTCCCAGAATTCCTGTGGCCGTGACGAGACCCAGTCCGTCACAGCGTCTTTGAGTACAAGCGCTTCCCTTTCAGGTGTTTCTTCAATGGACCAAACACATGGAAATCGCAGGTCGACATGCCCGGATTGTAGGGCGGATGATCAAGCTGTTCGTACTTGAACTTGGCCAGTTCCTTGTGGAAAACGGACACTCCATTTTCTCACTGGCTCTTGGGACATACAGTCTTCCCTGTATACGGTCATCACCCGGCGATGAATAATGGCCATTTTAACACCTTCCGCTGTCAGAAATCTGATAAAGCCTTGCTGCTCTTCAGTCATTGAACTTTTTTATGTGAACGCCATCCTGTCCTCACATGCACTGCCGTGTCAATTGAACGTAGGAGGGTGCTTTTTGTAAGAGCTTCTGCTCTCTCCTGCGGCCCCCCGCATGCTCCCACGCTCGACGAAGACTCCAATTGCATCCCGCGATGTCTCGCTACGTTCTCCCATGACGGAATATGCAAATATTTACCTGTTACGTTTTTACGCCTTTTCGTACATTTTCATTTGATCACCCCTTGTATATAGATAGATAGATAGATAGATAGACATAAATATAGATATATAAAGGATTTGAATGGAGTATGTAGTCTTCTTGGCTTGCGTCTAAATCTGTATTGATACTGTGTAAATTAAATATTTTGCTCTGTTTTCAAGAATACCTATGTTTTACTGATGTTCTAATAAGGATTTGAAGATTAAGGAAGAGATTGACTTGGGAAGACTTTATTCGTGGCTTGCCATATCCAGTCCGCGGGACGGGGGTTGTCCATATTTGGTTTAGATAATTAATACTGAATTGTACGACAGATTAGTACAAGCGTAGAATCCGAGAAGACTGAGAAGTGAAATCTTTTATTTCAATATTGCATTTTCAGTACAAAATATTTTATTCGAGATGTTTTCATAAGTCAAAAAGAACTCCTTAGAAACTGATGAACAACATCAATAACATTTCGAATTTATAACATGCTCTGAATTCTAATTTATTCGAAGATTAATTTGATAAACGTATAAATTTTTGATATATATCTATAATATTTCGAACTTGAGGCAAAGATGCTCACTAATTCAGAAATATCGCTTGAAGCTCACGAGTCAAACTTGTTCGAACACAGAAGGATAACACAGAAGGATTTCCAAAGACTTGAACAATTATTTTTAAATTGCCAAACATGTTGTCTGGCAAAATCAGTTTAGTTTTTTAGATGAAGAACTGTGTATTGTGTTTGGGCCGAGGTTTTTTCAGGGAAATCTAAAGCGTATTTGCGTTATATCTGGAGAAAACAGCCCCAAAATACCAGACCGTTAGATAGACTTCAATACGTTAGATCATAACGCACACTTCAGCCACTGACCGTATTTAGTGTATTATCTACTCTGCTATGGTAGGGTGAAGTGATGAAGTACATCATGTAACTCATTGGAACAATTGAATCATAGTAACGCAATCAGTATATAACGCGTAACTTAATTATTCAGGGCAAGAAGATGAATGTCGGCTAAAAATGATGCTGAGAATTATGCGTACTAAAATTCGCCGAAGAGCAAATGAAAAAAGAAAGCACATTTCTGTCATTTCATGCTTCAACAAACAGTTACGGAAAACACTTTTTTTTTTTTTTGGTAATGAATTAATTGTAAATCTAAATAAAATTAAGAATTAATATTCATTCCCTTTCTTTTGTATTAATTAAATTTTTAATGTCCTATCGTATAAACATTTAACAGTTTCTATAGTTTTTTTGAGAATTCCCCACAAAATTTGGATAAATTGGGTTATCCGTAATATTCCCCTATCCGGGAGGAGGATTTTCCCGACCATTCCGGTTAATCGATAGTACAGTAATTCTATGTTCATTGATGTTTTAATAGCATAACATTGATATATTGATACATCGATGTTTTGAAGACGATGTCGAATCCCTAAAACAATCACCGAACGTCCTAAATGTAAACTGACTGACTAACGGGAGGTTAATGGACATCCAGCACGCTGTGTCCCAGACAGCACATAAGCTTAAATCAAGCTTTCTTTGAATTTGAATTTGACGTATTAATACAAGATTGACAGTTCAATTCATTTTAAGCTTGCAGCAAGCTTGGAGAAGTCATTTGAACTGTCAAGCTTGAATACAACTTGATTTGGAAAGCAACATCCACATAACAAATAATTTATCATCAGTCATAAATATACTTGACCATAGAATTAAAAAAAGATTCTATATTTCCAAATATTGAAATTATTCAAAATAAAATATAATTATACTACGAAATTGATTTCAAAATCAGTCGTTTGTCTCGATTTTGGGCAGTATTGTCCAACATGAGTGTCGCGATATTGAAAGTTTTAAAACGTGTGCTGCTTTTAAGTTTATATTATGCTTATTTCCCTATTAGTAGAGTCTCTAAATCACACATAACATTATTTTAATTTTGATTCATCCAATTTAAAAATAAAAGAAACAGACCAACACATCGGCCACTGATCGATCTCGCCGGAAAACGGCGTGATAACCATAACAGTCACTTAAACTTTAGTTGGATCAGCGCAACTCAGGTTGGCCGAGTGGTTAGGACGCTGGCTTCCCAACCCTTAGACACCGAGTTCGATCCCAGCCGCAGACGCTTGACAGTAACAGATTAAAATAACTTGAAATTCCAGCGTAGAGGGGGAAAATGCGTGGAAAAATAAAATATGTGAGGCGAGTTCGCGGACGGGCGAAAATTTTTTTTTCAGGAAAATTTTTTAAGCTTGAAATTAAGCTTGTTGTGTCCAGCTTGATTCAAGCTTGCTATGTCAAGCTGGGTAAGTGTAAACTAGAACACCTGATTCAAGCTTGCATTAAGCTTACACGCTTGAAATTTTCACGCTTAATTCAAATTTATTGACTTGATAAATCAAGCTTGCTGTGCTGTCTGGGATGCTTATCTCCCGTTTGAAGTTACTAATTCCCGTTCTAGTAATCTGAAAGTTAAGAAGATCCCAAACCATTACGGTCAAATGTTACTCAATCGACACCAGGTATTTCTAAATGTTTTAATATAAAATAATTTTTGTTAATAATATTTTAGAAATATATGGTGGTTGTTATACTCTGCTAGCACTTACTAATGCATACCTGTTAAGTATAACGGAATATAATTAACCACTTTTTAGAACAAAAAAATTCCTACAAATATTGAGAACTGAGAATTTTGTCTATATTTTAAACAGAAAGTGGCCGTTTGCCAGAAAGCCATTAACTGTATTCCGTATATCTTCGCAATTATGCATGCTCAGAACCTTTCTAGAACAGAATTTTGTCTGGAATTTAGATTAAAAGATTCCGTAAACGTACGAAAATAATTTTGGTTGGGTTGTTTGCTAGTACATATTCCCTTTTTTCATGCAATATTTTTCTTAAAGCTAGTAGAGATGAGTTCGGGCTCATTTTTTGAATCCCGAGCCCGAGCAATATTATTTAACTCGGAGCCCGAGCCCGAAATTTCAGTTAAAGATAAAAAAAAATCCATTACTTCATTGTTAGAATACAATGAATTTTGCCGTTGTGCAAATTAAAGACAAATATAGTTGCAAACTCTCAATGCACTTTCTAATTCTTTATTTATCCATATGTTTATCCAATAATGTCGGATCTCATGACTAACTAATGAATATAAGCCGCCGTTCTGAAATATCCAAAGAGCTTCACGCACCTTCTAGGCGCCAGTACCGCTATTTTTTTTTATAAGTACAGCCAACACCGGTTATAGTGAACCCGGATATAGTGAACCATCGGATATAGTCGAACACAAACCATTAGCCCCGATCCACACACAGTATCTCTATCCATCATGAAGACACTTGGGTTTTAGTGAACTTCGGATAGAGTGGACGAAATTGGATGGTCCCCAGAGGCTCACTATAACCGGAGTTGACTGTACTTTTATTTTCCTCATGAATCACTTTTTTATATCTTTTTCAAGGAGTATGTTCAATAAAGGAGAAATTTTTCACGAGCCCGAGCCCGCCCGAGCCCGAACACAATTGTGAATTACAGAGCCCGAGCCCGGTCTCGGGCTCGGGCTGAGCCCGTCTCATCTCTAATTCTGAGAACCGAGAAAGAAAACAAAGCTCTACAAATATTTCACTGAATTTAACAATGAAATCAGGAATGAACTTCGTAGTATATCTAGCGTTATTCTAAAGCCAATATATTTCGGATATCTGCTATGAACACCTAAAACTATTTCAAGAATTTCAATTCAAACCTCAAATTGATGACTTCAAAACATTCCATTTCGTGGGAGTCACTGTTCACTTTGAACTGTGTCGTAATCACTGGTCATTATTTCGCGATCAGCACAACCGAAATTCCCAAACTCTTCCTTTATTGCATGAATAATCGAAATGTCGATATTCATCCGGTTTTATCAATGATGAAGATCATCCATCATGATAAAGTTTGCGCAGATTATTCGGAAGTGTTGAACTCAGAACTACGATCAAAATGGAACGAGGATAAAACAGGATAAGAGAATGGATTTAGACGATTTTAAATTGTCTGATATATTTAACATACCGTTTGGATTTTTCACTGAAATTATAGAAGGATTGGTAGTGTTCGAGTTGCCATACATTAGTTTGTGATATGAAACATTACGAATTTCAATGGCGTCAGACCTCTCTGTCCTCTTTACTAATTTAAGATGTATATTTTACATCCGCAAAACAAATTAATGTAGAAAATCCTGCTGTTTTTGTAAAATTTACACAAAAAATAATTTTTTTTCTTGTACACATAGCTGCCAACTCTTCCAATTTTATGGGAAAATATCGCCACAATTTTTAAGCAGTACTGTTTTAAATAAAAATGTAACCATTTTAAACCTGTGAAGATGAAAGTATTTAGTAGAAATCAGATATTAAGGCTGCTATATGCACGCGATTAAATTTTTGCATAATTGTTTATAAATGTAACAGTCTAGAAATTTAAAGATCATTCTATGTTAATAAAATTGGTATGGGTATGAAAATTACAACACAGAATAAGTTTAACCTAAGTGTAGGTTTAGTTAATGAAAGTAGATTTAAATGCATCATTTTACAAATATTTTCACTACTTTTAGCTATACAAATCGTCCAGTAATTTAAAATACCAACATATACTAAAGCCAATGTTCTGAACTTGGAGTTCTAGTACCCGTATTTACCATATTTCCCTAAATTTCATTAAACAGGAATTTAGTATTGGCTAAATAAAAGATTTAACGGTCAATATTGGCCGTATCTTAACGGTCAATATTGGGTATATCTTAAACTGGATATTATACCGCATTCCTCTTCCGATATGTTTCGGAAATCCCGAAATCATCTCGATACTTCCAGCTGCAATCTCACATTGATGACTTCAAACCATTACGACTCAAAGGGAGTCATTCTATTGTTTAAATTCTGTCGGAATCTCTAATCATTATTTAGCGATCAGCGCATCAGAAACTCCTAACTCTCCCTTTATTGCACGACTAATCGAAACGTCGATATTCATCCCGTGTTATCAGTTCTGAAGATAATTCATCATGGGCAAGTGCCAGTAGATTAATCGGCTAACAGTTATAATGGTGGGAATGGAAAAACACAAAGGTTCATATTCTATATTTAAATAATCTGTGTGTCTAATACGACAAGAAAAATGTTAAGAATTATTCATAGTGTCAAAATAAACTATTTAATGGTTTATTGGTAAAATATTGTTAGGTTAGGTGAAAGCTCAAAACATAGAACATTTGAGGCTGTATTTTAATCTTTTAAGTATTAGTCTAATCTTCTAATAAGTAGAACATCTCATAAGCGAAGGGCTGCTAGCTTAAGGAGTACACCATCTTAAGTAGGCCTATTTAGATATAAAATGAAAATTTGTAAAATAAAATTAAAATTCTGGTTGCTCATCATCATTTTATCAAATTTATCAGTGCTTAAAAACATATCTCCAGAACAAAAGTTAAAATTATACATATATAAGTATTAAACATTGAAGCTGCAATCACAATTTCTAAATGCATTTTTAGTATCATACTTAATCCATAATTAATAATAAATCAATATAAATGTAAGAAATACTAAATTTTATAAACTGATGATAAGCAACCACAATCATAATATTGCTATACAACTTTTAAATATAATTCTAAATTCTGCGTTCAAGTACTGAATCAATATTAGAGCCACTAGGCCTTAGTCGCGCAGGTCACGTCATAGGTGGCCAAGTGTTCCGTTTTTATCGGAACGTTTCTTATTACCAATTTTTTATTGCAAGTTAATTGTAATGCAAGTCTATATTTAAAAATCTAAAATAAAACTGTTCAAAAATAGTGGTGGAAAATGTTCCGATAAAAACACTTAAAATTGTTTCTTTATATTTTGAAGAAAAGGCTCTGATATCCAGAAGGCGTTGCCTAACGTCACATGCAAAAACATTGAACTAGGCTTATATCCCTTAAATATCCATCAAAGACATAACCAATAAATTACTATCAGGCGATGTACAAAGTTTCAGATTTTCATCATAAAAAGTTACAGATTTGTTTAAACAAAGTTAGTGAAGTGCTGTGCAATACCAGCAGTATAATAACTGCGTTAATATGCATTGCTTTCTTTAGTAATTTGTGCATGACCCCTGAAATGCGATCACCCAACCTGATTTTTTTCCCTTAGAGAGCCATTGAAAAACTGTTTAAGTTAACTTTAATTCTATCTCCGAAACTTTTTAAGAAAAAATTTTAAAATTTTGTGCATCACTTAATTAATGTATGAGGAATGTTTTATATAACAGGGAATTTTTCAACACGCGGGCCGTATAAAAATATAATTTTGTTTTTATTTAGATTTAATTTCGTAGAAACCTCAGTCGAATTTATAATATTCTGTATTTTTTTAAGGGGGTCTTTGGAGAATTTAGAAGGAAATATACACGTATTTTAGACCCTTGCTGTTTTACATTTTATAATCAAAATAATAATCCCAGCATAGGGATTTTTTTTATGATGATACATTATAATATATCATAAAACACTTTAGATGAAAGCCCATTACCTTTACATATGATTGAATTTTTTTTTTTTTTTTTAACAATATATCTTTAAATAGAGCATGTTACTATCCTTAAGAGAAGTCAATTTAAAATTCACATACAAACAAAATCTTTGTAACAAAATAAAGTAAAATATATATTTTATAGAATGAATTAATATTTAATAAAATTTTAAATTTAGAACTTTAAATTTGTATTTTAAATTGAAATTTTTTTAAAAAAGTTACTTTTTCCCATATATTTCTATTGAAATTTTCATTTTTTTTTCCTTCTCTCTTACTTTTAATATTAATTCATTCTGTGGATACTGATAGCCATTACAACAATACGAAGTTTTGTGAATATAATAATCATAGAAATTTTCTGATCTTACAGTTAATTAAAACGCGTTTTGAGAAAACTCAACTTAAAGTTACTTTATTGTGTTCATATATAAAACTTTCAATAAACGCTTTTATGTGCGTCTGCGGTTCTAGTCGTAATAAACGCATGAAATTTAGGTCAAAATGTCCAGAAATAACTAAAATTTCCAATAAAATTAAAGTTGAAAAATCGATTTTTTTAACCTTTAATCTTCCTATGACCCTTTAGCAATTTATACTGTATATGTGTACGATCATTATTAGAGAAATTAAAACCTATGTCAGTGTTTTTGAAAGTCTCCATATATTTGCCTATACATAAAGTTGTACAGAAAAAATATATTATTATTAATACCTTTAAAACTGAAATAAAAACATTTCAAAGAAACTCTTATTGCAAGGAAGTTCCTATTTTTTCACTCTGGCAAAAAAAGGAATGGTTATTTATTTATACTCTGTGACATATCAAATGTAAGCCGAATGGCTTTCGTGTTTGGAAAGGAAATATGACGATATCTATTTTAGTTGAAAAGAAGCTATTTGAAAAAGTAAACAAGTTCCATCTGTTTGATCCCTCACCTGAGCTCAAAACAAGGAAGATCCAGTCACGAATCTTGAACGATGCGTCTTTCTTCGTATCATGTTTTGACACGCTACTGAAGCTTGCGTGCTTATCTTGCTAAGCGTTCATGTCTTCTTCAAAGCATATTTAATCAATTTAAATATAATATTTGGAAAACTAGTTTCATAGTTTTTCTTTTAAGCTTTGCTATGAGAACTTCCTAGGCCCATAAAATTGTGAGCAATTCCGGAATATAACTAACCACTTTTTGTAAACTGCATATTTTTTTCCGCATTCTTTTAAAAGTTCTTCAACTAATGGAGTCATCTTACTATTTTGCAATAATTTAAATAAAAAATTACTACTCTGAAAAAGTGGTTGCTTGTATTCTGGAATTATTGGCAGCTATGTAAATCATTCCCTAAAAGATTTTACAAATTATATATATTTTTAAAAATGCCATTTACTTTTTTTGTATTTGTTACTGATACTCTGGAAAAAGACGAATGTACATTAATAAAAACAAGTACCAACATTAATTTTAAACGAATCGTTAAAAAGAGAAAAAATTCCCGAATTTTGTTTCCTACTAAGAATAAATGAACTGTCAGAGTAGTATAGTGGGCATGTAATTCTTAGTAAATAATTTGAATAGCTGTATTTACGCTAGTAATCAAAATTAAGTGGTAATGACAGAAATAAAAAGTTACTGATTCTTAACTAACTGAAACTAACTTTCTTAACTAAGTGAAAAACTATTTATAAAACTTTGTCGAAATTATTAGTTAAGATGTATTGCAATGTTCAGCAGTTGAAAATTCTCAAAATATGGGAATTATAATCAAATTTATGGAAAAACAAGTCACTTTTTGTGAAAATTTTCCTCCGTTTAATACTGTTGGCAAAGAGCTTACCTAACCAGTTTAACTCGGGGTACCACTGCCTTGTCGAAAAATCTCCCATCGCTTATAGAACCCCCATGTTAGATATGCAGCTTGGCGAGGAAATCTTTTACGATTCCTACCCGAACCATTAAACCGCGGTCTCGGAAACAGGATATTTCATGGACAAGGAAAAGCAAGCGGGGTATTCCTTCCTCCCGTCAGAATATAGGATCTAGGAAACACATCTAGGATCGGTCTTCAGACTATTTTTTTGAACTCATTAGTAAACAATATTCGATCCCAGTCTTCCTGGCTTAATTGAACATGATGACCAAACCAGATTAAACGGGCCTTGGGCCCCCTCTAGGAGCTAGGGTGAGTCAACACCTCCAAGATATAGGAAACCTTACGACTCCTACGTCACCAAGCTATGACGTTATCACTAGGCCCACAAAAGTAAAGTCATCACAGTTTTAATTTCGCAAAATAAAACTATTTAAAATTTCTGTTGCATGCTACAACTATTAGAAAAATCTTAAATTAAACATTAAAATTAAAATACCTTTCTCATAAAATTATTCATTATGACCCATTTTCTTATCATATTATCTAATTAGTCATTGTTAAAAATTGCCTTTTGTCGTAAAATTATATTTTTTATCTCAAATTATTAAGATATTGCTACTCATGGGTAAATTCACCAGATATTTTAATAGTTTTATTATTTAAAAATAAAATTTATAAATGCTACTCAGCGGTAATGTGTTTAGGCTTTCTATATGTAAAAGGCGTTGGGTCGGGGGGACACAAACAGTTCCTTTCTCGCATATAGGTGAAGTACCTCTTCGTGAAGCAGCAGGACGACTAATTCGCGTTCCTCTGGCAGACAGAAGGTCTAAAACCAAATCTCTTGTATTGGTTTCGCGGTTGCTTTGAATTGATAATGACAGAAAACGGTCTTCGGATGCAGTTGCTCTTGGTCGCTTTTACACTGGCTGTGTCTAAAGCGCACTGTCAACTTTTAAGCTTTTCTTTTCTTTCAGGTTTTAACGTTTTCACCACTTTCAAAAAGTTTTATTTTTATCTAAAAATCTGAATATCTTCACATTTCCAATTCACGTCATAATATTATGCCTGAAGGTTTTCCTTCTCATGCTGAGGACAAAGCGACATCCGCTATGTAGCTCCACTAAAGACGGAAGTTCAGTCATATTGTTAAGAACAATTCAAATATTCAGGATGCTCTCAGCCGTAATTTTCAAAGAAATGGCCGTTTTTAACAATAATTGGTATTCGTCCGTTAAAATAAAATAACATGTTCGAACTCAAGAATTTCATTTGAAAACGGTGAATAAAGTTTCGTGGAAAAAGGATTTTCGTTAGATATTTTAGATGGAAAGAAGTACTCGACACCAAACGCACTCTTATGAGTAGTTAGATATTTAACTATTATTAATTAATTTTTTAATACAGAATTCCCTTTCATAACCAAGGGTGTGCCAAGTCACATTCATATATGTTCGAATGGCTAGAAAGTAATTTTTTTTTCCTTAGTAGGGAACGGAAAATCAGCAAAGGTGTAAGTTTTAGAAATTTTATAGCAACCAACCCTTTTTCAATGTTTATCAGCTTATCAGTAAAAAAAAAATCGAAACTGTTATGTCAAGTAGCTGCAGAGGAAATATTTTAACTACTTACATACATTTGAGAAAATTGACATTAATGTCTTGCCAATCCAATAATTTGACTGTATTAATAATAACTGGATAACACTTTCACGCATTTCAAATTGTAAATTTCTTGAAAAGCATTCTCCTTCCCCAAGACCCATTCTGAAACTAAAATAAGATTCACCTGAACCTTTGGAAGCACTGGAAAAGAGTCAAACAACATCTAGCAGAGTAGAGCATCATTCTCTCAGTCCGTAAGTTTAGTTTTCGATCCTAGGGATAGCAGAATAAAGTATTACAAATAGCAGTTTTCATAGATGCCAAGTATTACGGAGTATAATTGACAACTTTTTGTGAACGGTAATTTTCGATTTAAAATATAGCAAAATTTTAGAGTTAATAATCCGACTTAGAAACTATTTCTAAAAATATTTAAAAATTACTGTTTGCGAAAAGTGGTCAATTATATTCTGTTATACTTGGCACCTACGTAAAATGGAAAATTGCCGTTCAGATTTTTCGAAAACGGAAAAATAAGAAACAAAATTTTGCTGCTGATTGTTTTTCCGTTAATTTACAGATATATTTTAAACAGTGCATCGTCAAACTCCTAAGAAAATAAGAATTGTTAATCTTCCCGAAAACGTTCAAATGTTGGCAGATATGCAACTGACAAACTGTTTAAAAATCTGGTGCAAACTTTTTGATAGCTATGAGCATGTCGATATCTTAGACGGCCTCCCTTTATGTTTGAATTCTCTAAATTCTGCTAATTCTTTGCTACTTTTGACCCACACTTAAATTATGCCTTTGAGCCCTAGCTAATGAACAAGACCTTAACTAGGGCTGAAAAGCAGAAAGGGTACAAAATTAGCTTGATCGCAAAAGGTTTCAATAAAGTTATAATATTTTATGTCCGTTTTTCAAACTTTCATATCTGTCGGGAGGAAGGGTAGAATTTTATTACTTAGAATGATTTTGAGAGGTAAAGACATATTAAACTGTTGTTCAAGGTGTAGGGGGGGTGCAATTTGGATTAATCTGCCAGGGACTCGAAATCTCTTAGCTGCACTCTTGCTAATGAATCACTCTCAAAAACAACATTTAATTTAAAAGGCGTTATAGCCAGGATTTCTAACGCGCGTGCATTCTGGAACACATTTTTAAAGACTATATTTGCATATTTCCGGAGCTAATACACGCACAGAAGTGCAATTGTGTGACTCAATATCCATGCATAATTACAATATTGTATACTGATTGCAACTGTTACTTAGCATATTTTTTTCTCTTTGTCTTTAATTTTGATTACCATTACATTTAAATGGAATTCGATATTTCAATGTCATATGAAAATTTTACTTTTAATGCTATAAAATTATTAGTTTAATTGTAATTAACTGCGTCATTATGGGGTAAGCCAGTTCTGAAGCCAGTAACTGTGAATATGAACTACTAAAATTCAAATTATGAAAATAAAGTAACACTAAAATTCGCAATCCTTTTATAAATTAACTGCCTTTTTTTTACACCAACCCACCCACACATACACACACATATATATTATTGCTTTAAAAATATCTGTTGAAAATACGCTTGACATTTTATCTGCATCAAAGAAAACTTATTTGCATGCCATAACACATTAAACAGAAACTGGATAGCTCCCGTTTCTTGAAAAGAAATATGTCTACCTCTTTCATCATAAAAGGAGCTATTTGAAAAGTGTAAACAACATTCGTCTGTTTGATCTTTCACCTTCGCAATATCAAAGAAGATTCAGGCACATACACTGAAATATACATTTCTGATTATTTTCTGACAAAATGTTAGAAACTGTTTGCGTGATTATTTCTATTTATTTCTATTTTTGCTCTTTTTTTTTAAGAATCAACTTTAGAAAGCGTGTTTTAATTTTTTTTAACGTTTACTACCAAATTTTGCTCATACTTATTATAAATTAATAATGGTTTTTTGAACGAGTATTAGACTGTATTTCAATAAATAGTATTTTTTTTAATTCAAATAAGTCTTTAAGAGAAAAAAAAATTCAAAATACATTTCTTTTTAAAAATTTATCGCTGAATGTAAATCAGACTATTCATTTCGTCATCCTAACTTTTGTAATTATGTTTTCTTTTTCAGTCTCGAGACGTATATAAAGTTTAATTTTAAAAGAACTAGAAATTACAATTGAACTGGAGATGGTTTTGAAAAGTCGAAAAAGTTACGATAAAAAGGAATATTCATACAATTATTTTGTTCGTAAAAATTTAATTTCTGTAACTCGGCTGATTATACATGATAACTTGAATAATTCATAAAGAAGTTGAAATTTCCTATGCATTTCCCATCCATACAATAGCAAATCTCTAAAGTTCAAAAGCTGTGAGTTTGCACGATACGTGGGCGTTATAAGTTAAGATTTGGTATAATTCACAAAGAAATGGTTCTGAGTCAGCTACGTAAACAATTTTCTTATACAGAGTGTAGAGTGCTGACAGAGCCCAATGGCTATTTCCTAAGCCGTTAGTCAGAGACACAGCACCAATTGCAAAAATGCTTTAAATTGTATAATACATTATAGAAGAAGCAATCAAAGTCAATAAATGAATTTCTATGAAAATTTCGAAATTTAAATTTTTATGCGGTTCCCCGGTCCATCAGTTAGTTATATTTGGAAAAAAAATACAGTTTCATGCACGCACACACACACACACAAAACAAAAAACCGTCCTTCTACGACCAAAGTTTATCAAGCAGCAAACATTGTGAAAGAAGCAGCAAACATTGTGACTTAAATAGCTTTTCCACGTTTAAAAATGTCCCGTTATGGTTAACCGTTAAGGGACCATATAAATACTGAAATTTTAAATTATAGGTTTTAATTTCATTTTCTGGCATAATGCGTAAAAAGCAAAACTAATTTTAGAGTACTGATCTTCAAGCAGACAGGGCCTTATTATCGCAAGGGCAAATCAGGACTTTGCCCAGGGCCCCAGGCTCGAAAGCCCCCTCCCCTCCCCTAAATTTGAAATGTTGTTCTGAAAATCCTTTTCTAAATAAAAATTTTATTAAAACATATTTCATGGATCGGAGGTCTCCCAAATCCATCAATGCCCGGAGCTCTTGTTGGTCATAACCGGTCCCTGCAAGCAGAGGGTTGTAGTCAAGCTCTATTAAAATGTATCTGAGGTCGGACTTACTAAATCGTATATGTGCAGCATTCAGATGTATAACATAAGAGTGTGCTACGCAAAGTACAGGAAGAGTTTTCTACACGGGTGCATATTTAGATTGCAGTCGAAGGAAGTTATTTAACACCAGTTCATTAAAAAAATTGTTTAAAAAATATTATTTTCATCATAAGCCATATTTTTATGTTACTTTATTGGATGCATATAGTTAGACGTTAATCTTCTTTATTGCAATCTTTATTCATAAAATAGTTAATGAAGTTGCTAATAAATATTACAAAGCTCAAAACCATGTGCATTAAATTTTCTCAAATTCATTTTGTATACAACCCCTATTTTGCAGCTGGAAAAGTGCTCTAACTTTCAGTAAATTTTCGTCGTAGAAGCAGAGCCCGATCAATGCAACTGTGATCCCTGGACAAAAGAAAACTATTGGGCCCCACGCGATAACTTTTCCCCTTCTAAAAAACCAATTATGATTGGTTTAAATATCTTCCCCCTCCCTCCAAACACGAAATTTTTTTTTAAGTAAATGAAACAAACGAATATATATATCAATGAAACAGATAACATGATATAACTGATAACTGCTGTATTATAGTTGCCAAAATGTACGGGATATAATAAACCAAATTTTTTTTAAATAACAGCTAACCAGCATATTTAATTACAAAAATTTTGATACTTTCAAACTTTAAAAATAATGTTTACAAAAAGGTAGTTAATCAGATTCTACAAATGTTAGCAGCTGTGCTATGTCGACTATAGAACCTTTTGACGAATTGAAAATAAGTTTAAATTAATTGATACAGATGTAAGTTTGAATTTTCATTGTTCATATTTTATAATTGAAAAACAATACAACTTTTGACGCTTTTTTACTTTGTTATCTTATTGTGAAGTTATAAATTTGTAAAAAATAAGATATTTGGGCCCCTAAAATCTGTGGGGCCCTGGGCAGTTGCCCCGTTTGCCCTGCCGGGTATATGGCACTGTGTAGAAGGACGAATTTTTTCTTTATTGTACATGAAATTCCATAAAGATCATATTATTTATAGCATTTTTGCAACTGTAACTATGTGTCTCTGACTAACGGTTTAGGAAATAGCCATTGGGCACCGCTAGCACTGGATACCCTGTATATTATTTAATGTACAAATCTTATACTCTAGGGCGAGATTCAAGTGAAACACAATTTGAACGTTTTCCGCGTCGAACAGGGGAAACTTCGAAAGATATCAATGTTTCTTATTGAACTGAAAAAACCAATCGTGTTTTGATCACGAGACAGCTCGATAGGTTTGTTTCGAACGTTTTTGACATATTCGATCGAACTTTAGCTGCTCTTCAAGAGGGCTGATATTTTGATCATTCGACGAAGACGGAATTATATTCTAAGACATTTAAAATTACGAGGTGATCGCATGTATTTAAATGATAAGGAGTAACTAGTACATAAAACTATTTTAACTATTAAACTAAACTAATACATATTAAAACTATTTTTAAAAAGATCGGAACACTACTTACTAATAAATTCCAAAAAATTTATAACTAGTAATAGAAAAAAATTCCCACACTTCACACGTGCAAACTTGTAAACAAACAAGCAGAATTTCACAGTTGCCGTTAAAAGCAATATTCACTAGAGCAAAATGCAGTTTTTTTTCATTGGTTCAAAAAATACTCCGAACGTTACCGGAAGTGACATCTTCACTCTTCGGTGATAAAGTTTGGTCTCGAACGAAATACACGATTTCTTTTCAGCTTGAATAACCATTGGAAGTATTCTGCAAAAATGTTCGAACTGGACTGAAAAACGTTCGATTCGAACTCGATCGCGCGCGTGTCACTTGAATCTCGCCCCTAACTATATTTGCATTTTTAAAAAATTCATAACCTGTTCGATATTTAAATCAACTATTTTATTTTTAAGCAACTGTCAAAATACAATAAAAGGCAGTTACCAGTCTTGTGATCTACTTAATTCGGAACAAATAACGCAATTTTCGTCCTTAATTGGTGGTAACTTTTCCTTACCTAGCGATTCGCTCAGTTAGAATTGCAATGGTACACACACCTGCCAACTTTCAGGGAGTTTCCTAACATGAGGCATATTATGGAATTTTTTAATACTCAACGTCTGCAATCAAATTTTAATTAAAAATAAAATTATTTAAAATTTGTGGTGGGTAACCTTTAAAAAAAGAAAAGAAAGAATAAAGGCATCTATGATATGGTATATAGGTCTGTCTGGCCTCTTATTTTATGCAGTGTTATTATATAGAATTACTTACAGCTTTATAGAAACAAAAAAACATATACTTAAGATGTGTGGGGTGCTCTTGAAATGTTGGACTCAGTTCAGTAATATGGTATCGAAAAATACAGGAGGATTTCTGTCACAGGGCATAGCAATGAAAGTGAATGTCTGGGAGGGATCCTCTCCCCGAAAATTTCTGATTAGTTGAAATAAACTTAATGCCCAGTAAAAATTTTGTTTATTTACTCACTGCTTATTTCATGCGCTTATTCTCCTCACCAGTGGCCGAGCGCATAGTACTCTGAACTGGGAGACGGAAGGTGCTTCGTTCAAAACAAAGTCGCTCCCGCCGACCTAACCATCCGGAGTTATCAGTGGTTTCTTCCAAAACTTGGCAAAATACTGGTTAGGACCCCTTACAAAGACCCCCACGGAGGGACCGGATGCATCCCCCGTGTAGATAATAGGCCGTAATCCCACAACACAACACAACATAATCATACGCTATCCCCCCCCCCCCTCACTCCGAAATATATTCCTATCTATTCCCCGCCGCTGTCTGCCAAAATGTCTAATTTTACTTCAGTTGATTAACTAGCATGTAATCTACAGATTATTTGGTAATCAGATAAAATAAATGTATTAAGTTGTGACAATCTGTAAGTTACGTGATATGAGAAACTTAACAGCAAGAGAAAAGTAAACTGATAATTTATAAATCTTATTCTTCCTTCTAAATGTTCACTATCTATATAAATAAATGATTTCTTCCAAAAATCTTCAATGAGTCTGCGGATATTTTCATTCTTCTAATTACATTTCTCCTCACATTTCTAAAAGTAAAAATTCATATTTTCCGCAACATTCTTTGTCTTTTAAAAATGATCAGTTTGCCGTTTTATTCATAATTAAATTTTATGGATATCTTGTTATTTCATCTTAATATGCCTGTAATTTTTTTTTTCTCCTTGTATTTATTTAGCATATTATCCCATTAGAAAAACTGTATTTGCAGAGTTATTATTTTTTTCCCTTCATGCTTGAAAACGTACGAAGTTCATTATTAAAAGAAGAGGAGTATATTTTTAGTTCATGAAAATCTGCTTGTTTTCCTCCGCAATATAATGTATTCTTATCGTTAAATAATTTTTTTATTGTAGGTTAATTTTGATTCAGTATCAGTAATATTGTATTTTCATTAAAGTATTAAAAAAAAAGCGAAAAAAAATTATTCGTCACATTGACGAACTCTATTCTCTAATTTGTATTTTAGTTTTTTTTCTTTTTTCAGAAGACACTTTTTAATTAGTAATAAAGTACAGTTCTTTTTTATAAAGTCTACGGATGGTACATAAAAAATCTGTACGTATTTAATAATTGGAAATTATTACTGACGTTAAAATTTATCTGAACAACTTAAATACGAAACTGAGCGTTTTATGTGTAACGAACTGACGGTTGTTTCAAGGTAGCAGTATCTAATTACTTTTAATCTGTGCTACAAAGTTAGGTTGTATAGTTAAACCTCATCTGCCAATCATATCCTCAGTTTAAACGGGTGATTGGATTGCTACCAATCTTTACGAACGGACTATTCACAAGATTAGCTTATATTTTTGCCAAATGTTTTGCTTGCTTTTGCCAAATCCTTTGGACTATAGCTTCCTTGATGTGCGGCTGGGCCTGGAAATGAAAGTTGATAAGAAGGAAATGAGTCCAAAGCAGATAAGAACTATAGTTTTGGAAACAATTGAGAAATGTATCCCGGCTAAGGAATGGATGTATGTATACACGAATGGCTCTCTGACCGATAGGGTGCAGGGGGTTGGAGCTGTAGCTTTTAACAAGCTTTTCAGTTTCCACATACCCGTAGGGGCTTATCCCACACATTTTGATGGAGAACTGAAAGCCATTCATGTGGCTTTCCAACAACTATCATTGAGACAGAGCTCGTTCAGGAAGGCTGTTGTCCTATCTGATTCGAGTTCAGCAATACATGCCATCTCCTCTTACCAAGAGTGTAAGAACATATGTGTTCAACAGTGTCAGGAAGTCTTAAAAGAACTTTCCCACAACATATATTTTAAATGGGCTACGGTATTTATGGAAACGAAATGGCAGATATGCTTGCCAAATAGGAGGCTGCTGTTCTCCAAAAGCCAAAAACGAGTGCAAGCCTCCATTCTATTAAGCTTCTGACATCACTCATATATCAAAAGAGTTTTAGAGATTTTGCCACTGGGGCTTGTGATGACAAGCCTTGAGTTGTTCTCTCAACAAACCCAACTTTTGTTTCTGACCACCCGCGAATAGTTGCGGTTGCTTCTTTTAGACTTTTGATGGGGCATGACTGTCTACAGAATTATTTATTTCGCATTGGACTAGCTGATTCAGCGTTGTGTGTTTTATGTGGTAGTGAACATCTAATGACGGCAGAATATTTGGACGAGTGTGAAGCACTCACAGTTTTTCTTGTAGAATTCAACGCTATTGGCAGGCTAGGAGTTTAATGGCTTAGCGGCCAATGTAAATGGCTTTTGAGAAATAAATAAACATTTTTTTTTCTAATCAAGAGAAAAATTATCTATTAGGTAGTGCGTAGCATTAAAAAACGAAAAACTTAAGAGAGGAAACGGCTAACTGCAATTGCACAAACGATTTATACATTCGTTTAGTATTCATTGGTCGGTTGTTGAATAATTCAGTAGCAAGTTTATAATAAGCACTTAGCAAAACACTTAGTTCGGAGGGCTTTTTTTTCGTTTTCTAATCACCTAACATTTAACGCAGGAGATGGCCAAATACTCCTTGAAGACTACCTGAAGTAATTTTTTTCTGGCAAAGCACATAGTTTAATTAATATTAAATGAACATAAATTGTCTTCTAAAAATTTTCTGGTAAGTTTTATTCAAATACATTTTTAACTCTAACAATTATTTGCAACCTAAGGGAAATTTAATTGTTAACTTCAATAAGAGAAAAATTATAATGCTGATAGTATGTAACAAAAGTTTATGTAGATTTCACGATCATTTCAAGGCTTTACCTTTCTGCATGTAGATGGTTTTTGATTCACCAAGTTTATAATAATCTTAACCTCATGAAAAATATACTTCTCCTTTGGCCATTTACATTTTTTTTAATTGGCAGCAACTATAACCTTTTTTGTACTCTAAGAAATTTTAAAATAAATGTATGCACCAATGTTTTATTAAAAAATTATATGCAAATACCTTATCATTTAGAGGTGCTGCGAAAATGTTCTGAGAGTTCTTTTAACATTTTATTCTTTGAAAATGAATGCCTCATAAAAACAAAACTTTTTTTTTCTGAGAACTAAATTTAGAGCTTTTGTTTCCTTTTTCTTTCCACTTTTGGGAAATGTTTTAAAGATCCACTTCCGTTTCGACCTTTAAGATAAGTGACTGTCATAACTTTTAATAATACGATTTAGACATGTCATTTCTCCTTTAAAACTGTTTGAAATACTTCTAACATAAAGAGTTTAAAGATATCAAAATTTTTGACATATATATTGAATGAGTTATTCCAGTGACACAAAAAGCATGATTCGTTAGAAAAAAGAGTTATTAAAAAATTTATTACTTTTTGTTGATAAGGCTACAAAAATTAATTTCATTGAGTAGCTGATAGTACATTTAAAAGAGCCTGTGATTTGCAAGCAATTTGTAGAAAAATTGCACTTAATCGTCAGTTTTTTCAAAATGTTAAAATAACTTTTAATGACGTAATTGAAATATTAATAATTTCACTAACAAAACTAGTTTATAAAGTAACTGAAAAAGCAAAATTTTATAATACAGAATCTTTAAAAATTTTTGCATATTAAAATTATTGTTGCACCACAAAGTAAAAAAGAAATAATATAAATAGATAAATGAGCAGAGAATTTCATCCAATCAGTCATCAGCGTTCTCGAGTTCGTAGTTGAATTGAATTTCCGGTATTGGCTGTGTATAAATGTGTAAAAATACGAAAAATTAGAGTCGACGCTCGCTTTTAGTAGCACTTGCGATTTTACGAGCTAGCGTGTAGTCCCGATTGCACTTGCATACACTATTTCACCTTTCGATTTTACATACTATTTGAGTGATCCTCAAGGGTTTCAAAAACCAAGCATCGACTCTCCGGCCGACGAAGTGTACAGGCTACAGCTCTGACATTTTAGTAACATCCCTTTGCCCTCAGCGTCATGTGACCTAAGAGGGTGTGATCCTTTTAGTGGCTATCTCAGACTAAGATTGGTACACCCCCCTTGATCAAGTGACTTTTTGAATGTAAAGTGTTTTGTCTAAAATGTCTGCACCACAGCCTGTATATCTCGTCAGCCACCTATTCTCACCATGACGTCACATTTCAAGTTTACACTTGCAGCGCTGAGTTGACTCACACTCTATATGGCCGTATTCACCAAGAACTTGACACCCGTGTTATTTGGACGAGTGTGAAGCACTCACAGTTTTTCTTGTAGAATTCAACGCTATTGGCAGGCTAGGAGTTTAATGGCTTAGCGGCCAATGTAACTGGCTTTTGAGAAATAAATAAACATTTTTTTTTTCTAATCAAGAGAAAAATTATCTATTAGGTAGTGCGTAGCATGACGTTAAATAGACATCCCTTCAGACGTTAAATAGTCATCAAATATACATCCATTCGACATCTGACTCTCGTTTTAGTGGGTTAATACGGGTGTCACGTACTTGGTGAACGGCAGCTAGATATAGAACTGACTACTTAAGCTTTGACGTCATCACAAGATCTTAAACGACGTCATTAACTGTTTAAAATTTATAGTGAATGCTGCAAGTTCCGTCTTCAGTGGAGCCCCGTAGGGTGAGTAGCTTTATCTCCACTGTGAGTAGTAAAAATCTTGTGGTGAAGTTCTGCCACTCTGGTGACTGACTGACTGACTGACTGAGGTCTAGCTTCTCGGAGTGCCAGCGCAGCGCGCGTACCTCCAGTATGTAATGTTAGGGATGTTATTGTTGTGGATGTGCGTAGATAGCAGCGAAGCTGCCTGTATCAGTACAGAAAGTCATTTTTCTGGATGTTGGGTGTGCATGTCGACCCTTCCTCCCCCCACCATAGGTGGTCTTCACAGGAAGGGTTGCTCGACGTGTGTGGCGTGTAAGGGCTTAAGGTTGATCTTGAAGGGCATGGAGAACAGCCTTGGGGCGTTTTCTATGCTGTGGGTCCGACGGCTCATAATCTGGTAGAGTGGCAATAATTTCGTTAGGAACGTTTCGTATGTTCCTGTAGAATCTCTTGGAGATTTTCAGTAAGTGGTGCTTGAGGGTCTTCATACAGAGGTCTTTGAGTATGATGTTGTTGGCAAGTAGTGGGTGACCGTAACGGATGGTTCGTAGAAATTTACTTTCTTTTGCCACTAGGGCTTTGATGTGGGTGTTTGCCGCATAGGCCCACACCGGGGCAGCATATGTGGCCAATGGTCTAACAGTGGCTTTGTATAAAAGCACTTTGTTCTGTGTGCTGAGTTTGCGCGTATATATGAGGCTGGAGATTCTCTGGAAGGCTCCGGTCATCTTGCCTCTGGTTCTATTTATGTGCTTCTTCCAAGTAAGCAGTTTGTCAATTTCGACACCAAGATATGGTGCGCTATCAGCCCATTCCAGTACCGTGTTGTCGACATGTAAACGGGAGGGTGGGAATTTCCTTCCAACGGAGAGTGCCTTGCATTTGGAAGGGTTTAACTTTATTTTCCAATTCCGCATCCACAACTCAAGTTGGTTAATGTGGTGTTGGAGATTCGTGTGGAGCGTTCTTGCGTTCTTGGCTCTGCCGATGATAGCAGTGTCATCCGCATACAAGGCAATATCAGTGGTTTGGTTTCTGGGTATGTCGTTTACATAGAGACTGTAAAGGGTCTGCCACTCTGATTGAATGAACACATATTATAATATAAAACTAGATTAGTTTAATTTTCTGGTTTGATAAATTAATCTTATTAAAATAATATAAAATTGCTAAGAAAGAAAAAGTATTGCATTTAGATTTGTCATTTAAGGGATTCTGAAATTACTTGAAAAGCTTTTATACTTATACCATTTCTCTGGTACAATACTTTATTGTTACATTTCACATCGGAGGGTATGCAGTCTTCATCATCGTGTGAGTTTAATGGGAATTTACATAATTAGAGACGTCAGGTTTTCGTCTAGTTCTAAACCAGAGAACTTTTGAATACAATTTGCATGATGAAAATATGTCTTATTAGAGAAGACACTTGCATAAATTTATCCAAGCTTGAAGTATTTAAATTAGTTGTAATTATTCCACGATTCAAAATTCCGAATACGTGAATGTAAAGGAATAATTTTTCGATAAAATTAAGTTAACGTATATTTCTGTTCCTGAAATATATGTTTCACACACTTCAATTAAGATGATTGGCTTAACAAAAGTTTAGGAACTAAGAGTCGAATATTTATTTCTAGTTCTCAGCTTGTTATGTAACACAGGCTGTTTTTGAGGTAAATGCACAGATTTCTTACATAAAAATGTTCAAAATTATTTCATATAATCATGCACACGTTTTAAGAACTAGAATTCACCACTTTTTTAATTTTTTAAAGTCTTTTAAATTTTAATGGAGATGGAGGAAGTGTAAGTGCAACAGTAGATGCTCAGAAGTTCAAACTTGTCTATCTCAGGAAACTAAAATGATACAAAATTATATAATGCTACTTCATAATGACATTTTATAATGAAATTATAATGAATATTCTATTCGTATACGCTTCGGAAAAAGCCACTGGCATGCAAAATATGAAGTTCTCCATTAAATTTATAGAGTTATATTTATCATAACTACATTTTATGATTTTGATGCTCTGAAATTAAGGCCGAGACAGATGAATCATGATAAGCGATCACGATGCAGTTACCTATTCAAACGGTGTACTGATATTGAATTGCAACGACAAACTCATAACAACGGGTCAGTACCTCAGATGTAATCTCTACTATGATTCATGCGTTTGTCGAATGTGCAATTCTATTCTTTAAAACGCATTCAATCGCCGAACCTTCATGTTCTGTGTTTCCGAATTGGGAAAAATAATGTCCCATGGAGCAAGATCAGGTAAATAAAGTGTGCGGGTAAAGGGAGTTATGTTATTTTTGTTTTAAAACTGGTTATGCGTGGGGTGGATTAGAAGCACTGAGTAAATGTGGAGAGCTGCCCAACACACACCCATCTACCCTCCTCAAAAAAAAAAAAAAACGGACTTAACTGGAGTTAGCCTTATCGGAGAAGTCTCTAGGTGTAATTAGCTGGGAATTATTTTATGAAAGTCGCCGATCGAGAAATGAAATGCATACTACGGTAAATTCGTCCAGCGCAGCCCTTAATGTAACCGTAATTTCACTCTGGTTAACAACGTGAAGTCACCTTGACCATCACTGATAACCACTGCTAATGGTTAGCGAACACTAAACGGGTCAGCTTTTTCATTTACTAGGCACAACGTCTAGACAGGCTTGGTTCACATATCTACCAAATTATGGTTTTCTCCAATAACATTGTTAACTTGCTTCTTGCATTGGGGAAGAGATGTGAACATTAATAAATACATATCTCTCGTTTGGAAGAAAGCAGACACAACTCAAAAAAATAAGTTTTGAGAAAACATCTTTGAATAATTTCATGAACTTTAAAATCGAAACTTTAAGTTCTTAAACAGAAACTTAAATCTATATGTTACTACGAAAAAAAAAACACACATAAAATATTAGGATATATTATACGATCTTATAAATAACATTTTATGTGTGTTTTTTTTTTCTCAAAGTTTTTACTTTATTCTATATGTTACTAGTCTTCAACCTGAAATTATACAAATTTTCTAAGGTTGTTAAGGAATAAACAACAGAAACGCGGTTTTTGAGTTGTGTAAGTTTTCTTCAAATTTCGATTTATTTGGATACAGAATTTTGTATTAAGTATTATCGTGTAAAGCAAAGTTTCGGCTGAAGAGGATAAAAATTTTGTCATCTTAAAAATGTTAAAGAGATTTTTTTTTTGGGGGGGGGGAGGGGGGTAGAATTTCTGTATTTTTAGTTATACTTGTGAATACATAATTGCCAAATGGTTCGGAATATAATCTACCATCTTTTACGAAATGTAATTTTTTATATAAAAATCAACAATTTTCTGAGTAGTCTGAGAGCGCTGTAATTTCTAGTAATGCTCACTGGAATCTCCGAACAGAAAGTGGCTAGTTACAAGCTGTACTGTTTGCAACTGTATGATTATGCACATGTATCTAATAAATGAACAGCTACTACAATTGCTCTTTATTTGGCTGTCTCGTTCATTGTGAAATAAAGTATACGCAAATATATAAAGAATAGCGGATAAAAGTGTACGCTATTCGTCAGCGACTGGTATATGTAAAAAAATTTCAAAAGTAGATATTTACCAAATTCATTCGGATGTGCTCAAATGCGGCTTCTGCTTTAATAAATCATGCACATCGTTAACATTAATAATCTGCATTTCACGGTTTAAAGAAATTACTTATAATTACGCCGCATACTCGTAGAATAAGTAGGTTACAGTTACTATGACATATTTCTTTTAAAAGACTAAAAGGCAGGTATCCATCAATAATTTCATCGGATACTAGTCGTAAGACATTTACAAATTAGCAAAACGCATAATACTGGATTTCATCTTGTTTTATAACGTTATCAAAACCTGATTAACAGACGGGCGTTTGCTCGCTTGTGTTCGCTCCTAATCTCTATTATCAAATGTGTTTCACTGAAATCTAATATGTAAATTGAAGCTCCGGGTACTAAATATGAGTTACAGGAAAACTTGCTCTGGGAAATTCCGAACATATATGCGAGTAGATTTAGAAGTGACTTTTTATGGAAATTCGAAATGATCTGGACTAAATCATTAGTGCGTAGATTTTGGGATACATTTCGATTTATGATAATATTCCTAATTGAATAATCAATTTTATATGGAATGACTTAATTGTCATGAATATATTAGTGACATCTGAATTGAACGATATTAAACTATCATTAATCGATTTACATGTAGGGTGTCCGAAAAGTATGAAAACAGAGTTTCAAAACTTAATTTCAACTAGATAAAGAAAGATAATCACTTACGCTTTTTTGCGTTCCATAACGAAGATATCAAAGAATTATTTGCAATGTTTTGTTCCACGATTTCAATATGCGTAATTTAATAGCGAGCAACACATCGAATTTAGACTAGTTTTCTATCCAAGTTCTTTGAAGCATTGCAGGATCAACACACTGAATGGTCCCTGTAATTCAAATTTTCAGGTGATCAATCTCTGGAATTGTAGAATAGGAAACAGTGGTTTACACACACCTCCACACAATAGCACAAGGGTATTACAAATCTATAAATACATGTGTAAAACTGACCACTTTTTGTACATATTGATGTTTAATATAACAAGAGCAGGAGTCTTTACTTAACTATTTTATCGATAATTTTTTAAGAAATTACTGTTAGACAAAAGTGGTTGCTTGTGTTGCAAAAATATGTTAGTAAATTACGGTGTTATGCCAAGAATGGAGATGCAGTTGATTACGATATTTGAACGCCCCTCCCCGTCGCCGTGGGTAATACTTCATAGAAAGTGTCTTGCAATTTCAATCTGTAATGTAATTGTGCCCTGTTAAGGGTGCTGATCCTGCAGTGCTTCATAGAACGCGTCAAGAAGTGTGCTATAGACTCGATGTGTAGCGCGCGTTTAATGGTGTGTACATTGAAATCGTGCGATAAAACATAAAAAAAGCCTAATATTTTTTTCATTGAACATACAAAACTGTAAGTGAATATATTTGTTCGATTTTAGGCATAGTTTGAAAGTGCAGCAAATTTTCGGACGCCCTATTTTTCCATTTAAAATCGGCAATTTTCGAAATTTTTTTTCTGAGTTATTATTTTAAAGCCTACTGATTAAGTCAGTTTGCATATAGATACGGTAATCTGTTAAAGTCAATAAAGCAACAATTTTTCAGAATTACCTTTTTTTTAGGTTTCCGTCGTTTACAAGTTTATGAAAATAAATTAATATTAATTGAAATAAATGATTCGTTTTGTGACAATGATTTGTTTTATTTTGTTGCTTATCTGGCAGTAAGATTTTGATTCATTTATCCGAACACACGCAAATTGGTTTGAAATATGGAGGGAAAGAAAGTAGCTATTCACCAAGTGAATATTATTTAGTGTATCTGTCGGATTTTGTGATTTTTTTTCTTGTTGTTTTTAGATCATGGAGACAGAAGTGCAAGCAATATCGACAGAATAGACAGCATTTAGATCGAAAGCCGAAGAAAATTTCGGGAACGGATTGCAGCTGCACTGCCTCTGTAAAGCAGACTTGTAATAGAATCACGAGTCAAGTTACCAGCATTGCTGGGCGTTTGCGCCCTTACAGCCGCTCATAAAAACTATATTAAGAAGAGTATTATACTCAGAAAACTGAGCAGAACAAATATGGACCAAATTGAAACAAAAATTAGACAAAAGAGAAGACGAGGTGGAAGCATTTACATTTCTTTCAATTTATTTGATTTTATGTGATTACTGGTTGTTACATTTGCAAACTACCAACTTATAGGATTTTTTTCGTAAAAAAAATGGACAGTTTGCGTAGACTGTATGAGATATCGAGAAAAAGAACTAAAGAAGGAATAAAGGGAGAAGAAGAGAAGCTTCGGTTCACTCAATGTCAAACACCGTAATCTATGCAGAGGTACTGCTGGAAAGTTGCATTACAGGGTGAAATTTTGGCACGGCATGACAGGAGCACTTGGCATGAATACTTGCCAAATGCTTCCGCTATACTAACGCTGATAAGCCAAATCTAGTTTGTCTTTCAGTTTAAAAATAAACTTATGTGATTTAAGTCTAATTTTCACCAGAAAATAAAACAAGTAAAAATTATTCAATTAATTTGAATAATTATCTTTTTGGGAAGTGAGGCATGCAAGAAGAAAAACACTTACATGTCACAATCACATGTCACATGCCAACTCTTCCGGTTTTTCCGGAAGATTTTCCACCACTATCTTCAAACAGTTTTATTTTACAATAAAATTTTGGACTTATTTTAAGCTTAAATTAGTAAGTAAAAATTAGTGGTGGAAAATCTTCCGGAAAAACCGGAAGAGTTGGCAGCTATGCATGTGCTGTATGACAATAAAGAGATGAAAACGTTCTTGCACTGGGAAGTCTGAAAAAGCTGTAATCGCACTGCGGAAGCGGGTTGCTGATTGATGGAAGTAAAAATATTTTGGCGTGATTACACATTAATAGACATCGTACGAGCTTTCTTTCATTGCCTTAAGATAGCACCAGTTACGACTTTTCACTTCTTCTCCCCTCATAAGTTCTTTAGAAGAACGGAGCAGACAAAGTGGGTGACATCTTTCACTATTAGTTCCTCCTACTTAACCCTGTATATCTATGGTTAGGTTAAAACAAAGGTACACTGGCTATCTGTGAAGGGGGCAGATTGATTTGGTCGGATGGATTTTTAAAGGATACTAACGCGTATAAAGTCGCATATGGAGAAAACCTACAAAAACTCCAGACCGTGAGATCGACTGGACTGCGGTAGTCCAGAACCTTGGATCATCAGCTATTTACTAGTATTCAGAGTCTTACCCACTTGGCCATAGGTCGGTTACTTTGTGTTAAGTTTTCCCCCAATTAGCCAATATTGGAAGAGTTAAAGCTAATTTAGTAATCAGAAAATCAAATGGAAAAAGGAAAGCACTTTTTTTTTTACTATTATGCAAAAAGAGTCATTTAAAAAGTTTTAATTTAATATTTGAATTATTGATAAGTTAATTTTATGACTGATTTTGAAAAATTAAACTTTTTTTTTAATGCGATAAATTTTTAGATTTTTTAATACATATACATACATATATATAGATTATGTATGCACATATATATGTATCTTTTTTTCTTCTAAGAGGGACACTTGCCGTTTATAAGCATTGGTCGCTACTATATCAGAATAACTGTATCTTTATTATGGAAGCACATTATAGGAGGACCAACGTTGCCTCCTATGAAGGAATGGACGGAATGACACCAAGCCAAGAATCCAGCAAGTACCCGTGGTGTGGTAGAATTGTCATCTAGCAACAAAAGTGGCCGAAGAATATATATTATAATAACAATAATAACTGAAAAGATAGTATTAAAAAATGTAACAACAAACAATAATTCCTAATAATGCTTTAAAACCTTTTGTAACTATACCATTTGCATTCTCACTTATATTTTACAGGCATACTTTATAGAAGTGCGCAATTCTTTAGTATTTCTTTCTTATCATTTCACATCACAATCTAATGAATGATCATTAAAATACGCTTTCTCCTTTAATAATAAAAGAATAAAATTCAAAAGTCCAATGCAACATTATCTTCATGTTATTTTCTAAAGACCACTCTTAATATCATTCTCCTTTTGCCTCAGTTTTCTTTTAGTTTCAATTATGAACTTTCATTTCCATTGGAGTTTTCTTGAATAGATCATTAAAGTAGACTTTTGAAAAATTACCTTAGAAACTATTTACGTCTTAATGATGTCCGATGGAACGCTATATTTGAATTTATTCGGTCTGAAAGACTGCGTACATGAATGCGTCTGATTTAGTTTCATTGATTTTAATGCGAATCTCTTTTACTAGAGCTCATTTGTAAGAAATTATTTTTTATTTATCAAATGTACTGAGGATCAAAACTTTCGCTATGACGTTTTTGAAACTGCGACGATGTTGAAAGGTTTTAAAAAAGATGCTATTCAAATAATCTAAATAAATTTCTCATAATGATATTTCGTAGTGTTTTATAAATCTTCGTCTGTCTTAATATTCTTTCATAGAGTTTCAAGAGAGAAATTTTGGTAATAAATGAAAGCATTGCTTACAACCAGAAAAATATTGCGTTTGTTTAAAATTAAAATAATGAAATAGGCTGACGTGGGCTACCAAAGTCCCATTAAAGATGCATTAATAGTAATGCATTTACATATCTACCAATCTCGTACTTTTTGGGGGAAGATTCACCACCACGACTAACAGACACTAGTACTTTTAATTAAAAATTTAGATCCTGCTTGAAATTCTGGAAATGCGTGTATTGGTGGAAAAATTTCAGAATAAAGAGTAAAAGCTAGTGGCTCTGCATTTAGTCCATTGAGTCTTTACGGTTGAGTCATCCGTCCAAAGAAGGGCTATTGTCAAGATGATTGACATTCTTCTGGTGAGAATAATAACTGTAATACAAGTTGCAGAGGCAGTCAAATCATTTCCGGTAAGGAAAGGTCAAAGGACTAACCAGATCAACCTATAAGGGGTCGAATCGCTTTTCTGGTACTGGAAATGATTGGAGTAGACACTTCGCGTGCCGCTGCACTTTTGATCTTGGACGGCATGCAAGAGCGCATCCATCGATATATGTCTGTGGACACTGATGACCAGACACACCGCGTCTGTATTAGCTCCTTAGTGGCACGGATTCCGGGATGTGCTATATTGTGAAGTAGTTGGGACGCCTTTCGGCGGAAAGTTGCTGGTAAATAAGGACAGATCATTCCTTGAGGAGTGTGGCAGATTAAAGTAACCTGACTCTCACAAGGAGAGGGCGCGACCTTGGAATCACCGATTTGAACGAAATTTGGTGCAAATATAGTTCACAAGACATACAATCACTGTTGCAAATCTTAGGACGCAACTTGCAGGCGTTCTCAAGAAATCACGCTCCTAACATTCGAAAATGAGCGTGTGCAGCATAAATACTTTTTTTCATGCACAGTAATCAGAGTGTCCGTGGCGTAGAGCGGAAACGCGTTAGGTTGCGAAAACGAAGTTGAAGGGTTCGATGCCAGCTGTCGCCGAAATTTTCTTGAATCTTTCTTTTTTTCATTTTAATGTCCAGTTTAATTAAATAATAAAATAAAATTAATTTTAACATCACAACTTGCTTAACTGAATAAATTTCATATAAATTATTAATATAATAGGTATCCCCCCCCCTTGTGGTATTTACAAATAGCATAGTAATTTAATACACACATAGTAATTTAATGCGCATTATCACAATGAGCATTTATTTTTATACTACGTATATTTTTCTAAATTTGGCGTTTTTTTATGTATCTGCTTAAATTACATCATTGGTGAGCATACTGTAAATATCTTTAAAGTGTGCATGTAATAAAATGTTTGTGTTTCACAAATGAGTACATCCAGTTCAATTCACAAGGGGCTCTAACGCGTTACATTTGGAGAAACTCGCCCAAAACGGCAAATCATTAGACCGACAGCCGCGCAACACCTGCTTTATACGCCCTCTCTCTAAAGGAATATAATTCGGAAGACAAACAGACACAAAATTAGATATGTTTGCATGCTGCAAGCAATTGTTCCTTGATGAAGCATTCTCTAGGATTAAATTGTTTATTTTAATTATTTTTTGCGTATTAAATTACTATGCTATTTGTAAATACCACACGGGGGGGGGAATACCTATTATATTAATAATTTATATGAAATTTATTTAGTTAAGCAAGTTGTGATGTTAAAATTAATTTCATTTTATTATTTAATTAAATTGGACATTAAAATGAAAAAAAGAAAGATTCAAAAAAATTTCGGCAACAGCTGGCATCGAACCCTCCAACATCGGTATCGCAACCTAACGCGTTTCCGCTCTACGCCACGGGAGCTCAGATTACTGTGCATGAAAAAAAGTATTTAAGCTGCACACGCTCATTTTCGAATGTTCGGAGCGTGATTTCTTGAGAACGACTGCAAGTTGCGTCCTAAAATTTGCACCAGTGATTGTATGTCTTGTGAACTATATTTGCACCAAATTTCGTTCAAATCGGTGATTCCAAGGTCGCACCCTCTCCTTGTCAGTCTTAGTTCAAGTGGTCTGTTGGTACAGCTTGAGTGAATGGGCTTTAGTTCTTCGTCAGTCTGTTGCGCCTTAACCAGCGTAAAGAAGTCGTTGTCGGAGGCCATAGTGATATCATTAATCCGAGATAGGCTGTCTGCGACGACGTTGTCTTGACCTTTAACATGCATAATATTTGTCGGAAATTGAGCTTTGTAATCTAGCTATCGAAGTTGTCTGGTAACAGCACAAGTCAGTTTATGTTTTCATTATTAAATTGATTTATTAATACGTTATTATCACACGCCAGTGCTGGAAATCGTAGATTTAGAAGCAAAAGTCGACTTAGGATCTGATTCAGAAATGGAATATACCTCAGAAAATGGCATCGGAGTATTAATTATTCAATTAATTAATTAAACATGATTATTTCAATAGAAATTCATAAAAGATAAAAAAAAGACACTGGGAATATATTCGCTTGAGGTGTGGAGCCTGAAGATGGCAATATTTTGAGCTGAAATTTGGAGACAATTTGTTCCTATCAGTTTCGCAAAATTTAATGACTGAGGCAATGTGAATTTCGAGAAATAGTGTTTTTCGTTCCACCTTAATGTGTATGATATGCCAAGGTAGCAGCGTTAGCTAGGTCATCCCTGCACTTTTGAAATGCATGAATATCTTCCTCAATCCAAGTAGATAGACGATTGAACTTTTTTGCTGTCTTTAAGGTAATGAGTTACAGGCGATGGAGGTAAAGCTGCTGGTGGCAAGAAACGTCTATAAAAGTTTATCAGTGCCAGGAAGCGACGAAGTTTAGCAACAGTTGTTGGTTCTGGGACAGCACGGATATCTTTGACCTATTCAGGAAGTGGGCGGACGTCGTTTTCAGTTTTAAGGCATACCAAGAACTTCACCTCTTTCATGCCGAAGACACACTTAGAAGGGTTCAATGTGAGGACAGCATTCTTTAGCCAAGTAAATGCTTCCTTCAGATGAGAAATATGCTGTCTTTCGACGGCTGAGCATATTAGGCATCATCGAGAAAAGCGAAACAAAAATTTAGACCTTGAAGAACACTAATGACATATCGCTGGAAAGTTTGACCTGCATTTCGCAGTCCGAATGGCATTTAAACAAATTCCCAGAAACCAAATAGCGTAGTCAGTTGTATATGGAATGTCCTCAGGAAAGACGGGAATTTGGTTGCAAGCACGCGTGAGATCTAAAGTAGAGAAAATTTTCTTCCCAGCAAGCACTAATGTACAGTCTTGTACACGAGGAATAGGATACCGGTCTGGTACAGTTACTAGAGATGAGTTCGGGCTCATTTTTTGAAGCCCGAGCCCGCCCGAGCCCGAGGACTTCTAATCCGAGCCCGCCCGAGCCCGCGCAATATTATTAAAGTCGGAGCCCGAGCCCGCCCGAGCCCGAAATTTCAGCTAAAGATAAAAAACAAAAAATTCAATTACTTCATTGATAGAATACAATAAATTTTATAGTTTGTGCAAATTAAAGACAAATAGAGTTGCAAACTCCCAATGCACTTTCTAATTCTTTGTATCCATCCTTTATCAAAAAATGTAGGATCTCATGACTAACTAAGGAATATAAACCGCCGTTCAGGCACGTGCCAACAGGGGGGGCAGGGGGGTTTATCGCCCCCTCGGTAAATGAGTAGAAGGGGTGAACTATATAATTCGCCCCCTCTGTATTTTAGCCCCCTCGATATGTATTCGCCCCCTCAATAGTTTGCTTTGGAGTTTTCTTCTTCAGGATGGGGGGAAGCAATTTTTCCAGCCCGCCCCTCAAGTAAACGGTTATTTAAACAAACTAATGAGGCATGACTGAAAATTTTACTAGCTCAAATGGAAGGTGGGGGGGGGACGAAACAGCTGCCACCGGCCATCCTCTTCCGCACGAACAAAACTGTTAAAGTAAACTATTGAGATATTTTTAAAAAAAAATCGGTAAATTAATTAGTTTACATGAAACTGATACAGGAAATTTGGTTTACACTCGAATACTTTTTTGAGAGGGTGTACAGACGAGGTTAAAAAAGATTGAAGCCATTATTTATAAAAATTGGCGGAGGGGGGGGGGGGAAATAGCTGCCCCGTCCCTGAAGGAAATGATTATTGTAATAGAGCTATAGAAGTCAGTGGCGGATTAATGCAAGTTTCTCGGAGGGGGGGGGGTTACTTAGAAGATTGACATATACGTCCATTTTATGGAAGTAAAATAGTATCTTTTACATTAATTTATTTTGACTCAGGGGGGGGGCGGTCACCCCTTCCGCCCCCCCCCCCCTTGGTAGAAGTACAAACAAAAATTTTCCTGGTACCAAGGTTGACACCTTTTATTTTAAAAACATTCGTTGTTAGTGGTGGGGGGGGGGATGAGGGGCTAGTGAAATGATTGCCCCCCCCCGCTCCCGATGTCGGAAAAAATCGTTCGACCCCCCACTTTCCAAGACGTTGGCACGTCCCTGCCGCCGTTCTAAAATACCCAAAGAGCTTCACGCACCTTCTAGGCGCCCGTACCGCTATTTTTATTGATTTATTTATTTTTTATAAGTACTTTTATTTTCCTCATGAATCACTTTTTAAAATCTGTTTCAAGCAGTATGTTCAATAAAAGAAAAATTTTTCACGAGCGCGAGCCCGAACACAATTGTGAATTACAGAGCCCGAGCCCGGTTCGGGCCCGGGCTCGGGCTCGGGCTTTCGGGCTCGGGCTGAGCCCGTCTCATCTCTAACAGTTACTGCTTTGAAACGACGGTAATTTGCACAAGATCTCAAGTTGTAGGACTTATTCAGAACAATGTGTAGGGGTTAGCCCAAGCGCTCTTGGATGGACGAATGATACCCTGTTGTAACATGAATTCAAACTCAGCTTTCGCGGATTTTAACAGTGGTGCACTAAAGCGTCGAGGCTTAGAGAAAACTGGCGGACCTGTCGTTTGGATGTGATGATACACTGCAAAGTCAGGAATTTCCTCAATTCGGCCGGACGTGCTTACAAGTTCAGGAAATGATGACAAAAGTTTATGATAATCCTAGGTATCAGTGAGCAAAGAAATGCGCCCGATGAATGTTTTGGAAATATATCCCATGGTGGAAATACTTGTGGTGGAATCGCAAAGTTTACGACTCCGAACATTCACTAGGAGGTTAAAAATGGTTCAAAAAAGCAATTCCGATAATGGGAATTGATACATTTTCGACAATGAATGGCCAGGGAAATGATCTTCACAAGGCAAGATTTAGGGTTAACGGTTTTGTACCATATGTTGATAAAAATGAATTACTGGCGGCGTACAAAGTTAATTTCCCTTTTTCACACTTGAGATTCCGAGGGCGAGGAGTAACTGTAACGTCAGCACCCGTATCAATGAGGAATCTTATAATTGCCGGATATGTAAATTCGAAAACTGCCGCGGTCATCCATAGTGGCCACTTGGTGACCGCGCAGCTGGGTAGTTGCAGGCCTCGGTAGTTGCAGGCCTCCTTACACTTGAGGGCTGCACAACCAAATTCAGCATAGTAAAAACTGATTTTGGGGTTGTTTTTAGCCGTTTTATGACGTGAGTTGCTATCCGAGCTTGCACGCCTATCATAAGAATGTCGATCCTGTAACAATGGCCGAGTATTCATTTTATCAATGTCTTGTGAAACAGCATCAATTTGTTGCCTTAAGGACGTATTCAAATTCATTTCTTGATTAACGGATTAAACATGTCGCGTATAAGGCGACAATTCATGAATTTTATCAGCCATCTTCGCCAACCTGTTTAAGTTTTCATAACTGACCACCAGGATCGCTAGCATTCGACCAGGTAAACGGTTAAGCCAAAGAGTTTTCAGCGCAGTTTCTCCAAAGTTGGAACCAGCCAAGTCGCGAATTTTGACGAGTAGTTGAGAGGTTTTACAATCTCCTAAATGAGTGTATTGTAACAAATGATTAAACCGTGCAGTTTTAGACTCTGCAAAATGTGAAATAAATCTTTCTTTTAATGTTTCATATTTCCGCTCAGTCGGGGGATTAGAAATAATATCGCGGACAGATTGTAATATACTAGTATCAATCGAAGAAATGGCTGTATAAAATTTGGTTTCATCATTTGTGTTAGAAACTGAACTGAATTGAGCTTCGAGTAGTAGGAACCATGTTTCCGGATCTTTCTGACAAAACGGCGAAGGTTTAACGGCGACGCGCGATAATTCAGAGGTTGCAGTGCCAGAAAATGTCATATTAAATAACGTTAATTAGTATAAAGTACTGTAATATTCTAATCAAAAATATCATCTCTGTTGGCTCAACATTAAAATAAAGTATTTTTTTTTTTTTTTTTTAATAAATCGAGACAATATAAGCAAAATTGGATGCATCTGCCAGCAGTACAGGTAACGGTTGAATAAGCAGGTGAGGTTTAATATTCAGGCGACTCCATCTTGAAGAAAATATCTGATAGAAAGGAGGTGTGAAGAAAAATAATCATCGTTCGTAGGTCAATCGTAAAAATTTGAAATTTTGCACAGCCATGTAAAATTATTTTCTGCATCTATTTCCCTCTAAAGAAATTTGGCAAAGTTGCTATTCATATTTTTTTCGAATTTTAATTTAATAAATCTTAATTAATATTAATATTTAATTTAAAAAATATACTAATAGTAAATTATGTTTGAGTCCTTTAGTTCTAATAGTACGAACAAATATCAGCTTCTTACCATCAATATTAAAAGATGTATGAAAATATGAAAAAAATATTTTGTCATAGGGGGAGAGGGAGTTTAAAAGCTGATATCTCATTTATTTTTAGTTCAAATGTATTGAAAATTAGTATCTGGGATTAAAATGAGCTGAAATTTCGAAACATGAAGTAAAATCTAGGTGTCGCCTTTGGAAAGCTTTGTTTCTCTTGTCTTGTTTACAAAAGTTGCATATTTTAATCTTGAAGGTCTAGTAATATATATATTTAAGTCTTTAGTTTATATTCAAGTACAGTGAAGCCTGTGAAGTTGCCCACCTTTGTAAGTTGACCGCCTGTCTAAGTTGACCTAATTGACCAAGAGCGGATTGGCTTAATTACTTCAACATTAAGCGAACTTTTTAAAAAATGACCACCTGTCTAACTTGTATGTTGACCAGGTAATTAGGTAGAATTTGATAGCTCAAAACATTTATAAGTTGGCCAATTTCAGAATTTTTTTCCGTCTTTCTTCTAACTACAAATATATACAGTGGAACCTCGATCTATTGTTCCCGCATTCATCGTTTTCCCGTATTGATCGTTTTATTTCTGTGGTCCCTGCACAAGTTGTATTCAAACAACGTTAACAGAACCCGCATGTATCGCTCGTCAAAATATCGCTTTCCTGCGTTCATCGTTGTAAAATGTTTCTTCTGACCGAAATGAAATTGAAGGTCAAGTGGATCAATATGGCATATAAATTTAATTACTTCCTAGTATGATTTCTTCGGTTGATGATGAGTTCCTACATTTAACAGGTATGTGTATGGTGTGAAATTGATGCTTGTGTTTCGATTGATATAGAAGCAACGGGCAGTATCCCAAGAATGGAAGAAATGTGAAGTGATGAAAATAATGACGAAGAAGCTGAGAATAATATTCATGACTATGAGACTGAGCCAACACTAGTGCCAAGTTTATCCGACGCAATAAAAATTGCACTAACTTTTATATACAAACATGAAAACACATAAAAAGGTAAGAAAAATACTGTAAATCTTGGAAAACTTTCGTAAAATTTAAAAAGGAAAAAGCCAATGTAAAAATTGAATTTTTAAAAATAAGTATCAGCTAATTTTCTACAGACAACTTCAAATTTTTTCTTGTTTCTTTTACAGTTTGGTAACAAATTTAGTATACTGTATACAGTGTGTGCATTCATAAACATTATTTTCTTCGTATTTTGCCTTTAACCACCACCTCCTAGATACAGAAGGCCTGAGAACTAAGGTTTTTACGTCATCACTAGGTCGTCTAAGGTGATGTCATCACAGTTTTCATTTCACAAATTAAAACTATTTAAAATTTCTGGTGGATGATACAAATTTTTGAGAATATCTTAAGTTAACGATAAAAATTAAAATACCTTTCTGATAAAAAATTATTTATTATGATTTATTTCTATATCATATTATATAATTAGTGATAGTTAAATTTTCCTATTTGTCGTAAAAATAATTTTTCTATCTTAAATCATTAAAATGTTTTATGCGGGAGTAAATTCACCACAAACTTTGACTAGTTTTATTTTCCGAAAATAAATGTGTGATGACGTCACTTTAGTGGACCTAGTAATGATGTAATAGCTTCTGTTCTCATGCCTTGTATATCTAGGAGGTGGTGCTTTAACCCGCATTCGTCGTTTTCCCGCGTGCATCGTTTTTTACTACGCACTCTTTGAAAAACGATAGATCGAGGTTCTACTGTATATATATATATATATATTCGATTTGTCTGAACTCCATAAAATTTGCCGACAAAGCATGATTAATGACTATTTCAGTCCAGATTCTTAATGTATTATCTTTATTCCTTATGTAAAAGTAAAAATTTTTTAAAACTACATTGGTATTGTTGTTGAATACTCTTGGGTTCGTCGTTCTAAAGTCCAGTAGCTTTAGAAAGTTCTAGTAAAGACTCCACTGGTCAGGATGGAACACGAACTTTATTGCGTCTAGAACTTCGTCGAACAATGAGCAGTACACAATTTCGCAGATTTCACAAATCCTGTATTTCTCACACTAAATAAAGCACTCCCACAGGCAAAAATTCATCTGAAATATACGAGGGATATCGCAAACAGTCCCTCAAGACTCAGCAATGAAGAATTTACACACAGCACTTAAAAACAAATTTTCAAAAACGCAAGCGAAAATACCGCCTCACATCGGAATACAGCGAACGCACTCAACGAATACTCGGTGAGGCACTGACTCAAATTGGGGGAATCCACCACTTTTATAGTCTACGACGAACAGGGTAGAAGGTTCCAGAGAGAACCATCCGTGGAATATAGTAGAACAAGCTCGATTTTGATTGCGCAGTAGAAGAGTAGTAATAAGTTATTATGTAATGCTATTGCAGCAAAAACACCTTTACAAGCCCCATCTGGAAAAATGCGCCAAATGTCCGAAATATCGCCAAGCTCTCCGACCTTTGGTGAATTATCGCGACATTCCACGCCAAAAATAGGTCAGGAAGTTGCCAATCTGAAAAATGAAAAAGCAAGAAACCAAGGAGAATAGGCAGACAGTGTAACAAGACAGACAGTGAATATAGAACGTTTAACGAGCCATGTATTATTTAAAACCCACCAGAATTTGCATTTAGTACAATGTTTATTAAATATAGAAAAATCATGTGGTTTCTTTTTGACTAAATTACAACACCAGATTCTTCATTTTGTAAAATAATATACAGAAATTCCAGTTTACCTTTGCCAACTAATTGTACAAAATGGGTATCGTAAAAGTCTAGTTCGCCACTGCGAACGCAGTGGCTGGAATGTTACAAGATAAAGTATTAAGACATTTCCTATGTTCGAGGTGTAAATGACATACAGCCTGCACGTTGGGGATAGTAGAGTTTCTGACGCAATGAAAAAAAATTAAAGCAGACATATGCACAGTTAATCTCACGGAATTACAGATTTTTTTAAATAATTAATGTTTAAATTGATCTTGAAAGGTATTATAAAACTTATTTCGATATTTTCTTTGTGTGGAAACAATGATTTAGCAGAGCTGTTAAAATGTATACGCACAGACATATATGTATGTGTATATGTATAAACATATATGTAGGAAGCTGAAGGCTGATTACAGTCAAATAAATAAACAAACTAATAAAAAAAAATACTTTTTAATCATCAAACAGGCCCTTTTGGCTAAACAGCACTTATGCTATACACACACTCAAAATCTATAGAACAACACACTCTTTATATTTTCACGTAGTTAATAAATTTTGCGCGTGCAACTTTTTGCTATGCATTTTAATATCATGAAATGTCTTGTTTTAAATAAAACCAGTGAGTTAATTGGAGTCAGTGACTAACCTGATCCCACAGATCGGCTGTCCTGACAGTTCTGTCGTCCTCGACTGAAATTTAAGTCATTTTCCCCAAGATTTCATATACTCGGCGGCACTGGATGTTTTATTTGGACCTTCGTGATTTCCTACCTTTTCTACTTCGTAGCGATCGTTTGGCTTTACAACCGATACTCTATAAGGTCCGTGATAATTTTCTTTCAGCTTTAAGCCTGAACCGAATTGGGTTCTTTTGATTGCTACTATATCACCAACTTTATACTTCTTTGATTCCCTTCTACACTTATTAAATTGTTTCTTATTTTCTTCTTGAATTTTCATGATGTTTTTCCTCGCTTCTTCTCTCATATCTTCTCGTTCTTTCATCATGTAGTTCATATATTCATCTTCTAATATCTCCTTAATTCTCAAGTCATTCTTATCTTTCATTTTAATTCCTATCAATAATTCAAAAGGAGTGAATTTCGTACTTCTTGTGGTAGAACTATTGATGATTCTCTGTACGTCGGCTACGTACTTGTACCACTTTGAACTGTCTTCTTTAGAGAGTTTTGACAGGACTGGAATCAAGATGGCATGCGTTCTTTCGACCTGTCCGTTCCCTCTAGGCAATCCGGTCGTTATCTTTATGTGTTCGATACTTTGCTCTGCACAATATTCTTCAAATTCTTTGGATGTGAATGAAGACCCCCTGTCTGATATTATTCTTGAAGGATTGCCGAACACTACTTGTTGTAGTTTCAGTTTGTCTATGACTTCTTTGGCTGATGTAGACTTAACAGGATAAAACCACGTAAACTTCGTGAAAGCATCTGTTACTGTGAAAATATACTGATATCTTTTGTCTGTAGATGGCAATGGGCCGATGTGATCAATATGGTAGGTGCTTAAGGGCAAGTCTTCTTTTGGAATTGGATTCAAAAATCCTTCGGCTTTCCCGCGTTTTCTATTGTGTAAAATGCAGTCAATACAGTTTGCTATTACCGTCTCGACTTGTTTTCTCAATTTTGGAATGTAGAACTCTTGCTTTACTAATTCTTCTGTTTTGGAGACAGCAAAGTGACCTCTGTAATGCATCTTTTTAATGATGTCATTTTGCATTTCTTCAGGTACTACTAGCAACTCTCTTCCATTTTCCCACTTGTATAACGCATTATTCTTAAGGAAGTAACCGTTTTCTTCTCCCTTGTCAACAAAGGTTTTTATTGTATTTATATGTTCATCTTGCTCTTGTGAAGCGATAATTTTGGCTGTTACCCCATCTAAAGATCTAGTGATGATGAGAACAGTGTTTCGACTCAGTGCATCCACATGTTTCATTCGATCTGCTGTTCGATGTTCGATTTCATAATCAAAGTCTTCTAGGAATAAAACCCATCTGGCAACTATTTCCGCTAACTCCTTTTTGTTCAACGTTTTCTGAAATGCCTGACAATCAGTAATGATCTTGAATTTTGAACCTAACAGATAGTTTCTGAATTTTTTTAGGGCTTCGATTATTGCGAGTACCTCTAATTCATAACTGCAATACTTTTCTTGTTGAGAAGTTGTCTTCTTACTCATATATTGTATAGGATGAAATTTTTCATCATCTCCTTTCTGTAGTAATACAGCACCAAAACCATGGCTGCTTGCGTCAGTGTGCAATTCTAACGGAGATCCTTGTTTGAACAAATGTAATACTGGCTTTTGGGACAAGATTTCTTTCAATTTGTTAAATGCTTCTTCTTGTTCAGGACCAAACCTAAATGTGGAGCCTTTTCGTAGTAGATCACTCAATGGTCTGATTATCTGGGTATACTTGGGTATAAACTTGCGAAAATATCCACTTAACCCTAGAAATGACTGAACTTGCTTTATGGATTTAGGTTGAGGAAACCTTTGAACGGCTAATGACTTATTGGGTGAAGGTTGTATCGTTCCGTCTTCAACGCCATAACCGAGAAATTCAACTTTTCTTTTCAAAAACTGACACTTTTTAAAATTGATGTCCAACCCGTATTCAGAGGCAACAGTCAGCACTCTCTTTAACTTTTCAATTCTTTCCTCTTCATCTTTGGATGGAATGATTATATCATCCATGTAAATAACAATAGTATTATCACGCAGCAACTCCCTGAAAACTCTATTTATGAATCGTTGAAATTGACTTGGTGACGTGCTTAACCCGAAAGGACATTTTAAAAATTCATATTCCCCATTATGTGTAACAAATGCAGTATATTTTCTGCTCTTTTCATCTATTTCGACGTGAAAAAATCCGTTTTTCAGATCTAAAGTTGTAAAAACTTTCGCCTTCTCCAAGTGATCTAATACGTCTTCAATTAATGGTAAAGGGAAACGGTCTTTAACGATCTTCCGATTTAATTTTCGATAATCTACACACAACCTATACGAGTTATATTTTTTTTTTTACATAACACCACTGGTGCAGCATAATCAGAATAACTAGGTCTAATTATCCCATCCATTAACCATTCATGAATTTGATCTTCTATTATTTTCTGTTCTTTCAATGGAAATCTTCGTGGACGCTCGCTCACAGGTATATCGTCAGTTAAAATTATGCTCATCTTCAGTTCAGCGGTCTTCGTTTTTCTTGGTTTGTAATCTGCAATCAACTTCCTGATTTCTTCTTTACAATCTAACTTAATCAAATGACTCAAATCTATTTCTTCAGAGCTTACAGCTTCGGATAGATTAATCAAAAAATTATTTTCTGATAACACTTCATTTTCAAATTCTTTCCCCTTGCTCTCAAGGAAAACTTGATTCTCATTTAAGACCTTGTTTACACTACTCTCGTGATTTATATAAGATGTTTTTATAAAAGTATTTTCGCTTGAATCCGTTTCATTAGGCGAATATTGATGTGTCAACAGTTCATTTATTTGAAAAGTGTTTTTATTTTCAATACTCTGAATTCTAGGCGATTCCTTATATCCAGTTACGAATTCTTTTACTACTTTAATGTAACCGATCCAAACATTTTCGCGCTTGCCTAATACCTTTAATCCATTTTCATCGATAGATAAATTTAATTTGTTGATTACGTCGACTCCTAAAACAATTTCATGCGCGAGATCTTTCATAACGTAAGCATCAGTAGAAATTGTAATATTATCGATACACAATTCCGTTGTAAAATAACCTAATGGTTGTACTACTTCTTTCGCGTTACCTGATATTTTTACATCATTAGAAAATAGTTTTGGAGAGCCAATTTTTGTATAAGTTTCGTAATTCACAAGGTTCAATTCGCTTCCAGTATCGATCAAACATCTTGCATTCTTGCCGTTAATTTGAATATCTTTTTCCATCCTATTGGAATTTGAGATAGAGTTATAGAAGTTAGCTTCCTTTTTGGTATGTGAAGTGGATACTTGGTTTAAATTTTTATTTTGTCGAGAATCATGGCGGGAAATTTGGCAATCATTTTTTCTATTTAAACATTGAGAAGCAACATGGCCGTAGAGATTACAGGCGAAGCACTTAATTTTTGATCTGTCCCAATTTTTTATCGCACAGTCAACATTTGAATTTTTCGCGCCATTTGAATACCTTGATTTATTATTATTTTGGACACGATTAAAATAATTTTCATTATCCGATTCCTTCATGTAGGATCTTTTATTAGTCATTTCAAAATTGCTTGTTTACTAACACATCAACTTTTTTAATACTTGGGAGGTCATCAATGAAATGTTCTTGAATGTCATACGGCAAACTCTGTTTTATGCGATCCGTTATAATTAATTCCTTTAAGTTTTCAAAATCGCCAACCTCCATACCGTGAATCCACTCATCGAAATAGTTACGAAGCTCGAAAGCAAAATCTCGCCAATTGGCGGACTGTTGTTTCTTGTGAGAGATAAACTTCTGCCGAAATTCTTCTGCCGTTAACTTAAAACGCTTTAAAATAAGATTTTTCACGTGATCGTAATCATCTGCTAAGGGATACGATTTTCTCGATATTATATTTACGAATTCTAATGGTAACAAACTTAATAAATGCATTACCCAATCATTTTTAATTATGTCTAATCGGCCGATTTGTTTTTCGAATAGTGCTAGATAAATACTAATATCTCCGGATCCGTCGAATCGCGTCATAATACTTTGCGGAGTTTGTTTTCTATTCTCATTATTAGACTCAAGCGGATTTTCTATTGTGGTTTCTCGTCTACAAGTAATTTCTAGCCGTCGTAACTCAAATTCTCTTTCTTCCCTCTCTCTTGCGATTGCTATTTCTCTTTCTTCCCTCTCTCTTGCGATTGCCATTTCTCTTTCTTCTCTTATGACCTCAAGGCGAGATTTGACAAAATCCTCAGAGTCTTTAATTAACTTTAAAAGCGCAGGTACTTTTGTATTTGGCAAAACATTGATACCTAACTCTTCGCATAATGATAACAAATCACATTTCTTAGCTTTCGTTAAGCAAGACATATTTTCTTAATAAACTTCTTCCTTTAAGATATAATAAAATTTCTACTCACAGTTCCTTGGATTACTCAATGGTTGAAATGCTGCAATAACATTACTCAACGTTAGTCCGTAAATCAATCCCGGCCGAGCCCCCATTTGTAGGAAGCTGAAGGCTGATTACAGTCAAATAAATAAATAAACTAATAAAAAAATTTTAATCATCAAACAAGCCCTTTTGGCTAAACAGCACTTATGCTATACACACACTCAAAATCTACAGAACAACACACTCTTTATATTTTCACGTAGTTAATAAATTTTGCGCGTGCAACTTTTTGCTATGCATTTTAAGATCATGAAATGTCTTGTTTTAAATAAAACCAGTGAGTTAATTGGAGTCAGTGACTAACCTGATCCCACATATATGTCTGTGCTTATACATTTTAACAGCTCTGCAATATTTATATATGTATGAAAGGATGAGTGGCCGGTCGGCACACAACTTTTAGCCTTGAGATGGACTTGCGCTTGATTTCGTCAAGTCGTGTCTCGCTTAAATATGACGTATCGTATGAGTTGTAGTCTGACCACTGCTGGTTCATAATCAGCATCGGGGCACATGGGCAGACCTGATCTTCGTACCTGTGCAGCTGTCGTACGCAATATAAATGCTTATGGATAAAACATAGTTTTATTTGAACAGCTTTTTACACAGATTGATATGCCAACAGAAGTCATGAAAAAAAATACGCTCTCTCAAAGGTGTTTGCATTTTTATTACCAAAAACCATGGTTTATAAGCTAATCACATGTTCCAAAAAATGTGCAGACTTTTTATGAAAATGCCCAAGTCTCATATTTCTTGGAAATTCTTGCAAGTTGTGAAACTATGAGACAGGAGAACGATCTCAAAGAGGGAAAATATATACAATTTCTTTCTATTAAATTTAGAACCCGTACAAATCCTTGCTTATAAGGAGGTGCGAAAGCTGTTACGCCGCTATAGAATTTTGAACGGATCTAATAGAAAATTTGAATTTTAAGAGGATATTCATTTTTGTATGCTTTATATATATATGCGCGAAGTTAGCGCCTGGAAAGTCAGAGTAAGTGTAGTAACATATTATTTTGGAACAGATGTAATTTAAATAAAATTTTAGAAAAATTCAAATGTTAATCTGAGACGATATTTCTACGATTTTCATAATGTAAAATATTGAATAAAATTTTACGTTTTCTGTACGTACGTGACAGCTACTTAAAGTTATTTGCACAGTCATCGTATTAACTGAGATGAAAGCTTGAAATCCTTTCAAGTAGACGTTTTTGTCAAATTTATAGGGAGATCTTATAGTGTGATCTTATAAATGTGGCGTTTCTGTGTTGAGGTGTTCAAGCATGAACCACTGAAATTAATCTAAGCTTTTTTTTCTATTTCTACACATAATTGAGATTATATCACAGATTCCTTATTTTCCAATTGTAGAATTATAGAATGTTTAAAATTAGATTTTCGAATCAACAAAGAAATGCAACAAAGTTACATTTTCCTAAACATTTTATTGTTCCTGTCATTTGTTTCCATTCATCTTTGAATGTTCATAGATAAATCATCTTGAAATCTAGCACAAACGTGTATGAAAGTTTTGCAGTAAAAAAAAAAAAATGCTAGGTTAAGCCTACAACGGACTGTAAAGCATAGCTCTTCATTCTCATCTTTCAAAGCGTCTCCGACACTACACTGAACAAATGGATTGGAAACAATAGGCTCATATGTAGAGAAAAAGGGATGCCTCAGTCACTTTGGAAACTTAAACATGCTTCTCTTATCTGAATTTCGGTGAATTTTTGGTAGTTTAGTGCTTTTCTTGAAAGTAATCGTGTCTGATGCCACTGATATTTGCTTTACATGTAATTAAGACAGAAAATATGATATTCTTAAAAGAAATTAAATACAATATATCTTTCAAGAAAGCAACTACAAAAGTCTAGGCTGTGGAAGCCTAATGGTTGATGCATTGGACAGGGGTTAAAGCACTGGAATCGAATACAGAAGATTCCTGTTTCGATTCCGACATACCGGTGAAGACCACTGCATACATGCGGTGTATGTGCACGATAAATTCTTGGCTCCGAACATTCCCTCGGTCCTTAGAATTTGTGATAAATGTCATTACCCAGAAGTTCCTCTCCTGCTGATGATTATCCAAATTGTGGCTGAAAAATCCACAAAGGACGCAAATAGCTCTAAGCAACATATTTCAGTGACATGAACTGCTGTCTCCTGGCAAAACAAGTAAACAAATTTTCTTGCAATTGAGCAATATTGTTTCTGAGGGAGGTTCGCGCATGAGCATATAGTTTGTACAAGTGGATTTTCAAAACAACTAGTTGAAATATTAAGAACAATGTAAATTAAGCTTTAGAAAATTCGTAAATTCTTATCTTCGACCCTTAACGACGTCACTATTATCATTTTGCGAAATTGTTTTATAAAAATATTTAAGTTTCATCAGACGAAATGTCTACCCCATGATAACACGAAGATACCACATTATGATTATTTACATGTTGGAGATAAGGCGATTTCTACTACGGTGCTCCATTATGACTGTCCTTTAGTCAGTCAGGCGAAATAAACGTTGTCAATGGCGTAAATTATGGAAAACTAGAGTAATTTTCGATGCAAAGACGCAAGCGAACGTAATAAGTACTATAGGCAGCATGTGATGTTCTGTTCAACATTCCAGCAAGACAAATAGTTCGTAGGTAATGTGCAGTTTCTGGCATAATGAAAAAAATAAAGTACACGTAAGCATTTGACTGACTGATTGAAGTACGGTCATACGGGAGCACCTTAGCGTAGGTTGCTTTATCTCCGGTGATGAGGGATAGTATCTTGTGGTGAATATCTTGAGGTGTTAGTAAGAATATAGGAAACAAATATATACATATAAATTTTGAATTCTCTATAACAATAGTGGTAGCTTCTACTTAAAAAAATACGCCGTGATCATATAAACTCAGATAAGAGTTTGAAATACCTTATAAATAAGAACAGTTTGAAGATAATAATTTTTAAAACATTAAAATATATAACTTCCAAGCATTATTTAAAAATCGCTAAAAGTACCAAAAACACCCAGTCCACAGTGAGATATCTGGTCGAAATAGCACAAACCTTATTGTGTTAAATTTATTCATGCATAAAGTGTAATTTTAATTCTTCGTTCTTTATTATAATATTTGTTTTCTAAACAAAGAATTTTCGTTCCAAGATCCATACTCATCGTTAGTTTTAATTCCGCAGATACACGATGAAAAAGTAATTAGTTGTTTTTTATGGATTGAACTTGTATCAGAAACACGAATTAATTAATCATTTTTTATTTATTTATTTATTTATTCAAGGGGGGGGTTAAAATAATTTTAAATTCGATGAATCGACTACTGAAAATCTTTGCTGTACTTCTCAGAATGTTTATCCTTATATTTGTTATCTTTAAAAGCATCTTCTCGGTATTCCGATGCAATTTCTCCCTGACTTAAATTACGAATTCATTTAGAAGATATTCATATGTAACTGAAAATTCAGAATCATTGCTGCCATTCTTTCTGTCGCGTAAAATGAATGAGAGTTTTGTATGGAAGCAATGGGTAAAAATGCCCCCTCATGTGGGGAAAAAAAGAAGAATAATTTTGGTTTTTGTCATTTTGCTTTAATGAAAATATCGTCTGCATGTGAAAAGAGAGCTGGAAGAAGTTGAACATGAGCATTAATGAACATTCATATGAATTTTTAAATGAGCTTGCATTATGATACTCTTTCCAATATAATAAAAAAAGAAAGACTAACACATATATTATGATGCACTTTTCAACGTGATGAACCATGAATGACGTCATGCAAATACGAATATTGCCTTCTTAAATATTGAATATTGTCGTTCGAATATTGCCATGTAAATATGAGATATGAACATTTTTTGTGCGTATATTTCATTAACTTTATCCAAAAAACGTTACGCATTATTAAAAAAGAGAAACAGAATAAGATTTTTTAAAAATGCTCATTAGGATTTTTTGTGTGTGAGTGAACGAACTCTGTCGTTGGCCCAAGCAATATATCTCATCCTATATTTCTTCACTAGCGTTTGCTCTAGTTAGTCCACAATTGATCGATGTAT